>JADEZO010000009.1:3000000-3449721 GCA_016807845.1 Colletotrichum eleusines
CCAGTAGAGGCGGACGAGAACCGCCTGCTGTCGGCCTTCCGAACTCCGTTTGAAAAGCCAAAGACTGGGGCAGATGCCAGAAACGAGGGGCCGGGCTCAAAGACGATACGATGATAGGGCTGCGGGCAATCCCAAGTTAGGCTTCGGCAGCAAGCCGAGACAGGCGAGAATGACCGTTTGCCCAAAGAGGAAAACAATCGATAGGAGCAGATGGATGAATTAGGTAATGAAGGAGAAGACTTGCGATCTGACCCCTATCCTTCTCTCTCTCGCGGTCTCTTTCTCTCTTCGTTATTCTTGAAATGCGTGCTGATATGTCAGACGGCGGCCTTCCGGTGGGCGGCCACGTCACATGAGTAAGTCACACTAGACAGACGCCTGTCGAGGTACCTATCGATTGTTTCCCTCTTTCGGCCTAGCGGCGGCACATTACTGTGAATCCCGCCCCGTCTCGGACTCTTCAGAGCACGTGATGATCGCCGGATCTGTGGGTCTTGACGCCGACTGCGCCCCGGCTTACGCCCCGGATCCCGGCCGACGACCTGACTAATCACAAATCGAATCGATTGGCAACCTATTTAGGAAACCAATCGTTGGTCCCTTTTGAGGAATCAATCCAGTCCAGTCTATTCGCAGCCCTCAGCATGAGGATATCTCAAATGCCACCTTCGCCGTCGTCACCAGGGTGTCGCTGCCTGCGCACCGCTCGGCGGGGACTTGGACTCGGCGACGCCATCACTCGCAGGGACAGCAATGCCGCCGTCCCGGACAGTGCCTCTGTAGTATAAAGGGAGGCGAGGACGTCGACAACGGCTCCCAAGTATACTGCTTGACACAACGCAACAAATCTCAACGACAGAGAACCCAGCTTCCACTCCATCAACATCTTCCGTCGACCATGACCAGCTCCATCGATCTCCCGCCTCTCTCTGGGGGAGAGGGAAAGATTTTCCTCCACTCCCAGCTATGCTCCCATGTCCGTTGGCCTCCAAAAGATCTCCCCCTTGCAGGTCAGACAGCCATCATCTCCGGGGCCAACGCCGGCTTGGGCTTGACTTGTGCCGGCCAGCTGCTCGACCACCACCTGTCCCGACTCGTCATCGCCGTCCGCTCTGCGGAAAAGGGGGAGGCCGCGGCAGAGGCGCTCAGGAAGAAACACCCCGCCGCCATCATCGACGTCTGGGCCTTGGACATGATGTCGTACACGTCCATCCAGACGTTTGCGGATCGCTGCTCCGCCCTATCGCGGATCGACTTCGTCATCTTGAACGCCGGTATGGTGGGACAGAGCTTCAGCCTCTCCCCCGAAGGCCACGAGGAGATGGTCCAGGTCAACTACCTGTCGACCATCCTTCTTTCCGTCCTCCTTCTGCCCATCCTCAAGGCAAGGAAGCCCGCCGGGAAGGCAGGCAGGCTGACCATCGTCAGCTCGGGCGCCACCTTCGGCGACAAGTTTCGGGAGCACGACAAGGTACCGCTGCTCCAGGCACTGGACGACGTGGGCAACTTTGATCTCTTCGATCGATACCAGTCGTCGAAGCTTCTGGGCCAGCTGGTCATCGCCAAGCTGGCATCCTATGTCCCCAAGGAGGACGTGGTCGTCAATCTTGTGGACCCGGGCCTGACCAAGGGGTCAAGCCTCCATAGTCAGCTCAGTTTCGCCTACAAGGCCTTCTTTGCAACAGTCAAGGCCGCGACCGGGAGGATCCTCGAGGAAGGCGCATCGACATACATCGATGCCGCGGTGATCAGTGGAGACGACACCCACGGCAGCTACCTGATGGACTGGAAAATTCACCCGTGAGCCGCCTTCGCAATGAACCCACGTAGTCCCCCCTGAGCCACGATTACTAACGGAGCGTCACAAAGTTTCCCCGCGTTTGTGTACTCGCCAGAAGGAAAGACTTGCGCAAACCGTCTATGGGGCGAGACTCTGCAGGAGCTGGACTTTGCCGGGGTGCGCTCGATCCTGCGTTCCATGCAGTCGGACCGGCGATAGAAGAGGCCTTTCCGCCCCGGGCCTTGTGTCCCGCCAGTCTGGATTTCTTTCCGGCATGGCACACGGGGTGTGACGGGGTGGTTGTATGCAAGGAGGCTACATGTAACCATGGACGCACTTGGGTCCCAAAAATAATGGGTTGGCTGGTTGCGCACCAGTTGGATGTTTGATTAGTGGTACCGGTCTCTTACAAGTCTTTACTCAATGCTATACATGGATGAGTTATATTATATATGGCGCTACGGATAATAAGCAAACTCTACGAGTCATTTTATAGTACTTGAATAATTTAGCAGTCTGATACACTTATTAAATTGTAAAAGTTACATGTAAATATTTAGTTTGTATTCTGAAGTAATAAGGTGACTGGTATAGTCCAAGTACACGCGTAGTGTGGCCAAGTTCAAAAACCAAACCAACCTTTGGTGTTGGTGACTTGGATAACTATAGTAAGCTTGTATTTTGTCACGATACCTTCATGCACAATGGACACTCTGTAACCGGGCTCTCATGTGCTATATCACATGACGTGCCACTCACAACTCTCATATCCTGCCCATGTGTAGAACCCCTCTTTTTCCTATCTATGCTTTCATAAAATAAGCCTTTCTTGTTCTTATATATTCTCATATGCACAGTTGCGTGCTCTAATTCTTGACAAAGAAGGAGAAAAAGAGAGAAAAAGAGGGACGCCATGGAGCACAATCTCAAGTCACCGCTGACTCTGAGCATCACGCAGAACACAGACGCGATTCATAAAACCTTCTGCTGCGGCTCGGGTAGGTAGCTTCACCGCCACCTACTCGTCGAGGTACATATCTGGTCTCGGATACACATCACATGGACCGGAGACGTACACTGACGACGGCACTTGCCACTGACCTGACGAGAAGAAGGCCTTTGTGGTAGCAGGCGCTTGGAGTCGCGACGGCGTCGAAAGATGGAAGCACCGTCGCGATTCCCGAGGTCGACGAAGTCAATTTTGTTACCAGGGGGGGGGGGGCGGGAGCTGGCCGACCAGACGGGGCCGTCCTCATCTTCCACGAGGTTGTCACTTCGCGTCTACACTATGATGCTCTTCAATCCCACCACGGCGTGGGCATGACCACCATTGGCAAGTTCTGGAGCGGCGGCTTCTCCTTTGGTGCTTTCGGCGGCCGCCGGGCCATCATGGACATCCTGACGATGTGGCCGGTCCACCTCGCAGACTTCCAGGCGAGAACAGGAATGGGTTTGTGGAAGCCGATGCGTATGATGTGGATGACGACGTCCCCGCTACTTTGGTGTTCGGCGGCCAGGGCCTCGGGATGGAACTCGAGCGCAAGGACTGACAGCACCGGCGTCAGCTCGGGGGAGGGGATATCGCGGGCGAGGATCGTCGCCGAGGCACTGGGTTTCTATGCGCGCGTCGAGCCGCAGGTCGCGTATGATGCTTGAGGTGCGATCTTCTGCGTGCTGGGAATAGCGAATAGGGGCCACAGAGATAATCCAGCTGTATAACCCACACGGATAACGTACCCAGCAGTGGACAAGTAGAGCTTAAAAGTCAAAGTTATGTAATGTATTACCCCAGACCTTACTATATAAAAGCACTAAAATAAAGGAAAGCGCTCTTTGAAAGACTGTTTTCAACGGTGTGCTTAGCATTCTTCAGAGGTAGGACTAAGAGGGTTAGGTATTAGTGAGAAGGGCTACTAGAGACCAGTAATCCTTCTAGGTTAGACTTGGCTACTAGATAGACAGGTTAACCTTGAAAGTAAATATGACGTCTTATAAGGTTAGACTTAAAAAGCTAACGTGAGTTACGTGAAGTCTTCCTCCAGCCCTTAGTCGCTGTTCCCACCGCGCAGCAGATCACACCCATAGGGGGCCGTGCTAGGATGTCAGTATAAGGTAGTTGTCGAGAAGTCTGTACGCCGCGCTTGCATCGAGGAGCGGCAAACCACATCTCAAAGGGAGGTTCGGGTGTCGACGTGGACCGAGCTAGGAACGGGACCGGCGAGTTGATATCTGGCTGAACCGACAGCACGTCCCCGTACCGAGACCTCGCAGAGAGTCGCGGCAGCCTGCCGGGCGGCTCTGTGATCGGACGTCTTGAGGTAGAAGCACCGATCGCAAGCCCGGGGCATCGCGGGCAGTATCAAAGGGCCTGGCGATTTGCCACTGGTCCCAGGGTTGGGGATCTGCGACCCATTGACCGAACGGGTGCCTATGTTGATTACATACATGCTAAGTCTTGATAACGCCAACGCCTATCAGGCATGTCGATTGCAATGTGCCTGCCCCTTTCTTGAGAATGAGACTGAGGTGACCCCCTTCGAGGACTGCCCGGTAGGTTCAGTGCTCGCCCAGCCCATTTCCCTTTTGAACTGAAACAGGGCAATACTGCAAAATCAGGTATTGAAGAGGAGGGCTTTGCACGTCTTTACATGACTGGTCATTGGAGTGTTGATCAACATGTTGGTACATACCTAGATAGAGGAAAGAGTTACAGTGCACTACTCTTCATCGAGCGGCTGCTCCCCCTTCATCTACAGCCTACGTACGTCACCGGCCGTAAAAAAAAAAAGAAAAAAGATGTCCCTGCATGTCTTTTCGTCTTGGGACCCCAGTGACGCAGTCTGACAGAAGCACGTGGCAAGTCGTGATTAAGAAGGTGACCGACACCTACCGGTACACACATTCCGCACTCTGCTCCAACACATGGCAATGCAGATGGCAATGGTAGCTGTGGAGTGCTCATCACAGACCACTTAGCCCGCCCCTACGATACGCCGCCGGCAAACCGTGGGCCGGGTCCAGTCCGATAAGACGCACAGAGACGCAAGAGTTACGCAGGTGGAGGCGACACCTCGCAGCGAGGCATATGATCGATCGCCCGACCTCGAGGCGATCGTCAGCAGGAAAGATATCTCTCGACAGGGTCTGGCCTCGGTACCAGACCCTCGGAGACGGGCGGCGGCGGAATGCTCTTGTCCGAGAGACCAGCTCAACGACCCGGTGTTCCTCAGGTGTTGTGTTGATACGCCTTCTCGGTTTGAGGCAGTAAAGATGCATCGCCGTCTTTACCCGAGGGACGACGGACGAGGGGGGGTTCGTGGACTCGGGAAATGACACCGAAAAGACCGTAGCGATGATATTACTTCTCGCGGACCAAGATAGGGTACGGCTTGTTAAGCATATATCGTTCTAGATGCAATTCCACTTGTCGAGATCGTCGTCTCCTTCGGATCGCGGCAAGATCGCAGTCGAGAGACGGGCAGCACACGACACCCCCTCTCGACCGCCGCCCATCACCCTCCTCCCACGAACAAGTGAAGCGGCGCCAAAGTCCACTTTGGGCAATGCGCGCGTCGTCTCGTTGCTGCACGCCAAGGTTTTACGATAACCAGGGGGAGTCCTTTAGCGGGTAGGGGAAGGTTATTGGTGCATCCCAGACCAACACGCGCTAGCGACACGGCAACGATGTCGACCTTTTCCCAACGCCGGATTGATTGCAGGATCGAAGCCGGAAAAGATAGGGAGCGAGGCAGGCGATCAACGGCTCACCGGCCAAAAGGCCCTCCCCTCCCCGGGGCTCCCAAGACTTTACCAAGACGGCATCATGTGCCCAGACGCATTGGCATCGCCAAGTAGTGAACCAAGACGTCGTCCGCCGCGGCGAGCTACGCCATCCCGCGTCTTGGGCAAAGCTTCGCTTTGAGCCTCTCACGTAGCTCCCAAATACGTCAATCGTCGACCCTCGAGAACCAGACGGCCAAAAGGATGGCCTCCGACTTTTGTCCTCACGACCAAAGACGAAGGTGCGCGCCTGGTCGTGCGAGCAGTCGGCTGCGAGTCAGTAGAGGGCCAGCGCCAAGAGACTACTATACCGGTCTCGACGGGACTCCTGTCAGGATCTGGTGCTTATGCTTCGTCGCTCGGTCTAGCATGTGACCGAAACTCTGGGAAACAGAAGATCCAGCCAGCTGCCCGAATAGGTTCCCAGGCCCGCGCGCAGTACTGGGACGCACTTGTTCTGGCGATGCCCCCCCGTTGCCCGTTGCGTCTGGAAACTGGAATGAATCCCCTCCCCCCGAAAAACCGGGGAGTTGCGATATGCCATCAGACGTGGCGTTGCAAAGGTTCCTGGACGCGTCTTGGCAGCACGCTTTAAGCTTTCGTCGGCCGTACAGAGAAGCTGATAAGGAATATGGGCAGTCACGCGCCCTTTGACGGATGTTGTGATAATATTGAGGAGAGAATTTGGGGGGGGGGATTGCGCCATGCGGCAACTAGGTGGCGTGAAGGCACAAGGGGGCAAACAGCCTTCGCCCACCAATCGAGACGGAGAGATACGACCTGCCGAAAAGAGATAATCCGGAGAAGACCAGTCCCGGTCAGGGTTAAACGAGGAAGTGTGCCCTCGTACGACGGGGCAGCGAGCGGTGCCTGGTTGGTGTTCTGTCCCTGCAAGCCAAGACCTCGGTGCCGCAGGGGGGGGGGGGGCTCATCGGCACGGTGATTTGTCGTATACCAAGATGGACGGACGGTGGTGCATCGAGGGGATTCCGCAATGGTTAAATGTCTTATGCGGCCTACCTAGGCAAGACGAGAGCCGGGGAGAGAGGCTTTATTGTCCCGGTTTTATCAAAACGAGGCGCAGAACCGACTGGCGATATTGATCAACTTTTGGGAAATACTGAGAAGAAAGGAAAGATGAAAGAAAACTAGTTGAGACGAACCAGCGGTCCAGATGGGACAACCAATCGCCGAATGAGTAACAAACCAGGGATGGCTGATTCACCGTACAGTACGTACTCTGTATCCGTAAGTAGAATAAGCAAAGCTGCCGATAGATAGCAGGGGGCCGGTCAGTCAGCGGAAGTGGGTAATTACCGGTAAAGATAAGCAAAAAAGCAGGGCTCGTGGCCGACAAAATAAGGTTCTTCCCAAAGCAGAGAGCACTTGCACCGCTCACTCACCTTGCAATGGTTAGCGAGACAACACGATACGACTCTGGGGAAATCGAAGCTCGTGAATGGCCAGGCCGCCGAACCAGCCACATAACCACGAGCATCCCGGCCAATAAGAGTCGGAGAGACGGAGCGGAGAGTGGGGGATAGGGGGGTGATAGGGTTTCGTTCTGTGTGTATCGGACGACGAAGAGATTGGGATATTGAGAATGGGGGGGGGGGGTGTTGGAGGCCACGACGATGCCTTCTGGGTTGTGAATAGACCAGTGGAAGATACGTGTAAATAGATGCAACGGGTTCAAAAGATTTTTCCTCAGACGTCTACGGCATAGTATAGTCGCCTCGTCCCACTTACACAAAGTGGCGTGCATGCTTGGCGTAGACACAAGCTCTCGGAGCAAATCTCTGGACATTTCTTGTCCTTCTCGGCTGGCACGTCTTGGACGTCTTGAGGACGTGTCGTGGTGGTCTTGGGCAGCAGGCTTGGAAAGCTTGGGGGGTCTTGGAAACCGCGGGGAGGGCGAGGGCGAGGGAGAGGGAGGGAGGGAGGGAGGGACGCCACCCGTTATCCAGGGTTTCGTCGACCCTGCGTTGATTCGTCAAGCAACCAACCCCGGTCCAACCACACCCATTATCATCAGCAGAAGGGGGGGGACGGACGGACGGTCGACCGTCGTCTTCCCGTCCTTCTGTGCTTCTTCGACCACCAAACCACACTTGGATGGTGCCTCCTTTCGCGCATGCCGACGGGCGGCGAATACCACTGGGGGGGGCTACTGCGTTGTAACGTAGTGCATCCAGCTTATTCCAGTTTTCCTGCATCCGCAAAGTCTCAAGTGTTCCTCTTGCTCGCCTGTCGAACGAGCCGAGGAGACACACACACACACACATGGCAAGGCGCCGTGAACCGTTGGTCAGGTCCCGGATGGCAACGCGCGCCCCGAACTGGGTAGTATGTGTGTGTGTGTGTGTGTGTGTGTGTGTGTGTGTGCGTTTTACTGTTAGGCACCACCACCCCCTGTCCAACGATCTTTTGCAAACTCAATCGAAAGGTTTTGGTGAGAGACACTTCTGCGGGCGCGGCGCGAGTGTCGCACCAACCAAACCCGCGAGGCCATCGTGATGGGCGAAGACGCAAAAGAACCAAACGCCGGCGCATCTGATTGGCGGACTCGGGGCATGCGAGCCCTGCGGCAGGCAGCCCAGCCGCACCGATTGACGCTTTTCCAAAAGTTCCTCGATAAAAAAAACCTCGCAGACCTGCCTGACTGGACCAAGCCCGCTCCACACGAGCGGTGCTTGGCAAAAGAAAAAAAAGACCCTGCGGGAGCCCCCACTCGATGGCTGCTGGCCCCGAGAGACGAGAGATATCCGGCGTGTCGGAACCGCGTGTGTGCAGCGTTCACAGCGACGGGCAGATATCGGCCGCCAATGTCACTCACCCATGTACTGCGTAAGCGGCCGGGGTCCCGTCTGCAGGTTCGTGGGGTATCGTACATAGTACATAGTATATTGGACTGGTCCCGGACAGAGGCCGGAGAGGAAGAGTATGTGGTGGAGGTGCGAAGGAGGTGGGGGTTTCTTGTGTTTCCGCTCACGGCATGCCATGCCATGCCATGTCATGCCAGTAAAGGTAGAGAGAGAGAGAGAGAGAGAGAGAGAGAGAGAGAGGAGACAATCCGACTGGGACCTCCCTCTCATGACTGTCTGGAAGCCCGAGGTTCTGGAAAAAAAAAAAGTCCGTCGTGTGCGTACGGGAACATATGCCACGAGGATTTTGGCCGCGGTGGTGTCTTTCTGGCTCCGTCTTCCTCTCACGATATGTTGGATTAACCTACCCCATGCTGAGGGGCCGCAGCATGGCCGACGGGTTGCGCCCAGCAAGGATCAGGTGAGAATCCGGAATGGTCCTCCTGGACCCTTTGATATCGGGCTTGTCGAAATGTAGAAGGTCAGTCCCACGGCCGGCCCTGGTTGCACTGGGGCGTCCCCATTATGGGGGCGCCGTCGAGCTAGATTCCGGCCTCGAGCAACATCACCCTTGCTACACCACCACCACCACCACCACCACCCCCTGTTCCAGAAGGAGGGGAGCTCTGCTCGGCCGTCCCAACTCTACGAGGATCGTCTGGGTGGCGACGCTGCAACCCTCGTACGCTGGCTCCTCTCTTGCGTGTCCGTTGCCAAGCGGTCGGGACCGCATGGCTCCACTGCCTGCCGATAAGCATATCAATGTGACGGGAGAGAGAGAGAGAGAGAGAGAGAGAGAGAGAGGTGGCCCGCGTTGGTAGCAAAGGCATGTTATAAAGGACGAGAGATGCCCTTCGCCCTTCCTCGAGCTGGACGCTCCTGTTCTCGGTCACTGGCAAATCTCCAGCCCAAGATTGAGTCCACGGGTTCAGCAGAAACCGGCCCTCCATACCCTGCTTGTCAAAAGAGGTGAAGAGTAAACTGGCCCAGCGCAGCACCATGTCCGAAATCCGTGAAGAGCGGCCCGCCCCGGCCGCCGCCGCCGCTCCCCAAGGCGGCGTCATCTCGGACGAGAAGTCCGCTCCTGTAAGTCGGTCGACGACTTTCTCTCTCTCTCTCTCCCCCCGGCCTCGAGCCTCATCGGCCCTGCCGCATAATGCTGATGGTTCCTCTCCCTCCCTCTCTCTCTCTCTTTTTCCAGGCCGTCGACTACTCCCCTGCTCGTGAGGAGTTCGATGGGAACGTCGAGAAGAACCTGAACGTCACCGAGGACGACCTCCTCGAGGCCAAGGAGCTCGCCTCGCAGATGACGCTCGAGGAGGTGCGCGAGATGATGTTCAACGTCCACAAGCTGCACGAGAAGGACCCCAACTTCCCGCTCGTCATCATCGAGAAGATCGAGGCCTTCCTCTCCAACGACGACGTCTTTGAGAACCCCGAGAAGCACGAGGCCCTCATCCAGGAGATGAAGCTCGAGGCCGCCCTCATCACCGGCAACTCTCCCTACGCCGAGGTGCGCGCCGTCGTCGACAACCACGACGACCCGACCATGCCCGTCTCCACCCTCCGCGCCTGGGTCATCGGCCTCCTCTTCTCCGCCCTGCTCGCCTTCGTCAACCAGCTCTTCTCGGTCCGCTACCCCTCCATCACCATCCTGGCCAACGTCGCCCAGCTGCTCGCCTACCCGCTCGGCAAGCTCTGGGAGAAGACCCTCCCCGACGTCGGCTTCTCCGTCGGCGGCCAGCGCTTCTCCCTCAACCCCGGCCCCTTCAACCGCAAGGAGCACATGCTCATCACCATCATGGCCAACGTTGCCTACAACATTCCCTACACCAACTACATCATCTGGACCCAATGGTGAGAAGTCCTGTCTTTTTTTTTTTTCTTTTCTTTTTTTCTTTTTCTTTTTTGCTGTTCGCGTCTTTGTGTGTGTGTGTGTGTGTGCTAACTCACCATAAAATAAAAGGCTGCCCAAGTTCTTCAACCAGTCCTACGCCGCCAACTTCGGCTACCAGCTGCTCATCTCGCTGTCGACCAACTTCATCGGCTACGGCCTCGCCGGCCTCTGCCGCCGCTTCCTGGTCTACCCGTCCTACTGCGTCTGGCCCGCCTCCCTGGTGACCATCGCCCTCAACTCGGCCTTCCACACCGACAAGAACGCCGTCGTCGACGGGCCCTTCCGCAGCGTCTGGCGCGCCAGCAGGCAAAAGTTCTTCTACATCGCCTTCGCCGCCATGTTCTGCTGGTTCTGGCTCCCCAACTACCTCTTCACCGCCCTCAGCTCCTTCAGCTGGATGACCTGGATCGCCCCCAAGAACCGCGACCTCGCGACCGTCACCGGCTTCAACAGCGGTCTCGGCCTCAACCCCTTCCCGACTCTGGACTGGAACATTCTGTAAGCGTCGCCCCCGTCCCATCCCGCGCACATGCCCTTGCCTGGATACTTACTGATGCGGTTGCAGCCTGTACGACAACACCGACCCGTTGATGGTCCCGTTCTTCTCAACCTTCAACAAGTTCCTCGGCGCCCTCTTCTCCATGTTCATCGTGCTGGCCATCTGGTACACCAACACCTACAACACCGGTTACCTGCCCATCAACTCCAACAAGGTCTACGACCACTTCGGGTCCCTCTACAACGTCTCGCGCGCCGTCAACGAGCACGGCCTCTTCGACAAGGAGTCGTACGAGGCCTACTCCCCCCCCTTCCTGGGAGCCGCCAACATCACCATCTACATGTTCTTCTTCGCCGTCTACACGGCCACCATCACGTACGCCGCGCTGTACCACCGTCACGAGATCGTCCTCGGCTTCAAGGCCCTCATCGGCAGCTTCAAGAAGAACAGCGACGTCGAGAAGGACCAGGTCCTCGACGTCCACAACCGTCTCATGAAGGGTTGGTGCTTTCCGTCTCCCCGTTCCGCCGTGCATCGCTAACATGACTCTCCTTGCCCCACCCAGCCTACCCCGAGGTGCCCGAGTGGTGGTATCTGTCCGTCTTGGTCGTGGCCATTGGCCTCGGCTGCGGCGGCATCGCCGCCTGGCCCACGTACACCACCGTCGGCGTCGTCTTTTATGGTATCGTCCTCTGCCTCATCTTCGTGGTGCCCGTCGGCATCATCAAGGCCATGACCGGTATCGAGGTCACCCTCAACGTCCTGGCCGAGTTCATCGGCGGGTCCTGGGTCGAGGGTAACGCCCTGGCCATGAACTACTTCAAGTCCTTCGGCTACGTGACGTGCGCCCACGCCGTGTGGTTCTCCAACGACCTGAAGCTCGCCCACTACGTCAAGATCCCCCCCCGCCACACCTTCTGGGCCCAGATGCTCGCCACCTTCGTCTCCACCTTTGTCTGCTTGGGCGTTTTGAAGTTCCAGATGTCGCTCCCCGGTATCTGCACCGAGGATGCCAAGTTCAAGATGACTTGCCCCGGTATCAACGTAAGCCCCCAGGTCCCCCTTTCCCCCATCCGTGACCTCTTGGCTGACAAACTCAAAGACTTTCTTCACTGCCTCGGTCCTTTGGGGCACTGTCGGGCCCAAGAAGATCTGGGGCGCGGGTGGCCAGTACACTGCGACTCTTGTCGGATTCCCCCTCGGTAAGCTTTTAGCCCTGACCGCGTTCCCAACCGTATCCCAGCTAGCTAACCCCCGTCGACAGGCGTCGCCGTCGTCCTCCTCTTCTGGGGTCTCAACAAGGCCTTCCCCAGCTGGAAATGGGTCCGCCAGATCCACCCCGTCGCCATCATGTACGGATGCCTCGTCTGGGCCCCCTACAACATGTCCTTCGTGTGGCCCTCGGTCCCCATTGCCTTTTTCTCCTGGATCTACCTCAAGAGCCGCTTCCTGGGTCTCTGGTCCAAGGTGAGTCGTCGTCGCCCCCGGTAGCCGTACGATCCGTGAAGCTAACGTTGCGCCCCGCAGTACAACTTCGTCCTTTCCGCCGCCTTCTCCTGCGGTATTGCCATTGCCGGAATCGTCATCTTCTTCGGTCTTCAGTGGCAAGACATTGAGGTCGAGTGGTGGGGCAACACCGTCGTCTCCGAGGGTTGCGAGGGCAAGGCATGCCGTCTCCTCACCCTCGCCGAGGGCGAGTACTTTGGTCCCCGCATCGGCGAATTCCACTAGAGGAAGGAGCAGTTTGCGTTTCGTGCTTCCAAGTTTTAGCGGACATGACGGGATGAAGAGACTGTGCCCTTTGGAGGTATACTTTTGGAGCGGTGTTGCGACTGGCGGATGTACTAATGTCAAGGATGATGAAATACCCCCAACACTCTCTTGTAATTTAATGGAAGGTGCCGATATATACTAGAATACAGTCTTTCATACACGGAGCTTCCTATCAGGCCGGTGTGGCTCACGACGTCGATGCTGCTGGTGATTGTGAGCCGCGACTGGATAATAACCTGCGGTGTCTCTGGTTTTGGTCACGAATACCATTCGGGTGATGATGCGGGGTTCCATTCGCATCCCGCGAACCATGTTTCGTGGCGATTCGGGTGAAGCTGGCCTTCTCAAGAACGTGTCAAGCAACTCTTACTCGGGCGTACAGCGCCTGAGACGGAAGGCCATCGACGCACCACACCCGACATCCATCCCACGTCGAATGAGGGCAACGGTGCCCTCAAGTAAGAGAAAGTAGTCCAGTCAACAAACTCCATATCGGAGAGTCGTCGGTGAACGGCATCCCGTCAAAGAATGGACCGTCGTTGAGGCCAAATCAGCCCGCGGAGCCAACACACAGAATGACTATGCCCGAACCGGTCTGCTGACACGGTGACACGAAACAAAAGCCCAATGGTTTTGTGAAGATTTCGCGATAAGACACGGGTTCGAACCAATGAGCCTGAGCCTGCCTGATGGCGGAAAACATCAAAGGACAAACGTCCGTCCGTCTGACACGGCCCCTCGGTGACCAAGTCCGCCTGGCCAAGACCGTTTGTGGTGCCCGGCTATGGTGCGGATGGGGGACATGTCATTCTGGACTCTGATCCGGTTGGGCGTTGCCCGAGACCGGCTTTGATGAAGCCACACATAGGGCATACAGACAGCCAGACCAATCAATTACGTCTAGAAACAATGGCACGCGGTCTTTGGTGTTGGCAGTGACGCCCAACATGGCGGATCGTGTCAAAAAAAAAAAACATATTAATTACCTGAGGGGATCGCAGGCGATTCAAAAACACTGTCTGCAGTTTGCCCAGGTGAAAGTACAAAAAAAAAAAAGTAAAAAAAAAGCTGTGTCATACCTATGGCTCCGAGAGCATTGAAGGGCTCTGAAAGCACGCCGGGCTTGATCATCGTCATTCAATGCCTCCATGCGCTCCCTTTGTGCCAATGAATAGCCGAGGACCGCGGTCCAAAACACGGCGCGTACGGTGGGTTTATCGTCGGCACTTCATCCCTCTCTCAGGCTTCGAGATGGCAATCCCGAAGAAGCTGCCCAGTCGGATATCAAGCCAGATAGCCTCGGAAGACTTACCGGGTCAACGATGTGACGCGAGGAGGCGTCCATGTCTTTTTGACATGCCCGTTGTCAAGCCGTTTCGCTCATCCCCAGCCATCCCAATCGGCGACTCTCCCATCGATGACCAGCCCTTCGTGACCTGACAAACGCCGGTGAGCGAAATGAACATCTTCAATATCGAGAACTGATTCACAAAAGAACCGAAAACCAGAAACGAAAGCCACACCCCGGCCGTCGCCGAAGCTGCAGCCCCGGCGTGTCCTTTCGGTTCATCCCACCGGTCCGGCGCCGCCTTGCCTGACAGGGGATCCGTACTCGCATACCCCCTCGTCGTCGTCGTCGTCGTCGTCGTCGTCTTCTACGGGGATAGACAGTCCATCGATCCGTCGCTGGACGTCACGCGTAAACCAGATCCAGGCACCATTCGCCCACACTCCTTTCCTTGAAAAGGGGGGTCCCATAATTCCAACCACCCCCTTCCTCCCTTTTTTAATACGTAAAAACATCACTTTTTTTTTCTTTTTTTTTTCCCGCTCGCGGCAAGCGTCGGCTCGCGAGATTTGCAAATCGCGGGGAAAATGGAGCCGGTGGGCGATGGGGAAAACGTGCCCTCCCGTGTTTGTGTGGAGATTCTCCCAGCAGCGGCTCCGGGTCCCCAGAAAATAAGGCCGTAGAACGTACGTAATGAGATGCTCGTTGTCGCGATTTTGGTCAAGTAACAAATTGGGGTCTTTTTTTTTTTTTTTTCCTTCGGTCTTTTCCTTACTTCTTCCCCTTCGAGACGTGGATTCGCGGGGAAACCGGGGTTTTCACGGGAATTGGCGAGGGGGGGGGGGATGGTACGACGTCGGTCGTCGCATGGTTTTTATATCGCATCATAGACATAGACGCCGAGCAGCAAAGGCCAAATATGGCTGCGCAAAGCCGGACGAAAAGGAGACGTCGCAAAAGGGGGTTCCACAAAAGGGCTCGTAATCCTCCGTCTGATGGAGCGTGTTCTGCGTTTCCCCATTGTCGCTTGCGGTCTCTTTGCAGCAAGAAGAAGAACAGGTAATAGATAACAACGGCAGACGGGAATCCTTCATCGCACGCTCGCGAATCTCATTGGCGCGTTGATGAGGGATGTAAGTACACACACACACACACACACACACACACACACACACACACACGACTGGTTGCCCAGGTTCAGCCATCTATCTATCTGGCCCCCTGGGGTTTTGTCGTCGCCCACTCGCAGAGGGGGGTCCTCCAAGGAGACCAGCGTCGAGGCTGACGGGACCCGAAGGTGTCACGTCGTGACCTGCATCAACTAGGTCCCTACCTGATTACACATACTTCCCTCGCCTGACGTGATGCATCAACGGCATCACTGGCACCCAGGCGGCAGACTAGTTCCGCCATGGGGGCCGATCTCTTGCGCCCTGCACCGCCTCGTGTGGCTTCTTCCGCCGGGTGCCGGTCGGGGCAAGTATCAGAGGCCTCTATCTGGTCGCACACACGCAACCAGGCACCGAGGCGATAAGAAGCCGCCGCCCATCCCACCATCCCACACCATCCATGGCGCTGAATCCGTCGGA
The DNA here is from genome assembly GCA_016807845.1 of Colletotrichum eleusines. Taxonomy (NCBI): domain Eukaryota; kingdom Fungi; phylum Ascomycota; class Sordariomycetes; order Glomerellales; family Glomerellaceae; genus Colletotrichum; species Colletotrichum eleusines. Next base: position 3,015,471 of record JADEZO010000009.1, read on the forward strand.
AAGCTTAGGAGTAGCGCCCGGCCTGGCCGTCCCTCCTCCTGCTACCTCGCTGCGGGCGCTCAGCCCTAGGACATGAGCGAGAAAACCCCCGTCCGTCCGTCCCCCTTTCTCATCAAGCAGGCCAGCCCAAGGAGGCCCTTCGGGCGACTGGGAAGGGGGCCACCTAGCGGCAGCGGCATTCCTTCTGTGCCAACGGCCGGCTGAGCTAGCTTCCCGCTCGCCGCCTTAGCCAGCGCAGGACAGGGCGCCGTCGTCAAGGGCCACGGTCGCCTTGCCTTCAGCTTCGATGGCCGAGAGACTGGGCGATCCAGCTGGTTTTACCTTGCCTCCTTGGCGGATGTGCAGATATCTCCGACCCGGCGATGCCGCCCTTGCAACACGCTTCTTTTCTTCTTCTTCTTCTTCTTCTTCTTCCTCTTCTTCTTCCAGTTGGCTGCTGACGTCGCGGAGCACAAGATCCAACAGACTACATCTCTGCCGAGCCGCCTCTCCCTCCCTCCTCGGAAGCCAATAATATCCTGTGCAGTCAGCGGACATCGATTGTTCAGGCAACAACGGGGCTTGCCTGGGCGGGCGAAATTCACGAAACCCCCTTGCTCCTGTTGCTGTCTCTACCGCTGTTGCTGCTGCTACCCTTCCGCAGCACGCGCGAGTCGTCAGCAATTTACCCGTGACAGGTCGCATCTGTCATTGGCGCTGGACGTAGATCACCTGTCGATAGCAAACCAACAACCCAACAACAACGCAATGCCTGTTTCCCGATATCAGTTCTGTGAAAGGGGGGGAATAAAAGAAAAAAAAAAAATCGGGCAGCCGCTGCTGCGAAATTGCACCAGCGGCCGGCTTACAGGCTGCTTACAGCCACGGAAGCAATATTCGAGGCAGGGGGTGGGGAGCCTTGATATCCACAGGAACCAGGATTCGGTCTGCCCGAGCCTTGGGAGGGAGGCCTGGAGAGCGATAAGAACCAAGAAGCTGAGGCCAACGCCTAATACATGCTGTTACGTACGAGAATCGTCTCGCTCGCGAATGAGAGGGGGGCGGGCCTTTGCCGTGTTTCCCCAGAGAGAGAGAGAGTGCCTGGAACCAAATCCGGCGCCTCGGATTGTATCATCGTATCTTTGCTGGGCCCCCTCTCTGTACGGATCACAAGGTAGTGTAAGCTGACGCTCTCCACCGCTGCGCGTCGGAGGGGTCGTGTTTTAGAAACAGGCGTCCTCCGGGGTAAGTCTAGAGGGGGGGGGATCTCATCACATGGCTTGCTTCCATGCAGAGAAGCTCGCTCCTTCAGATGCGACAGTGTCGTCTTCTAGCAGTTGTAATGTCGCCTTCTGTGTCATCCTGCGCAATCGCAGCAAGGACCCAACGCCCCGAATACCTAACGTGGTGCCCCTCCACTTGGTCTCCGCTGAAGGAATGTGGTGATTGTGACCCGTCTCTATCTCCCTCTCTCCCCCTGGCAACGCCACGCCGTTGGCATTGATTGATTGCATTGCCGACGTGCGGCTGGAGCCTAGAGGATTGTAGGCACGGTAGACTGACCGCATCAGCCAAGACGGCTAGAGAAGGACCTATTACCGCTTCGAGTGGTGAGGGGACCCTCGAGCAATATTGGATACGGGGTCATTTACGGGTGCCGCGCCGCCAAATGTGGGTTATTTCTTGTGCCTCTCCCGCGGACGAAGCTTGCTCGGTCGACGACTGCGTTGGCGCTGCAACCGGAGACGGGGGCTGTGCAAGTCTTTCCGAAAGTCTCAGTTAGATGATGGTGGGAGCAGACGAACGCCTGCAGAACCCATCTTTAAATGAGCTCTTTCGACTCAAACCATCATAGTAGTACATGATATACCTATGCTTAAGAGTTCGTGGCACTTTGTAGTAGAGTTCGTGGCAGTTTGCACCTGTGGTTTACCAGGAACAATCAATCAAACCATGCTGACTCGCGAGGCAATCCTGGCCAGCAGCCACTTTGCCATGAGTGGCGACTGAGTCGTGTAACGCTCCGCGCCCCGCCGCCGCATCTCGACTGAGCGACATACCAAGCTGGAACAAGAATACGCTCTTGGGTGATTCCCCGAGTTGACCCCTAGTTAGACTGGAGCACCCCCCTTTCTTAGATTGCTGGGGGGGCAATGGTGCACAGTGGATTCGGTATGGGTACGTCAGCCCCAAAGGATCTGCGCGACGCTGGTATCATCTCTGGGCCACTGGAGAGAAGGTGTGCAGATAAGCGTTCCGTCCAGCGCCACCGCCTGTCTGATATTGAGAAGCATACTACGTAGTATAGTAGATAGATAGGAGGCGCATGACTCCACGGGAGAGTCTCAAGAGAAACTCGCTAGACGTGAGGAGGCCTAGGATTGGGTCAAGAGGGGCAGGCAAATGGAAGGGCTCTAGAAGGTCAGACGGAAGGTCTGCGTCTGGCCGAGGAGGGTGTCATGTACCGGGATATGTAGGCCAACCGGGATGCATAGTATGCATTCCCGCACTCGGGCAGACTGGATTGCATCCCTTTTGGTTAGTGTTGTTGTGGTAGTGTACCGGTAGACAGCCAAGGCGGAGCAACAAACGTACCTATGGAAGCGTATTCTATGCGCCCCCTCCATTGGGCAGCACACGCCTAATTGATTTAAGCCGGCGCATTGCCCGAATGGCTCGTTCGAAACGAGTCAGCAAATGCTAATGAGCCGTAGTGGTAGGCACCATCCATCCCAACCCTTATCGAGTTGCCACCTGTCGCATCCTTCACTGCCAGCAAACGTCATAATCAAATGCTGTGCCCAATGGCTTATCGTGCGAGTGAAATCCCGCGCCATATTTGCTATCTATCGGGGCCAATGCCCGGCTGTCGGTTTGACGTAGGCTGTGGATGTGTGTGTACTGTATGTGTCAACTGAGACGGTAATCCGTGTGCGTGGAAGCTGTCGCGACACAACCGCGATGTCTACATAGATAGGGCCTACACCGGCGGTCGAGCAAGGGACGAGGGCACGACGGGACAGGGGGCGCGACTCAATTTCCCATACTCCCCCCCCTGGTGCGTGCCATGTGCAGGCTCCAGCGATGGAAACAAGAGCAATATTGGACTCCGTCTTGTTGTTGTAATAAAGTGTACGTGCCGATGCGCGATGCGCCTGACAGCTCGTGGCGGCGGTACCAGAGAACTATGTACATCGTAGATCTCTTTCTTGGGAATTCATGACGCTACGTTACGCGGGGTTGACGTAGCTGGCGATTCACAAGCCATCATGCGACAGCACCGGCAACCAATGCTGGCGCAAAGACACTAGAAGCCTCGAGACCGAAACTGTCTGTGGCCGTGTGTGTGTGTGTGTGTGTGTGCGCGATTGCAGTTGTTGGTACCACCCTGTCTCATCCATGTGCCGCATGCACTAATACCTATCTGTATGTCCGGGGGGGGGGGGGTTCTACACGCAAGGGTGGCAGAGAAACCTGGGGCGGCCAAGATCAGCCCCTCCGCCTTGGTCCAACCTCGGGGTGGCTTGCTTGGCGACGCGGGCTATCTACCAAGGCGTGAGAGGAGAGGGCCAGCCAGTACATACATACCTCTTTGCGAGTGCCGTGCCAAGCATCAACTTGCACAAGAGCCGCTACAGCCCTACCCAAAAAGGTCCGACGAGACTTCATCCGCGTTGCTTGTTGGCAACCATCGAAGGCATCCATCCCCTTCTCGCGTGAGCCCTCTCTAACTTTGACACGAATCGGACTCGACTGGACCGGCCGTGTGAAGCAGGTCATCCCAGCTTAGAGTACCTGGACCTGCGTCTCCAGCGTCACGAACTTGGACCACCCACCGGCCCTTCTCTCCCCGGTCTCAATTCCCAAGGACTCGTGCTTCCACTCCACTTGCGCGCCAGTCCCACCTGGCAACCACTGGTTCGAGGACTCTTGAGATAACGTTGAGGGAGACCGCGCACAGTGAGTGGGTGGGCGGATAGCGAGGGGGGCGGACACTCTGCGGAGCCATTTGCTAACGGCTTCAAGTGACACCGCGGCCATTGGCCAACCAGCGCCGCCCACGCTATCTGGGGCTCCGACTCTCCCAGATGCGCAATCGCCCGAAGGGTGGAGAAAAAAGTAGTAGAGGTCTGGAGTGCAGCAACTCGACTATCCCGTTGCTGTGTACAATCCTGCTTGCTGTACCTCATCCGCTACGACTACGACCGCGACAGCGACAGCGACCGCGCAGTGCCTCTTGTCGGGCGAATCCGTAATTGTATCCCTTGGTTAGCGTATCATGCATGTATGATGTCGGAAAGCTGTCCGCGGCCACCCCGTCGCCCATTTGACCCAGACTCGACAACTGGCTTAGCCTGCCCTCTTCTCGCTGCTGGCTTGCTGTGGGACGAGGCACGTATCGATGCACGGCCGAAAGCTAAATCGCCCCCATCCCACCATCATCATATGCGATAGTGAACAGGGGGGGTGGGTTGCTGTCCAGGATTGCCTGCCTCGGAACAGATAGAGAGAAGGGGCAAAGCCGGACAGACCATCCGCCATCATGGTTCCATCCCTGACCCTCTCACCTCACCCTCATCCTCCTCCTTTTGTGTGTAATTACCCATCGTCAATGGATTGCCAATTGGTGGCCTTCGGTGCATGACTGGATCCGCTTGCACCGCTCTCGACAAGAACCCTTAGTCCTTGCGCGCCGATTCCCTCCTCGATCTGCCATTTCCTTCATAAAGCTCTCCCCTTCCCCCGTCTCATCTTGTCCGTGTCATCTCGGCATCCCTCTCCGTTCTTTTCTTCATTCCCTGCCGGGTCGTGCTCCTGCATATCTCTCTTTTGCAACAGACATCCGTCGTCTGTCCCATACCCTTCATAGGTCTTGAGTCTGCTTCCAGTCCTTCACGGAAGTTGCACATCGCCATCATGGCTGCTCAAGACGGGGTCATTCCCACAAAGGTCGAGGCTGACGAGAAGGCCATTCCTCCTGCCTACGATTCCGCCAGCGGAAAGGATGTTCGTGGCGACATCAGCGAGGAGTCCTGGGCAACCCGTGCCGGCCTGAACCTGACATCATTCAAGAAGCGCGAATATGGCCGTGGTCTCGTCGAACTCGACCGTTCCATGAGCACTCGCCATCTCCACATGATCGCCATTGGTGGCTCCATCGGTGCCGGTTTCTTCGTCGGTTCCGGTGGTGCTCTGAGCAAGGGTGTAGGTGCCGTCGTCGCCGTGTTTTTTGAGTGTCGTTGCTGATCTAACACAGGGTCCCGGTTCCCTGTTCATTGATTTCCTCCTCATCGGTATCATGATGTTCAACGTCGGTAAGTGTTCGAAATCGACCTCGACAGCGAGCACGCAGTAGCTGACATTGGCCAAAAAAAAAAGTGTACGCCCTCGGTGAACTCGCTGTCATGTACCCCGTCTCTGGTGGCTTCTACACCTACTCTACCCGCTTCATCGATCCCTCCTGGGGTTTCGCCATGGGCTGGAACTACGTCTTCCAATGGGCCATCGTTCTTCCCCTCGAATTGACAGTCTGTGGTCTGGTTGTTCAATACTGGAACAAGGATATCAGCGTCGCCGTTTGGATCACCATCTTCCTCTTGGCCATCTTCTTCATCAACATCTTCGGCTCCATTGGCTACGCCGAGGAGGAGTTCTGGTCGTCTTGCATCAAGCTCGCTGCTACCATCATCTTCATGATCATCTGCCTCGTCCTCGTGCTGGGTGGTGGACCGGAGAGCGGTAGATACCACGAGTACCAGGGTGCCAAGCTGTGGTATGACCCCGGCGCTTTCCGCAACGGCTTCAAGGGTTTCTGCTCCGTCTTCGTCACGGCGGCCTTCTCCTTCTCGGGCACTGAGCTTGTCGGTCTGGCCGCCGCCGAGGCCAAGAACCCCGTGAAGTCGCTGCCCGGTGCTATCAAGCAGGTGTTCTGGCGTATCTCGCTGTTTTACATCTTGGGTCTCTTCTTTGTCGGTCTGTTGATCCCGTCCGACGACCCTAATCTGCTCTCCGAGTCGTCATACTCTGACGTCAAGGCGTCCCCCTTTGTGCTCGTTGGCAAGTACGCCGGCCTCAAGGGCTTCGACCACTTCATGAACTCTGTCATTCTTGTGTCGGTTGTGTCGATTGGTGTGTCGGGTGTGTATGGTGGATCGCGTACCCTCACTGCCTTGGCTCAACAAGGATATGCGCCCAAGATTTTCACCTATATTGACCGCTCGGGACGTCCCCTGCCGTCCGTTCTCGCCATTCTCTTGTTCGGGCCCTTGGCGTACGTGAACCTCAACGCGAGCGGACCCGTTGTGTTCGACTGGCTGTTGGCTCTCTCGGGTCTGGCGGCCGTCTTTACCTGGGGATCCATCTGCCTGGCACACATCCGCTTCCGCAAGGCTTGGGCGTACCACGGCCACACGGTCGACGAGATTCCCTTCAAGGCGATTGGTGGCACCACCGGGTCCTGGATCGGCCTCTTCCTGTGCTTTGTCGTCCTTGCTGCTCAGGTATGTGTATTCCATTCATGATGACTGAGAAAGAGGCAAGGCGCTAACGAGATGAACAGTTCTACACTGCGATTGCCCCCCCTGGCACGGATAAGCTGAACGGCGCCGAAGGCTTCTTCAAGTCGTACCTGGCCCTGCCTGTTGTGATTGTCTTCTGGATCGGTGGCTTTCTCTGGAAGCGCACTGGCTGGCTCCGCACGGCGCAGATGGATGTCGACACCGGCCGACGTGAGCTTGACTGGGACGAGATCCACGCATACCGCGCAAGTCTTGCGGCGAAGCCGGCGTGGAAGCGTGCCATCCACCACATTTGGTAATTGGTGTTAGAGAGAAGGGAAGATAAAAAAAAGAAAGATGGGCCGTGCTTGCGGCGGAGAAGCGGGTGCAATAAGAGCTTGGACTGCCCGTTCATGTATATTGTAATGCGGAGAGATGCCACGACCGATGAATGTCATTCTTGGAATGACTTGATGACATATACCAGTAGCTGTTGGCAAAATCAAGATACCACATGTGCTTTCACATACAGACATGACTGCAGTGCCCAGACAAGATGCGCGTGCATGGTGCGAGGAGAGGACAAGAAAGTATGGAGAGTTCGGACAGCTAGCTAGTTATACTCGTGTTCTTGGGCCCGATATGTGAATCAAGACCCTTTGGGCTTGTTGGAGGGAAAGGACCCTTGAAAGGTGGCGGAGAGGGAGATGGTTGATTGCACAGAATGGCCATCATTGGACAGCGATTGTCTTCTGAGGGATCAGGGCTTCGTGGAATGGAATCTTGGCCGGGTACACCTGGGTGTCTGATGTGACTGGCGTCAAGATAAGGGCGACCAGCCCAGAACAGCAAGTGGCAGGGTATCATCGGCGAAGAGGGCGGCAGGATGTGGCTCGGCGCAGGGAGCGATTGGAAGACATGGGGGTTGATAGAGGGGTGTATATCCGTAATAGGTAGATAGAGAAAGAGGTGTCGCAGGAAGATAGGGAGCCAAGAGGCCAAGATTATCGGGGTGTTGTTGGTGGTGTAGATGGAGTTTCGAAGGATTCGTATTGTATTGAATACTAACTAACTAGTTAGGTAGTTAGACATGATGCTTGCATGTACTGTGGTTTCCGTGTTGTTTGTTGCTTTGCCTGTCTAAGAGGAAGGAGGGACGTCCTTGGTTGAACACGTATCTCGATTTGAGAGCGTTACGAATCAAAGGCTTGTTGCAAACGATGGATGGATAAACAAGTGCTGTTGTTTGCGTTGGTGGTGGGCGTATGCATGTATGTGGGCGTATGCATGTATGTATGCAGTTTGGTTGGAGATGGTGGATGAGAGGGAGGATCAGTCAGTCCCTTGGGCGATCGTGGACAGGAACCACAATCACGTGTTTGCAGCTCAACCGAGGGATATAAGAGAGAGATGAATAGAGGAAAGAACGGTAGGTACCTAGGTAGGTAATAATAAGTAAGGGATTTACCTTCCTGCCGGCCTGCTTAGCTAAGTAGACAGGTAGATAAAGGGAGGGAGGAAGATGCAGTTTTCTACCTTCCTTCTTTCCCTCTTTCTGGTGTTGGTGAGCGAGAGTGAGATAAGAGGAGGAAGGTGGGAGGCACCACCGCCACCCTCAATTAGGTAGGTGATACCTACCTAGGTATGTAGCGTGACAGGGGCGCCCTAATGTCATCTTTGCGCTCTAGCCTTGGACCCCGATTCTCCCCCGCCATATCGTACCAGGTCCCTCCCTCGCCCACTCACTCACCACCTTACTTAATACACACTCAGTCTCCTGCTTACTTACTCACTCTCATACTTCACTCACGGTCACTCTCATAATGTGCCCGAGTATATATCCGTCTGGCTCGCACAGTCCTAATAAATGAACCTACATCAAGCGTCATCGAGGCTTAGCATAGCCACCGACACACTCCATCTAGTTTGCCGGCCCTTAAAACGTTGCCAAGTGTGTTCATGCATCATCTGTCCTTTGCTACATCACGCCAACACAGGCGAATGTCCCCTCTGTATATATCAGCTCCCAGGTAAACAACCACCTTGTATCCTAGAAATCTCACCATAAGATGATACTCAGCCTTGATAATGTTTGTCCTTGAAGAACACCTACCTAGGCCGGCCGCCGTGCCCCACGGTATAATACCTAGTGAGTGGACTACCGTCGGCCAAGTGGGGCACTGTCAGCCGCAGTGCGCCCCCGCGTCCCCCCGGAGTTTTGCGTCGCCGCGTAAAACTGCAACGCTCAATCCATCATCAAAAAGCCACCCTCAGCCCACCCCAGTCAGTTGTCTGTCAACAACAAACAACCCACATTCACCCACTCACCGCTTGCGTCTGCATCCGAACCTGGGACCCCGGGAATCCATCTCGTCACGTCACCCACAGATCCCTACAGTGTAACACTTGCCTCGCCTTCGTTCGGCGTCGACGCTCCCTTGCCCTCACACCCCCGGCCTTCGATCGCCGCTGGTGGCCATGAGCCCGCCGCCACCAGAAAAGGGGAAGAAGCCCGTCGCCGGCGATCCGGGCGAATCCGACCAAGATGGCCCGCCCCGCGACGGCTTGCCTCGTCCATCAGAACATCTAGAGGCCGCCGATGACCATCTGTCCTTTGATGAACCCCGAGAAGAACACGAGACCTCCGAGAAGGCCCCCGCCGAGCCGACTCCGCCCCGGCGCCATCTCTCACGCTTTCTCGTCAGTCCTTTCTTGGGCCGCCAAGATGGGAACTCGGACAAAATGTCTCGGAAGAAAGCGCCGGTGTCTGCACTTCCGAGCCAGCACAGCAGCCGTCACCGCGCCCAACTCCCTTCAGCGGAACACCATCCAGGCGCCCCCGAAACATCTTCATCAGCCCAGCTTCCCGAGAGCAGGAAGAACTCCAAGATGAAGAAGATGAAGCGGAGTGCATCCAATCACGCATCACATAGTGATGACACATCCAACACCGCCATGACGATTGCTCCGGGCTTCCTCTTCAAAGTAGAGCCGGGACATGAAAGCCATCGCGCCGAGCCCCCGGTGTCAAAAGAACCTAACCTTGGAATCTCTGAACCCCAACCATCATCAAAGTTGCCCGTGGGACTCGATGCAGAAGCAGTGAGCCAGGTTATTGACATACCCGGCAAGTCTTCTCCGAGTGCATCCCTCCCAATCATGCCAGACCCAAGGGGCGGTGGGGACTCGGACGGCAGCTCTTCGGACGCAGAAAATGAAGCATATCAGGAGTTGGAAGATCCGTCCAAAAGAGTCCAGAAGGTCATGGTTGACAGGGTCATGAAGTCGTTCATGAGCTGGCTGGACACGAAACTGAAGATTAAGAACCAAGATGCGTCGCCCGAGCCAGAGCAGTCACTGCCGGGAATTACTCGTCGGGGCTCCATCGGCCAAGACGAGTCGGATATCCCTCCCCCTCCAGCATCCGTACCTTTAATTGCGCAGCACTCGACAGAAAGTGCCTTCGTATCTGTCTTCGACGCACCGGTACCAAGTCGTCCAAGCGATGCGGCGTCGAGATCGGCCCTGCCATCACCACCGCCGCCGCCGCTACCAGCACCGGTAACACCAAGTTACATTCCCGAACATGGAAAGAAAGTCGGCTTAGTGGCTCGACTTGCCACGAGCCAGTCCCGTGCCCCCAATTCGTTGATGGCTGCTCTGCCGCCCCCTTCTCCTCCGGATCAGCTAGCGAATCTCCATCGGAGACCAACACCGTCAGCTCCCCGGGCAGTGGTAACAGCAACAGCTTCGGCTCCAGCGCCAAGGAAACGTACTACCCGCACCCACCAGGCACCGCAAGCAGAGGGTCTTTCCGGGCAACCGTCAGGAAAGAGATCGAACAAGCATGACAGGCCGCCGGACGAAAACAAGGGAGAGGAGGATGGAAACGGTGATGGGGATGGAAACCGCCCGCCGCGGGCAAAGCTGTCCAAGATCCACGAGGACGGTGGAAGCGGTGCGAAACTCGCCTGCCCGTTCTTCAAGCATAACCCCCGCAAGTACAAGAACCAACGACCGTGTTGCGGGCCCGGCTGGGATCACGTCCACCGCATCAAGTATGCCGCCGTGCCAACCCGCGCAACCGAGCCGAGGTGCTAACAATCTCCCCAGGGAACACATCTACCGCAAGCACTCGCTCCCCAGGTTTTCGTGCCCGCGCTGCTCGCAGCCATTCGAGACCCAGGCAGCCCTCCAAGCGCACGCCCGCTCCGCGGACCCCTGCGAGGTCCGCGAGCCAGAGTTCCTCGACGGCATCACCCAAGACCAGGAAAAGAGGCTCCGGTCGCGCAAAAAGACGTCCTCGAAGGAGCTTGCCGAGGCCGATAAGTGGACGCAGGTGTACAGGATCCTCTTCCCAGACGTGAGAGAAAGGGAGATCCCCTCGCCTTGTAAGTCGGAACGGAACCCCTTCGCCGACTTATGGGGTCCGGGAGTTACTGACAAGAGCAGACTACAGCACAGAAGATGCCGGCACGAGCTTGAACGGCTACGAGGACTATCTCCGCCGCGAGCTCCCGCCCCTGGTTCGCCGGCAGCTCGAAAACGAAATCGAGCGCGAGCTCAGCTTTGTCCAACAGGATATGAAGCACAAGGTGATTGAAATTGCCCGAAACCTCCAGATTACGCTCTTCAGAGGCTACCAGCAGCTCGAGAACCAGGAGCGTGGCTATCAAGGTTCCCTGAGCGTCGACGCATCAGCTTCCCAGACAGATGGGTCGACCTCCTCGGCAACGGATGCGTCGCCGTCAACCATGACGACCAGCAGTACGACTCCGGATATGCCCGATCCTTTAGACTTGTTCGGCAACTACGCCCTTCCCGACTTTGACTTTGCATTTCTGTCCGAGGTCCCTTTCCCTGAAGGGCAGCAGCGGTTGACGGACCCGAGTCTCGATTTCGGATACACGCCGTCGTTCGAACCCAAACAACCCGCCACGATCCAGCCGGGTATGGAGCTGCTCAGCGGGCGCCAGCAGCAGCTAGATCTGCCATACTATGAGCTGGAGGGCTACGCTGATTATTGCGGCCACATGAGAGAGGCTGAGTCTCTTGCTGCGCCCCATGAGTGACCGCGACTGTTTGCGCCAAGTTGTGGCAGCAGCTAGTTATTGCACATGACATCCCTGGTGCCTTTTCTGACCGCATACATACCCTTTTGTTCACCGTGTCTTGAATCAACAGGCATGATTCGTGGATGGCTTTGAAACCCGAAAACCGGTCGTGGCTGCAGGTCCGTGGTCGTGATTTGTTCCTAACCGAAGCAACTAGTGCATTGCGAACTGTCGGCGATTCGGTCCTCTCCTATTTCCTCGAATTCCTTACGGAATTCCGGAGGGTGAGATTCGGGTGTACGCTGACCACCAAATCCCTAAACCCGCGGCCTAATGTCGCCGCCCTTGGCTTTTAGCCTGTTGCGCTTGTGATGATACATATCGGGTTCAGTAAGCAACCTCGCCAATGCGCGCGCCTTGATTCTTCACCCCGGTTGGACGTCACGCGTTTGCATATCTAAACGCTCCAAGCCACTCTGTTATCTACGCTCAACCTTGGCCTAGACTTCGCCGGCGCTTTAATGGTGGCTCAAGCCTGTAAGAAGTCTTGCGATGACATTTTGTGGGAGTCGGGACGTAGATTGTTCGTACATATAAAAGACTAGCAGAAGCTGCGATTTTCATAGTCGGTTTTCTTTCTCAACATAGCTCTATACCCAAGACAATTTGCAACAATATCAAAATCCCCAGCAAAAATGAGCGCCGCTTTGAAAAATGTTTGCCCTCCGGAGGCCGGTCTTACAGAGGAAACCCTGCCCGATCAGAGTAACAAGGTGAAGCGGTATTTTTTCGTCATCCGGTCCAGCTCATGTCTCACATCCCATAGGTCTTCATCGTCACAGGAGGCTCCAGCGGTCTGGGCAAGGAGCTCGCAAAGATCCTCTACTCTAAGAATGCCAAAGTGTACCTCGCAGCACGGTCCGAGACGAACACCATGGCTACGATCAACGAGCTGAAGGACTTGTACCCGCAATCGAGAGGGCACTGCGAGTACCTGCACCTGGACCTCAACGACCTCTCTACGATCAAGCAATCCGCCCAAGAGTTTCTCAGCAAGGAGAGCCACCTGGACGTCCTCTGGAACAACGCGGGTGTCATGGTCCCGCCGCAAGGGTCCAAGACGGCCCAGGGCTACGAGCTCCAGCTCGGCGTCAACGTCCTGGGGCCCTTCCTCTTCACCCACTTCCTCCGCCCCGCGCTGTCTTCCGCGGCCAGAACCGCGCCGAGGGGTTCGGTCCGCGTCGTCTGGGTATCTTCGGGCGTGGTTTCCATGGCTCCCAAGCCCGCGATAGACTTTGCCAACATGGACTACGCCAAGGACGAGGGCGCGACGACAAAGTACTCCAGGAGCAAGTCCGGCACCGTCGTCGTCGCGGCCGAGTTCGCGAGGCGGACGGCAGATGAGGGAATCGTCAGCATAGTAGGCCACCCTCCTTTCCACAAGAGCACTCTTCACTGTCGCTTACAATACCTATCAGAGCGTCGACCCTGGCGTCTACATGACGAACCTGCAGCGCACAATGTCATGGTATCAGAAGCTCATCGCAGTAAGTCGTACCAATCAACCCAAACGATATACATTTGTCCAGGACCACATCACTGATGGTTTTCGTCTTGTTGAAGAAAGCGATTGCGCGAGAACCAAAGAATGGTGCTTACACAGAGCTGTTTGCCGGTCTGAGCCCCGATGTCGCCCCCGCAAAAACTGGCGACTGGGGTAAGTGTCACCCAAATACCCCAACTTTGAAGCTGTTCGTTGTTTTTAACGAGACTCTCAGTGATTCCCTTTGGTCGGCTTACTCCTGTTCGGGCCGATCTCATGGAAAATGAGCTCGGGTCAAAGTACTGGGAATGGTTGGAGAAGCAGCTGGAACCGTATCTAGTGTAATGGAAACGGGTTTCTAGGCCCTTTGTTTAAACATGCTTTTATAGTGTCACGATCATGTACTTCCACATACTTCTATAGACTTTTCATTCATTTGACGATAGAAACAAGGCATCAATAGCGAAACAGCACTTCATAAACGCCGGCAGTCTTTGTTAGCTCACGCTTCTAATGGGAATCGGCCTGGATGACCTTGATATGCTCGTTGGTCCGTAAAACTGAGAGGGAGGCACTATACGATACTGGAATTGTAGTTAAATAAAGCGATTGCAGTTTTGTTCGATCGCCTTTGATGAATAAATACGAGTCATACCATGTCTCGCCGATTATTGTTAACTCTGGAATATCCAAAGGTCAAATCATGGGCTCTTGCTTGTTTGCTTTCGACGCCACACATAACCTGTTGATTGAGCCAATGTGAAGCCATTACCATCGTGGGATACTCTACAGTGCTGGCTTGAGGCTTTCGGATTCCCAAAAGTAAAGATTGTACATTCCTTAGAGGGTAGGGTCTGTCCGTTGAAGACTTCTCAAGTAATCTGTCACGTAACAAAACGATACCGTTGTTACATGGGCAGTAATAGTAGCTTATATATCGTGACATAATCCAACTACAACCTTCCCTTTCTATCATCCTCGCCAATCTTCAAGACCGAGGCCAGGTCGTTTCCTTTGATGGATTCAAAGAGTCCAGCGCGTCCGGCGGCTCGTCTCTTCTCTTCCTCTCTCCGGAAGAATTCTTCCGCTGTCCTGATCCTGTTTGGGTGAATCTCGTCCAAAAGGGCGTAGTCCCGCTTGATGACCCCCTTGTTGCCTGCAGAGTGCGCCCACATGTTCCAGAACCCGGAGAAGTTGTCCTTGAACGACATGGTTGCCGGGTCTGCCGGGTCGGCGTTGTACCCCGCCGGCTGGCTAGAGAATGGGATGTGGTCAAAGTAGACGTCCGCGGGGGTGTCGATGTATCGAGCCGGGCTGCCCGTCGCCTTTTCGAATGCCGTGGCTAGGTCGGCGTAGCGGATATGATCGATGGCGACCTCAAGGTCCATCCCGTCCGACCTCTGAGGGTGGTCGAAGAGCCAGCGGACATAGTACTCGCAATCGTCGAGGGCGACATGTGCAACCTCCCCGTCCCCGAGAGGAACTCTCCAAGTGACGATGCCGTCCTCAACTCTCGGGGTCATGATTGTCTTTGACGAAATCGTCATCTCAATGTACGGTCCGGTAGTGAACATGGCAACGCCCATGTCGTTGCTCTTCCGCTGTTGCAGCATCCACTCTCCCATACGGCCTTTGGCATCGTAGTGCCCGCTTCGGAACTTCGGGTCGAAACCGCCTTTCTTAGAGGCGTAGTCGAGGTTTCCAAACACGAAGAACTTGATTCCGAGCTCGACGGCGAGCTCGTAAGCGCGGATCGTCCAGTACGTCTCTGTCTTCTCGCCGCAGTTGAAGCCGTCAATGTTGATGAATGCGCCCCAACATCCCGCGAGGCCCTCCCGCAGGTTGCCTTCGTTGGCAAACGTTCCCTCCACGAACTCGACGTCTCCGAGCTTGGCAAGTTCCTGCGCCCGAACGGATGTCGTATCACGCGTCAGAACGCGCAGGCTGTACCCACCATCTTTGGTGAGTCCACGGCATACCGGTAGGCCTTGAGCGCCAGTAGCGCCAATGACAAAAATACGTTGAGGGGCCATGGTTGTTATTTGCTCTTTATCTGCGGTTTGTGACGACTGGAGATGATGATGTTACTTATTCGTGGTATACTTTTCGAGAAGCGCAGTTATGTTATCAATGTGATTTATTAAATGGCAAAACCCTTGAACAAGATACTCCTGCTCTTATTTAATTACAGTGATTTCTATAATACATTGCTTTGGCTAAGCTGTAAATTTTCCATGTGAAGCCCGATTACCAATCGACTTGTGAGGCAGCAGACAATTTCGCAATAGGGCAGAGATGAGTGAACATTAATTATGGTGTAGCTTTTGACAAATCTTCATGATGTGAAGATTTCGGATCAGTGATCACCGCGCCCAATGTTTTCTGATTAGTGATACAGTGATGGTGCTGCCCATCGCAGAAAACCTTTGATTGCTGCAATTTTCTACTTCCTTAAGATGGTCCTTCAAAAAATCGTCTCTTTTCTCATCGAATTACAAATGATAGTCCCTCGGATCTATAACCTTGATGCCCTGACGTTGCCAGACCTTTTCGATAGCCAAATCCTCTTTGCCGCTATATATCAATAAGCGAAAATTCTAGTTCACTGAAATCTGACTTACTCGTCTCGCATAATAACGGTAGGTTCCGTCTCCCCAGCTGTGACGTTGGGGTTTCCAAATATCACGTTCTTTTGCTGGAAAGTCACATCAGCACAAATCAGCATTGTACACCAACAGCGGTCCGCGTAGTTCCTACCAGTCCCAGAGAAAGATGGATTCCCGGTGGTTTGACTGAAAATCTTTCGACAGGATCCCGGCCCCCGATCATAGCGATAATATTCCGGACAGCCACCTCCGCCTGCGCCATACCGGGCTTAGCAGCTTTGATTGCCCCGGTATCGGCAATGTCACCAGCCGCAAATAGTTTGGGATATGCCGGGTCCTTGAACTGAAGCGTAGGCAGTACTTTGATAGACCCATTGGACGGGTTCAATAGAGAGTCGCCGTCGTTTGGCTGGAGCGTCTGAACAAACCCGTTGTTTGGTTTTTGCCCTGTTGCAGGAATGAGAAGATCTACTACGAGTTCGCGACCATCTGTGAGCTTCAAGACAACCCTCGGATCATCCTGAGCGAGGTTGCCGGGAGGAAACCCGGCGCGCGTTCCAGTGATGAGTCTGTAGTCTCAAAGGTCAGCGTCGTACTACAGCCTTGGTATAGTTTACTCACTTGATACCCAGCTCGTCAAACCGAGATTTGAGGATCTCGTGAAATTTGCTGTGGTACAAAGGCATCAGATGACCGCGAGAATGCACAAGGGTGATCTCCTTGTCAGGGTAGAGCTCCTTCAAATCGGTCGCCATCTGAACACCTACGGCACCGCCTCCGACTATAACAATAGATGAATCTTTCATGACCGATGCCTGATGCGATTGGAGAAACTTGACTGAAGACAACTTGTCGTCATGTGGCATAGTACCGGGTGGCGGCAGCAGAGTGCCTGTGGTGACGACGAGGTAATCAAATGGGAGTTCGGCAGACCCCTGCCAATCTCGATCAAGAACAACGCTGTTAGGACGGAGGGAACGGGCGCGGGCCTGGATGACTTGGTGCCGCGACGGGTCGGGCGACTCTGCGAAGACTGCGGTGTATGGAATGAAGGCCTTGTGTTCATGTTTTGGCAGAACGGAAAAGCGAGGCTAACGAAAGGGCATTAATTCAATGGTCCCTGCAATGCAACTATCCTAGAAGTCTCTCATGAAGACTTGCAAAATCAAAAAGGTGGTGGAAGTGGCTGTGCGGCTCAACGAGCAAGATCTAGAAAGCAGAGTGGCGAGATATTAGCGACAGTCGCCGTGAGTCCGATCCAAGTGTGCCTTACACGATGAGATGCCGGCAATGATGCTGCTAGTTCTTTGGCGGCTTGCTACACCTACTGCATCAGGAGCCGTACTGCTCGTTATAGTCGATGATAGCACATACAAGTCCGGCGTAAGAGCCGCCTAGGACAACAACATTCTTGATTGGCTGTAACATGGTTTCTGGTGACAAAGCAGCGTAGAGCGATGTAACTATCAATAGAAGAAGAAACATTGAGAATATGGTCATGAAGAAGTTGTAGATTAACTACCATACCGGAGATATCGGACGTACAGACACCGAGCGGAAGACGGGAGTCAACACTTGGACAATGAGCTTAAAGAGCGGGTAACATGTCGAACAGAGCCTAAAAGACAAAGTTCTCCCTCGTGCCTGATATGGCATTACGTAGAGCTAGGGCAAGAAATGTCTCCGGGGTAGGATGTTGCACCTGGTGTGGTTTTAATCTGTCTATTGGAATGAATTGCGGATGTCGACATTAAATCCCAACCAGTCACATTCGGCAATCTCGCCAACTTTGTCCGGGTAAGTCTTCCCCGGTTGGCTTGTTTTGGTCCGGCAATCGTGCCGGCTCGAATCGCATAAAGCACGCCACCCCCGACGAGTCAGTTAAAGCCGGCGTTGGGAACAAATGACAGTTTAATTTTTTTTATAAGCGAAAGATCTTGTGAGTTTTGTTACACTGCTGCCTCTTGCAACTATTAATAGTGTAATCTGACTACGATAGTATTAAGCTTGCTCGTAAGGCGTAATTAGTTTGGTTCTAACGCTTTAGTACACCACATTAGTTTCATCTGGCGAGGAAGAAGTGAAGATGGCCTATGTGAAGGCTATGTGTCACGATAGGGTTCATGATGGTCTCATTAAGCTGACTCGGCTGCTCCACGCTACTGGTACTTATGGATAGGCTTCCCCTGTGCTTATGTCGTGCGACCGGCCACATCTGACGCGCACATTGCCTATATATAGGGGCACTTGTGACTAGCTCTATATTCATAGGAACAAACCTTTCTGAATCCTATTCTCATATGCCCTACTGTGTGATCTTGCTCGTGAGACTATGCCTATATTCCGAGCTGCACTGGCGTCGGCCTCCTGCCTGTATACCCTATGAAGCTTTAGGAATAGCTTTGGATCATCTGACTGAACGCGACAGCAAGGCGGCTTCAACCAGATAGCTGTGGCTAATGTTTCATCGTGGGTGAGATGTACTATATCACGAGTTAGAGCACGCAACAGAGCATATGAGAATAAGAACAAGAAAGGCTTGTTTTATAAAAGTAGAGATGTGAAAAGAGACATTCTATATTCAGGCAAGATATGTGAGTAATGCGTGTAACTCCACGTGATATGGCACATGGGAGCCCTGTTACAGAATGCCTATTATGCATGAAGCTATCGTGACGTGATAATACTATTCTTGTGGTGAAAACCAACCCTGGTATTGCGTTGGTCAGAACAGTTGCTGGAGCGAACAAACCTGGGGTTATAAAGAGGCTGGGGACTACGATCTGTTGTAGAGGAAGTTCCGAATTGTTTTTGTTTTTCAACTATCCGATCTTACTTCTACAACTTCATCTATGGACTCAATGAAATTGCCGGATCCCCCAATGACCTTAAGGACTTAAAGGCCATGAGCGAGTCATAACAAATTCATAAATGCCCTCATGGTGTTCAAGACAGCCACCGCTCCCACAACTCTCCCGTATTGTTTATCCGCAGCGGGATGGCCCTATGAATCTAGTGCGTTTTACACCAACACAAAGTCACTCAAAATCTATGGGCAACAATGTCCAAAAGCGTCAGGACCTCCATGAAGTACAAATGATGGTATGGAAGGGTAAATCTGAGGCTTAAACAGATATTGGATGCGAGGGCGACTGGGCTTCCCTATGCCAAAGTACTCCATTGATAATTGGCAATGGTGGGAGATTCTCCAAGAGTATTGAGCCGTAGAGCTTGCACAAAGGCATGACCAGGGGCTTCACAATATACCAAGGCGTAGATGGTACATAAAGCTTAATCGGATTGGACTTAGGCTTGTTCTGCCTGTAGCTCTTTAGAACTACGACTGGACCGGTCCTATTCCGAGAGGCATTGTGCCAAACATCAATATTCCAAGACAAAACAGCCTCGAAGTAACGATCCACGTTTGCGAACTATTTCTGCTTTGCTGCCTCCCCGAGAAGCCATGGCTCCGTCTCCTGGCCCCCGTTCAACTGCATTCGAAAACATGACGCGTGAATCCATCAAAAGCAAGCATACATATCAAGAGCCCCGTGGTACGGTAATCCATTTGGCTGATGAAAGGGCCGACAGCATCGAGAACGAGAATCATTTTATCAGGACACCGACGGACGGCTGCAGAACTACGAACGCTCCTCCGGTGGTCAAAAGGCCACCTCTTCGGGCCAGATGCCGGTGACTGGGGATTCAAACTTCACCATCATGTATATGTGTGTGTGTGTGTTTGTTGATATCGAGTCTGATGAAGCGATGGCAGGAAGCTCACTTAGGTAGCTCAGGTGATTCAGAGTTGACGGACGGGACTGGCGGCTATCGACCAACCAGCCCAAAGCGAGCCATGGCATTCGAAATATGATTGTTTCCAACTGACCGAACGCTCTCAAGTTCTGCAAGGCTATCGTACATTACTCATACTTTTCGTCTATTTCTCAAAGCGCTTGGCGACAGTCTTCCAGTTGACAACGTTCCAGATAGCGTCAAAGTACTCGGCCTTGCGGTTCTGGTACTGCAGGTAGTAGGCGTGCTCCCAAGCGTCGATGCCCAGCAGAGGCTCGAGGTTGCCGGTGACAGGGTCCTGGTTAGCGCGGGTGACGACGCCAAGGGTACCACTGGTCTTGTCCTTGACGAGCCAGGCCCAGCCACTGCCCTGAATGCCGGCCAGGGAGGTGTTGATCTGCTTGCGCAGGGTGTCGAAGGAGCCGAAGTCCTTCTTGATGGCTTGCTGTGGGAAGAGGTCAGCATTGGATTGTCTAGGTTGGTGGAGGGATAGGTCAAGTTACAGCCAGGTTGCCGTCGGGCTCACCGCCGCCATCTCTGCTGGCGGGGGCCAGGTTCTCCCAGAAGAGAGAGTGGTTGACGTGACCACCACCGTGGAAGTTGATCAGCGGCGCCTGGGCGGCAGCCTTGGCGAAGTCGCCCTTGGCCTTGGCTTCCTCGACGGTCTCGAGAGCGGTGTTGAGGCCGTTGACGTAGGTCTGGTGGTGCTTGGAGTGGTGGAGCTCCATGATCTGGGCCGAGATGTAGGGCTCGAGCGCGCCGTAATCGTCTGGACGAAGAGGCCATGTTAGCGCGACTGCTTTACGTCTGTCCAGAGATTGCTAACCAGCGGCGCTACTCACAAGGCATATCGGGCAGAGTGGCCTTGCCGCGGACAAAGCTGGTGCTGGCCATGGCAGCGGTAGCAGGCTTCGCGGCGCCAGCTCGCAGAGCTGTGCGGAGGAGAGGAGCGGTTCGGAGGAGAGTGGACGACATTTTCGTGTTCCTATGTCTTTGGTGTAAGTGTTAATGAAGTCAACTTCGAACCAAAAAAATTGAATCGCAAGTGTGGGAATGGAGCAGGATATGCCAGTACCTTTGGGTGATCGAATAGAGGTTGACTACTGAGTAAATGGGGTTGCAAATCTCAGAATGATGTCAATTGCGCGAGGTTCGCCCGCTCGCTCGGCTATTACGTGAGGGAGCTCGGATTTCTGGGAAAGCTACCTCCTAGGTGGGTACCTAAGTACCTACACACCTACCTAGATACCGTACAGCAGTACTTAGCCTCTGGGTGCCTGCCTGCCTTCTGCGAATGAGAGGAGAATGTCGTCATCCACAAAAGTGGGGAGCTGCTACCTCCAGATTCCGCGCAGCTCCCTCGAATATTCTTGGGAAATCCGCAGCTGTCCACGGGCACTGCCACAGGCTCTACGCCACACGTGGTTTGTGTATCCCCCACCTGCATGGCATGGCATGGCATGGCGGGGTGAGATTGGATTCCGGAGTCGCGTGTGCATTCACAGCCAGACGCGTCGAGCTTTTCTTTCCCAGCAAGATTGATTTCTTTTTGCCAACACTCTCGACTCGGCAGATAAAACAAGGCCACAGACAGCCTGCCCCAAAAGTCGCCATGTCTTATTACGACATTGATGCTATCCTGACAGACGCAGAGGTACGGCGCAAACTCCCCCCAAACCACCATGAGCACGCATCTGCCAGCAGCACTTCCTCCTCCAAGCCATGGTCCATGAGCAGCCGAAGCTGACAATTCCCAGAAAGTGCCCTGCAAATTCGAACTTGATCTCGCCGACCTCGGATACCTCGACAACAATCCCTCCCATGCTTTGAAGGCGGGAACCCAGATCGCACTGCCGCTCTGGCTCGCCGAGATGCTCGCTCTCGCCAACACGGGTACCGCCCAAGATTCGAAAGCGCCCGTGACGCTGAACTTGCCTGCCGCACTATCATACCAGGTCGTGCAGGCCCTCAAAGCCGACGCGCGAGCTGTTCCGGTTAGGGACCAGAGCGCCCACTTCTACGGCCTCGGCACCCGCATCCTGGATCTGTTCGACGAGCGAGAGCTCAGCGACGTCATGCGAAAGACCTTCGTGGCGCGGGCAGCAGAAATCGCGTTGCATGCAAGGAAAGGTGCCGATGACGGCATCGGCGGTTCCAATGAAGATTTCCTCCGTGGCCTAGACGAGTGGGAGCGCGCTCTCTTCCGTAAAGCACACGACGGCACCAAGGCTTCCAAGGAGTGGATGGACAAGGTCAAGAAACACTGATCAATGACAAGCTTCTTCTCAGTACCTTCAATATCCACGGCACAACTCGAATAGAGGCTGCCATTTCGCCACCGATCCACCACTCATCACGCACTACTGGCACCGAGGGACCACAATGAGCGAGTGTACCGCACTGACCCAGCCCAAGATGAAGCTACGAGCACAGTTACGGCATGCAGCCGCTACTACGGCGGTGCTGAACAATAGCGCGCAATACTGACTCCCCGCGCCCTCGGTGCCGCGATGCGGGTGGACTGGCTTAACAGCGGCGACCGAGTCGTCTCGGACCGGCTCATTCAGCGGCAAGACGGTCGGTCGTACGCACATACGACTATCCCCCTCAACATTGCCTGCGTTGAGAACAAAGACCACGTCAGGTGTAATCCTCAAATGTTTCTGAACAGCCGCTCGTGGCAGGCCAAGGGCAAGGCGGACACTTAGCAGATGGGTGGCGATAATCAAATCGCGGTTCGGCCTTACAAAGGGGAGGACGGAATGCCTATCACATCCCAGCAACGAGGACGATAAGGCGGAAAGCTGGGGCCATTCTCCGGCCGCTTCATAGATAGCCGTCAGCGAATCTCCATCCTCTACTGCGCTCATTCTTCGTCGTTTGTGTGAGGTATTGGCCACACACACACACGTGTCATTGTTTCACGTCTAATGCCTTATCAAAGCCCTCCACAATGACCGCGTCCGAGAGCGGGGCAATCCGAGGAGCCAAGGGCGCAGATTATCGGCGGTTTCCGGGCATCCACAGTGCCCGCCACTTTTATCTTTCACCACATTTATAAGAAGGAAGCCCGAAGCTCTTCTTCTCACCCTTAGGCCAGAGATCAGTTAGAAGCCAGCTGCTACTTGGAACCTTGTCACGAAAAGTCCCCTTTGAGAGACAACTTGAACGCCCTTCTCAACATTACGCCGACGACATGGCCATCTCTCAGACTCCTTCTCGGGCAGTCGTCAAGCCTACTATCCCTCCCAAGGACTCGGCTATTGACTTCGGGGCTGTTGTCACAAATGTTGACATTGAGAAACTCGCCGGTAAGACCACATGAAAACGGAGAACATGATGAAAGCAATGATTTTGCACAATCAGTGGGAGAATACCCGTAGAATCGGTAACCTCCTTTGGTAGGCTTCACTCTCAAGAAACTCACATGCTCGACCAGCAGCTGACGGGTTGCAGACGCCGATTTCGACGTGATCCGCGATGCCCTCTTCAGGCACCAAGTAGTCGTCATCAAGAACCAAGGTCATGCCTCGCCCAAAGCCCAATTTGAGATCACCCAGAGGTTCGACCCCGAGGCCGGTGCCTCGTACGGCCACGGCAAGACCGTCGACGCGAAGCGCTCTATTTTGCATCCTGACCTGAAGACCATTCCCCATCAGCCGCAGGTACAAGTCATTGGCAACGGCTTCGTTGAGGAATACGAGGGTCTGGAGAACATACAGCTCAGGCACCCCCACCACCGAACGTTCCATGCCACCACAATCCCGACAGAGGACGACCTGGACTTCACCCGCTTCTACCGCTGGCACATTGACGCCGCGCTCTACGGCCTCGCGCCGCCCGTCGCCACAACTCTCCTCGCCGTTCGCGTCCCCGGCGGTCGCAAACAGACGCTCCGCTACGACGACGGCACGGGCGAGGAGATGAGCGTCCCGCTGGGCACCACCGCCTTCGTCTCCGGTTATGCCATGTACGACCAGCTCTCCCCCGAGGACCGAGACTTCGTCCGCACGACAAAGGTCGAGTACGCCCCGCATCCCTACGTCTGGATGAGCAGCGCAAAGTCCCGCTCCGACGGCCTCGGGCTGGTGTCAGAGGGCAAGGAGGTCCCGCTCACCGACCTGCCGCCCATCGAAGAGGAGAAGATACAGGTCCTGCCCATGTGCTGGCGGAACCCCATCACGGGCCGGCTGGCGTTGCAGGTCCACCCATCGGCTGTGCGGAGGCTGCACTTGGCAGACGGGTCCGTAGTGGAGGATTTGGCCGAGGTTCGGGAGACTGTGCACCGGCTGCAGCGCCCGGGCATCTCGCCCAGGCACGTCTACCCGCATGACTGGGAGGAGGGCGACTTTGTCATCTTTCACAACCGCGGGGTAATCCACTCAGTTGTCGGTGCGTTTGCGGAAAACGAGGTCCGGTTATTCCGGCAGTGCAACATCGCTGCTAGCCGGCTTCCTGACGGCCCCGTCGAGGTCGCAGCGGCTGTGTAGCCAATCTTTGCCGTTCATGTTACTCAGTGTTGCGGGCTTCTGTTTTCCATAGCGTCATCTAATGACACCTTGGTGCAATGTAGTCTTGTGCCGGTTTCTACCTGAATCCAAAAGTAGCCAAACCATGGCCATTGATGCCGCCGAGATAACCGATAAGGTTCGCCGTCAGTCTCGCGTGATGAACCAAGCCACCCAGATTCGGTATTCCATGTACCCCGAGTCACATCGCGCCGGGCGTATCACACACACAGTTCTGACTCACCGGCACGTCTTGCGGCCGGCGATCCCAAGACGAGTTGCCACATGCACGTCGTGTCACAGTCGCAAGCACACCCATGACGATCCCCGTCCAATATCCGGGATCGGAGCCGGCGAGTTGCGCCTGATGCCGAGATCACCAACACCCCGCACCGAGCTCATCTGGTCTGACAGTGAGGTGGATTTGGGGGGCTTACTCCATGATCTTGGATAGTAGGCACTCTCTGGGAGATAATGATTGTTTTTTTTTCTTCGGCTTTTTGTAAGTAAAGATTAATGTCGACCATTCGATTTGTATTAAGCATTCTATTTGAGATGATGAGAGTACGCAATCCATCAACCCTGCGCCGCCGTGGACCCCAACGCCAAAGAGCGGGAAAAAAAAAAAGAAGAAGAAAAAAAAGAAACCGAAAACTTTTGTTTGTTCCGCATTTGAAAGGGGGTATCATTCTAACCAGAGCCACGGGGACTTCTTCGCGTCGCTAGAAATGGAAAAAAGCAAAGGGGAAAAGAGGAAAAAAAAAACAAGAGTGAAACGCGCAAACCGGTTCCAACGCCACAACCGCCCTAGCCGTGCTTCCAGAACTTCCACTTTTGCGACTTCTGGCAGGTCTCGAAGTCGGTGACGAGGAACTTGCTGAGCTTCTTCCAGCCCTCCTCGGGGAGGGACTCGATGGAGTCGTTGAGCATGTCCATGCAGTACTTGGTGGCTGTTCGTCCCACGGTTAGTTTTGGTTTTTGCCCCCCCGCGTCGGTGAGTGAGCGACAGGACGACGGGGGTGTTTAAAAAAAAATGAAATAAAAATATTTTTACGTACGCATCATGCCCATGGCGTCCTCGCTGTCGGCGGCGATATCCATGCGCGCCGAGTTGTAGCAGTGGTACTTTTGCTGCAACTCCAACATGCATTCCCAGAGGGCCTCGAGGTTGGCGTCCTCGGCGGAGGAGCGGCGGCCGGTGAGGGACGGCCGCGAGCTGGCGGGCTGCACCGCCACCGCGGCGGTCGACGCCGGAACGTACTCGGTCATGGTGACGGAGGCGTCGGCCTTTTCGTTGGAGGCGCAGGGGCGGATGACGATGTCGTCGTCGCTGTCGCTCTCGGGCCACGAGCAGCCGGAGCTGCTTCGCTTGGGGAACTGGGTCCGTTGTTGTCGGCCGAACATGTTGGGCAAAGTTGTGTGTGATGGGATGAACGCGGTAGCTGGTGGTGATGGTGTGTAGGTGTGCGTGTGCGAGTGTGAAATGCTAATGCTGTGTCGGTATTTATATGCGTGAGTGAAGACGCGTGTAAGTAGGCAAGTGTCTGTGCTTATTGTTGACGTGAGGCGTCGATGGGTGCCCGATGTTTTAATATAGACAAGAGATGGCAACCGTTCAGACGAAATAGCCAAGTGCCGTGCCAGGAGTAGGGATCCGAGGAGCATGACGAGGCGGACGAGTCCAAGGGGGGATCATAAGCCCACTATATAAGCCGCGGGTGCCGGAGCCCTATGCAGCGATCACCAATCCAAGGCTCAGATCGTTCGTGAAGAGGCGCCCTAAAAATCTGAAAGGCGACGGCGATCAGACCCGCGGCGGCGCCCAACGGAACCAGGCCGATCCCTATTCATGCCAGCATACCGGGGCCGTCACTCTGCCAGCCCAGTCAGGCCAGTCAGAGACTTGAATTTTTTTCTCTCCCAGGCTATCTGGCAAAGGAAATGGGATGGCATGGATGTGCATGGACGGGCGTGTGTTTGTGTGTGTGTGTGTGTGTGTGTGTGTGTGTGTGTGTGTGTGTGTGGCACCCGGCACTCGTGCCACACCTCCTGGGGGCGTACGCCTTCAGGGTCGTATACTATGTACAGGACGCCATTTGCCCGTAGCCTCATCTTGTTTGAGACTAATATGCGTGTATAGGAGTACCTAGCAGTACTAGCAGCACATTTGGAGGTATTCCCACCTGTAACGAGTAATGAGGATGGGGCCGGGAGGACTGCGCTGAGAGCTCCGGCTGGCCCGGGCAGCGTCCGGAACTGGGACTGGGCATGAAATGGGTCCCATCCAAGCAATTTTTTATTTTATTTTTTGTCTTCTCCCTTTCCTTGAGAGCTGCCTCTCTCCTTGGACGAACCATTTCTCTCTTGTCAGGGGAAACCGACGGCAACAGCATGAAGAGACGGGAAGAATAGGGCCGAACTACGTAACGCAAACAGTTCCCCCGGCACCCCTCCGCAACGGAAAAGAACTGGAGCTACGAAGCAGGAGTTTTTCGTCTGTGACGTCGGTTTGGTCTCTGGAATCAGCTAAACGAGAACCGGGAAAGGGAAAGGGGGGGGGTTGAAATTTTCCGAACGTGGCAAGCCAATAAATTTCCAGCAAAGAACACACTAAAATCGGGTTTCACGTTTTTGTTAGCCACGCACACACCCGTACACCATCTCGGTTTAGTTGATGTACACCTTTTGCGTGCATGTCCGCGCGTGTGAGTGTGTCTTGTCCGGATACCCACCCGCCCGACCAAGACTTACATCACAGCATTTTCTTGTCATGCGAATGAGGGGCTCCCTTGCATTTGGCATCTAGACTCTCCTCGGCAGATTGTGCATGGGATGGAGGGGAAGGGCACTGCAAGAGGATCTACCGCAGCCGCTGCTGCTGGCCGCTTCCCCAGTCTTCAATGTCATGATGTGATGGCGGTGTCAGCTTCGCGACCGTGAGTGGACGAGAACCAGCCAGCCGACGTGGACAAGCGTGGCTGCGTTGGTCATCCTCACGCGATTAAGGGCCGTGGTCAACAGCCCAGAACTGGCGGACGGCGTTTGCCGGGCGAGGAAAGGGGTAGCGATAACGTTCATGATTGGGACGGTACGGCACTCTCGTTTCCGCCGCATGAAAATCATGGCTTCGGTACCGTTGAAACATTGTATCGTTTGCGTCGTGGGTTTTGTCAATACCCGGCGGGCGATGAGGGGGCGACGTGTTTCTCCCCCAGCGACCATCGAACGAGTGCGTGTGATGTGCTGATGCAATACCACGCTGATATCAAGCGATAAGGGCCACCATGATGGCCATATTTCGGGGGTCTGGGCTCGCTCAGCACAATCATTCGACGGCTTCATGACCTGCGGTGAAGGGGGGGGGGTTCACCAGTCATTAAGGCAGCTTTGCTGTCTCAGACATTGAGACATGCGCCCAACCCCCTGGCACTTTGCACGATTGGGTCAAATGACGGTGACGGTGCGGGAAGGGCGCGGGACGTTTGGGTGTGCGAGAGACATGTCAGATGAGTCCTGGATGGGGGCGCTCAACCCCCCTCCTTACGCCTGGAGCTCCAACCTTTGGAGCAACCTCCTTTGAGGCTTAGAAAACTCAATCCACAGGGCCACCTACTGTGGTCCTCGAGACTCCCGTCTATTCCCGTGAATGGGGGTCGGCTACAATGATCTGCGCCCGATTTTCGGTGGAGTGAGCAGGTTGGCCGAGCTTGTAGCATGTAAGGGTGAAAGGGGGTGGGGACTGATGATGATTCTTGCTACGGAAAGCCAATACTAGTCGTTAGTGAGACTATTCTCGTCTTCACACTACCCGAGCCCTCTTGCGCTATTGGGATTTGTTATGTGATCTAGTGTACATCATGTATGATACAGTGATTATGGCCTACCGCATGGCGTCACGGACACCTCATCAGCCAGCCATTTCGGACGCCGTCCAAAGAATGGCCGGACGACACGCTGCTAATTAACAAAGTTAAAAAAAAAAAAAAAAAAACTTGCGATCCGACGACATTGAAGTCCTCTGGTCAAAGCTTGTGTCAACGTCCAAGCCGGCCCGGCTCTATGATGGTCTTATCGGGCGTACGAAGCTGATTGCTGTTTTCTGAAGCAGCTGGCCCGAATCCATGTGTCATACGGACGCATTCTCATCCATTCAATCTTAACCCGTCGCCTGTATCCGTAGATCTGCTCCCTCTTCACAAGCCCACAGCCACAACCTCATGCTTGGCCTGCTTCCCTGCTTCCCTGCTGACCCCGCGAAGCCACGCATGATTATCATCGCCAAGTGTCCAGATTGATGCGCCACTTCAGCTGTCTGCGCGTCGCCGAGCCACCTGCTGGAACTGATCCACGATATGCGGCCCTCGTCCAATCCCTTTAATGTGTGCATTGACCAGTGGGACGGCCATCAGCATATTGACTTTGTGAGGCACTCACTCACTCTGGTCAGGCTCTGCTTTTGGGCTCCACCTACACTAGTACATCGTATGTGGCCAGAGCATGCGCTGAACGTGGATCGTCGTAACACTATCGAAAGCAGCGTGCCAAGGCGGGAGAGAGGGGGGGGGGGGCTACGACTATGGCTGGAGGTCCGTCCCCATGGAGCCTGGATTCGGCCTGTTTTATTTTCGATTTTCACGTTTCTAGTTCTAGGCAAGTGTTGGTGCTGAGATCGTGGGCCACACGGATCTGCGACGCAGCTAGAGCTTCGCGCCCCTCTCGAATCGAAACAGCGTAGTTGCAGACCATCGTGTGCTGTCACCCTACATACCCGTGCTTAATGCCTCTAGACCATTTTCTCCCCTCGGCCATGTAACCATCGAGGCCCGGCAAGTGGTTTCACGAAGCCGTACTTTACTGTCATCATGACCGCATAAGCAGTCGTTCTCGGTCACCGAAAAAGCACGCGTCTGTAGTTATGCTGTGTCAGGAAAACATTGACCACTCGTCAACAACTCCATTTGTTGCTTCAAGGAACATGGCCGAACATTGCCTGCTCGTGAAAGTGGATCGTTCTTGTTTCTTTGCCCTCAGTAAATTCGCAATCCTCGCAAGTTTCAAACAACCAATAACACAGGGTCTATCCAAGTTCTCTGAGGGCAAGCAAGACATGATCAAGCAAAACGCCTTCAGCCCCAACTCGGAGGAATGTAAATCCATTGGTAAACTTGCAAGTTTTTTAGTAGTTTTTTTTTTTTTTTTTCTGTTACGAGCATAAGACCGTCTTGCTGGGTGAGAGGTTATCAGGTATCATCGCAGTAGTTCATGCAAAACTCAATGCACGCATACACTTCGGCAACGAAGGGAGGTTAAAGAAGACAGGATATCGGCCGGACAAACCCTGGTCAGAAATGACTGCCTGGGATTCCTGACCTCGCGTTTCCAGGGGTTGGTCCAAAACGCAATAGTCAGTAACGCCTGACCTGCCAGGCCCGCATGCATTCTGCAGCGGAATCGCGCGAGCTTCAAGACTTCCCGCTCACTGATGCTCGAGGCTGAATGCATGTTCGGGCGTTATCGTACCTCCTCCTAATCACTCAACTTATGATACGTGCCCAGTTCCCGCGGACGACTTTGGCTTGATGTCCTTTTTGGAGGAAGAGGTAGGTAACCAGGGACTTCAGATCAAGACTATCATTGATAGAGTCTCGTGATGGTACCGAGTTCATGGTTGTAATAGTGTAATTGTGATGCCAACCCTGTATCACAGGTGACATTTTATTAATTGATAGAAACCCCGTCTGATTCAATCAAAGAAGCTGAACTGTGACTGAAGCCTTTTTCTTTTTGTCTCTTGAATTGTGTTCCAATCGCAGCCCAATTTCGTAGGCTCTACGCACCATATCAACCAGAGCAGTTGAACGCCGTGCAGGTATCAACGGCATGGCTTGTGTTGTACCTAGTTCATCACAAGACAGATTTGAATCCGTCTGGGAGTAAGTAGTGAACAGTCGCAAATTGGAGAGCGCACCCAGTTCACTGTGCTTGTCTTCACCTGGCAATGAAACCTCGAACCCGGTGGTGTTATTCACCCTCTCACCACCAACACGGTATATAACCTCGAAACACGTCGCTGTAGAAGTGTGGATCTCCAAATTCAAGCATCTTCATACAACAGAAAAGATACAAACCAAGCAGGTAATCCAAAGCTGCACGACGACAGACCCGCACACCACACGCAAAAGAAGCAACACTAAGCAACACTAAACACCACTCCAGCTGCCGACAAGCTACATCTGCCAAAACATGTGCACCAGACCATACACTCCCTTGCGGTGCGTCAAGTGCAACTGCCAGTACAAGACCCGTAAGGGTAGAGGACGGCCTTGCGAGACTAAGCGCGCAGACCAGGCGTGCTCGGAAGACCGGTACGTGAGATATCCCTCTGCAAAAAGAGGGTATTGCATTGACTGCGCCGACTCCTCCAACAGCGAGACAGACTCTTGGCCTGACTCGGAGTAATGATTGAACACGCATAAACACACATCTGATGGGAAAGCACGCAGCGCGCAGCTTTATACAAAGTGCTGGAGTGGTGGCGGGTGAGCCTTTTCTTGCGGCCGAGTCACTAGTCTTCATCCTTCACGCCAAAGATTTCTATATAATATCAGTTAACAATACCCACAATGAAGTTCACACCTACAATGTGACCCTGAAAAGTACGTAATCGCATTTGACTCCACCTATGTCGCCTGGAACTCACATTAGCGATCATGATACTCTTAATGAGATCTACGCCAGTACTCTGTTTTCTTTTGCCTGGATTTATCCTTCTCCTTCCGATTACTTCATCATGCTGCTCAGTACTTGTAAAGCTGCCGCCGATGGCTGAGCATGCACATCCGTCGGACTGCGAGTGCCCCAAGGTATGGCCTTGAACGCTTTTCCTTAGTTACAGCCCTGGGGTGTAGTGGCATAGAAGAACAAGTAAAAGAAAAGAAACCCTTGAAGGCTGCGGTTTGAAGGTGCAGTGTAGCAAACACAGTGCCGTTGATTGCGACCACAATCATCGCCCGATATGTATTGTAGCAAATAGGCGTGGCAGTGCCTCGACATTTGACTCCTTTCAATATGCCCTTTATGCGCCATTCTATACTAGCACTACTTCCGCATCCGGTGCCCTGCAAGTGTGTATCGTCTCATAGTGGTCATTATGTGGCTTTGTTCCCCTTGGTTTCTGTCTCCCCTCATCCTCACCTTCGTCATATCAATATCTCTTGCTTCATATTCGCTCTATCGGTGTCAATCTTTACCTGGGACAGTAATCATTGCTGCAGTTCTTAATAGAGGAAACCCCTGGATACAAAGGGGAAATGTTTATCGGCAGAGAAGTCGACAGCTTTTTACCTACCTTGACTGTTTAGAAGTGATACCTAGGCCTGAACTTATCTGAGGAGCGTTAATGTACTTTATGGTTCGGCCATGGCATTTAACAGACTTACCGCCGGGCCTCTTCGAGGCTTTGTAGTTCTCGACAGTTCCAATCGCGTCTGACGAACCAAAATTTCCTGGCGCAAAACTTCTTACTTTACATTCCATAGATGATTGGATCCAGCCCGATCGGGCTGAAGGCCATGCCCGGAAGCGGCCGTTGGCCAACGAGTGCACCATATGCGGTGAAGCCACTATGCTTGAGGGATCCATGGCGGCAAATAGTGGCGCTGGCCAGGCTTCATATGGCCTGTTCGTGATGGCTCTGGGAGTAAACCGTGCCAGCAGACACAGCCCTGGTCGTTGTCTTATATAGTGTAAATATCTCCAATATTCTGAGTATGCCACTCTCCCGTTCTGTCGGTATTTGATAACAGTTGTCTAGTTCAACGTCCTTCGTATACGTGACCCATTCCGGGGCAGAAACGATCACTGGTGATCTCTGGGCACTTCTTTTACCATGGTTACTGTTCGTTTCATCACGTTATCCGTCTTTTGGGTCTGTTTGGTCGCCGGCGCAGAGTTACCACGCCCGGAGATCCCAAGCTGTGCGGTGAGGACGGGTCTCGGCCATGTCATAGAAACCATGTGTTAACGTCATGCAATAGACCAGTTGCGCCTCCCAAGAGATCAGATACTCCAACTGTTCTATTACGGACCAAAACTGCCTATGCCATGACACTGCTTACGCAACCAAGGTACAGGCATGCGTTCTAGAAAGTTGCACAGTCAAGGAAGCGTTAGGTAAGTGCTGCATCTTCATTCGGTTCGACGAGATGGGAAGGCTTATCGAGGATTCAGTGGCTCAAAATCAATCAATGGCAGCCTGCCACGTACCAATGACTGAGCTAGGCCGTTTGCATCGATGGATCCCAGCACTGCTTTTTGGTCTCGCAACGTTCTTCATGATGGGACGATTATTAAACAAGTGGATGAGGATCTCGCCCTGGGGCTGGGACGATACAAGCATTATTGCCGCATACGTATGGATTCAACTACCTCTGCTTCTATCCTCAAAGGGTTCATCCGCTAACAACATGCCAGGTTGTAATCGCAGCTTTCCTGCCAGGATCTGTTCTTGGTATCTCCACTCGCTTGCGTACTCGAGTTCTGACTTGTACTGATTCTCTCGCAGCCGCAAGAGCAGGCGCAGGCAGAGACGTTTGGACTCTCACTCCGGATGAGATTACAAACCTCCTACTGGTAACGGTGTAAATCCCGTGAGCTCTTGTACAAGCGCTAAAATAAGCCAGGTTGTTTACGTCTTCGGAGTGCTATATTTCTTCGGCCTCGCCTTCGTCAAGATCTCCATCATTTTCTTATATTTCCGGATCTTCCCCGATGAGAAGTTCCGAAAGGTGTTGTGGGCCATGCAGGCCTTCAACTTGCTTCTCTTGATCTCGTTTGCGGCCGGCCAACTTGCTCTCTGCCGGCCCTTGGAGCTCGCCTGGGTAGGCTGGACCAAGGAGGTTGCAGGCGAATGTTTCGACAGAAACGGGTTCATCATCACGCACGGCGCCATCAACGTTGCTTTGGATTTGTGGATGCTCGGGCTGCCCCTGACGCAACTCTACGGGTTGCGTATGCAACGCAGAAAAAAGCTGGGAGTGATTTTCATGTTCAGCCTCGGGGCATTGTGAGTGCAGTGCGAAGCATTTTCACTCGTAAACATAAGAGCGTTAGTAACCATTTGCAGTCTTACGGCAGTGAGTGCATATCGGATCAAAGCGGTACTGGACTTTGCTACATCTTTCAACGTGTCTGGTTTGTTTCCAGCAAAGTTCCACAAATATTTAGACGGCACTTCTAACTATACCGTTAGCCAATGTTCTCGATACCTCATTGTGGTCCCACATCGAACTCAGCGTAGGCGTGGTTGTGGCCTGCCTACCGAGCACGCGACAAGTCTGGATGAGGGCGTTCCCTGGTGTACGCGGAGTTACCCCAAGGGCGACACCTGATATATCACCAGAGGCCTCTCGGTCTACTGAATCAGACGTCAAACACAATGTCCAGATTGCAGCTTGTTAAAACCGCTTTCAGGGTACTGGACGCATAGTGTTGCAGTAAGACTGGGATTCAAAGGCTACAAAAATCCAGTTTATATTGAAGCGGCAATCAATTAAACATTCACAACACTGAACAACCGTCTAATATACTCGAGGCTTCATGTTTCCCTCAATCCGATTTGTCATTCGCAGCTAAGCGCTTCAAGTGGGAACCTCGACGGCAACCCACCACCTAGACAATAAGCCATCACTGCCTTTTACTTCCCAGTAATAAAAAGCCCAAGCGAAACGGGCCGGTCTAGCTCGCACAACTTATCAGCCTCGTGTAGCGCCCCGTTGACATAGTAGGCCTCTACTGCCAGCCTTGCGCAAGCCGACGTCCCGGTTGAAGTATACCGTGTCTCATCAGTTGACGCTGCCCGTGTTTTTCCACTTGGAGGGGCGGCAGCAACACACGCCGTAGCCGTCATTCTGGAGGACAACCCTCCCCCAAGAGCGATCCATACGAACCGCCTGTGAAATCAAGTCAGCGTTGGTGTCCGGCGAGGGAACACCCAGTCGGAAGAAGCGGTTCACTTAACCCAGATATGATAGGCGCCCGACGGGCTCCACGCTTTGCGGGTCTTTTGCAAGTTGGAGAGCCTTTCCTGTTCATCTTCGAAGCACGAGAAGGGCAGCGTGTTTCCAGTACCACCAGATTCAGGAAGCCGGCGTCAAGCCTGTATCAGTGGCCCCGCCATGGATAAAGCTGTTTCCATCTCAATAACGCCATCTTACCGGGGGTCAAAGGTGACGAGATCGGGATACTCGCTAGCGGAACTGCATTAAACGTTGTGAGAAAAATCCTATCAACATCAGACGCTGCCAAGAAGATTGGCATCGTTCCTTCCGATAGAATCCACCCGACGAAGCCGAGGACGGCCGCCCAGCAATACTGGGCCCGCCAAAGTTGAGCAAGATGCTGCCCTTTGAGGGTTGGCGAAGGGCGGGGTCCCGGAGATGCTGGCGGCGGAGCGTCTTGTTTGGATCTAGGTGGGTGTAATAGTCCAGCGGGACAGTCAAGTTTACACGGCCAAGTTTGCCGTGATGTAAAGATGGGATAGGATATGCAAGCAAGAAAATGGCGATGAAGATGAGAAGGTCAGGTGTTCAGCCACGGCTGAATTCGTGATCTATATATCGTTCAACCACCCTTGCGCCAGCGACAAAGAACAAGCCATCTCTCTACGGCTTTTCCTCTGCTGTCACGTCACTCATTCTCTGCCTAGTATCAGTCATCACCCTGGCACTGGTCTCACAAGAGCCGTGCAGCTCGGGCTGGCGACGAAACTGGAGAGCTGCCACCATCACAACGGCCGTATCAGGAAAGAGATCGACCTCTAGCTGCGCCGACCTGCCAAGTCGGGCCCATGGGCCACTGATTACGGGTGAAGGATTTGGGGAACATTCGACTGCCTAATCAGGCAAATGCGCGGGACTGTAAGCATTGCAGCAGGGCGGCTCGGCCGAGAGAGCCATCGACGCTTCCTCCGAGAACCGCAGGAGCTATATCTAATTAGCTTCTCGACAGACACCGGACCGATACTAGCGGCATAAATTCCATGACTTGAGATGTCACCCCATTCTCGCGTGGGCATGATGTGCCCGAGGAGGGGATGCTGGTCTTGGTTTTGGCCAGCGCGGGGTTCACGAAAACCACATCCGCCTGTCTCTCAAACCAAGTCGCACAGTACACTGCTGGAACATGCGCATCGGCCGCGCGGTATCCGTCACCCGGGCTGATGTTGGTCTTTGTCAAAACCACGATAATCGCCTTCGGCGCAAGCCGTCAAGTGAACGTCGCCTCCGAAGCATCGCGGGTGCATTCGGCATTGCCTAACACCACTCTACACCCACACGCATGCAGGGCCGGCATTAAGTCGAGTTCAAACTTTTTCTCTTCTTTTTTTTTAACTTCTTCTTTTTTTGTACGCCGATGCCGGTGCGAAGTTTCCAAAACGTGGGAGGCAGAGAGTCAAGACCACACAACCCCTAAACCCACCCCAAAACCCCCCGCCCGAGTCGTGCACGCCCTTGCCCGGCACCGGCCGGCGGCCGTACCCGAACCATGGGGGACGCTTTTCGTCCCGTGCGAGAAGAGTCGGTCGGGGGCGGGCGACTAGTGCGATGCATGTGCAGGGCGCGCGCATGCAACGCTGCTCTCCAAATGTTGCCGAGGGGAATAGGTCGTAGGTAGGTATTCTTTGAGGGGTGACCTAATAACCTGCAGGGAGGGAGAACCTTTAACGGAACCCGAACTGTTGGATTTTCTCACATGTGCCTCAACAGTTTGGTGGTGGGAGATGGATGCTACCGCAATACTACCGCTATCTGCTAAGCATCGTGCGTCAATGCACTTCTTCTCGGAGCAATGAATGTAGCACCTAGTCCGCAACGAGTTTCACAATCAATGAAAAAGAGGATTATGCAAGCAGGATAGTTTTTAACTTGTTTGTATTCATTTCTCGTAGGCCCCATGTTCCTTGCCGAGATCGCAGCTCCTCACCGCTGCTCAGCTCGAACTGAAGCTCCACTGCACATGGCCTCTGTTGCCTCGCAACGATCATCCTGCTAACCTGTAGCCACGCTGTCCCGCAAAAGAGGGCCCAGGACGTGAAAAGCCTCCGCTGCACAACCCCCCCGAGTGAGATGCGGTAATCCACTCATACAAAACAGACAAGCCAGCTCCCGACGTGACAGCCAAAGAGTCTTCTGGCAAATGATGCTCCCTAAACCGTCTAGATGCAAGCCGTAACCCTATCGCAGGCCCGTTGCGATCAATGCAAAAACAATTAAACGAAAGGTGGTGCCAGCGGAACGTGTATTCCTGCTTCGGCTCCCGTGATTCCCATGCTGGTGGTCGTTGCCCTCTATAGACATTGCCGTAATACTAGTAATGCGGCCTATAACATGCAACGCTGAATAAATGGAATGAGAAAAAAAAAACGCCGGTGTACCCAATGCCACGCGGGAAAGACGGGCATTCCAAGAGGCTGAGTAATGTGAGTCGCCAAAGTCGGTTCGGGCTGTCCATGGGATGGAGAGTGGAAAGACGACGTTAAAAGGGGTATAGAATTCGAGTGCGCTCGCAAGGGGTATCGCGGTAGTGCCAGTCTTTATCGAAAGATGGTGAGAGAGGAGGCGCGGGCGCGCACGCATACTCAGTGCTTCTTGTCGGAGCTGGCAGAGTGCTGCTTCGTTTGGTGGTGGTGGTGCTTGTGGGAAGAGTGGTGCTTGCGGACCTGAGCAGCGTTAGTAAGGGCTGACCAGATTGCATGACGACGTTGCGCAGCTTACCCGTTGGCGACCGCGGTGCTCCTCTTCATCCGAAGACCCATTGCTGAGACGTCTCCGTTCCTCCTCGTACCAAGTGCTCAAGGACTTGCCGCCAAACATGAGGTCGTCGTCCTCGATGATGGTGGCTTGGATCCAGGCCTCAGAGGCCAGGTCGAATTCCCTCGCGTTAGGGTCCATGGCGCTGACGTTGGGGATCACGTAGTATTGATCTTGTGCTGGTGACATCTTGTTTCGACTTTGTGATGGGAGTGTTGGCGGCTATGGGCGAATTTGGTATGTGGGTAATGTGTAGTAGGTATGCGCAAGGTGGGAGGTATGGAATGGACGGGTCCTTTATGGTTCTTTTTTGGGTTGGTGCGTAGAAGGCGCGTAGTGTCCTCGATCGCGTGTAGATTGTGAGTCGACTAATTGTGTTTTGAAAAAGCCGGGGTGATGGCGGTACTAGTTATTTAAGGCTCCTGAGACAGGGAACGTCGAGTTGAGAAGGGTAGAGTTGGGCCGGCCGACAGGGAAGTCTGGACTCTGGTATCGGGTATGACGGGACGGTGTGGCGGGAAGCTCGACGAAAGCGCACAAAGAAATCTGTCTAGCAGTAGGCAGGTGGGCAGGCGGGCGTCGGATATCGAGGATGCACAGGAGAAACGCTGGAGATGACGGATCTTCTTTGTTCTCAGGAGTTTTGGGGGGGTGAGAAGAAAGGGGGGCAGGGCGAGGCGAGACCAGGCGAGACAGCACTAGAGGGGTGTGTTTGGCTGGATCGTAAAGGGCAAGATAGATGGTGGTGGCTGGATCGTGAAAATGGATGGTAGCCGACAGTTAAATGTGGACGAGGCGTTGGTAGAGGTCGGGGGTCTAGACACGGGCACTACGAACCGAGCGGGCGGGCGAGATGGTGAATGAAGAATATCTCAAGAGTCGAGTATGTAATAGGATCAGAGGGGAGAGGAGAAGACAAGAGAGGCCGTCACGATGGATTTGATGTGGGCGAGGGCCGGGTTATTATGGATGACGGGATTGTGGGCGCGTCGAGGTAGGCAAGGCGTAAGGCAAGTAAGTACGGGAGTACAAGGAAGGCAGACAAGGCAAGGCAGGCAAGGCAGCAGGGCATGCTCCTTCCCCATACGTATGGATTAAGTATGTTCGGGTTGCTCGCGTGGCGGAAAGGTACCGAAAGGCAAGTACCCAGGTAGGTAGGTTTGGGTGAGTGGGTGGGTACGAGTGTACAGTACGTGCGTGTGTCGCCCTGTGTGGGAGTGAAAGAAGGGAGGAGACGGAAAGTGAGCAGGAGGGAAGGAGGAAGAAGGAGGGGTGGGGGGACAGGGGTACCCCAGTTTGTGTGTAGAGTGGGAACGAGGTGGTGGGTCTTGGGAAGAGAAGGGGAAG
This sequence comes from Colletotrichum eleusines, assembly GCA_016807845.1. Classification (NCBI taxonomy): domain Eukaryota; kingdom Fungi; phylum Ascomycota; class Sordariomycetes; order Glomerellales; family Glomerellaceae; genus Colletotrichum; species Colletotrichum eleusines. Next base: position 3,053,609 of record JADEZO010000009.1, read on the forward strand.
GAGGGGGTGTGATAACCCGGAGGGTAGGGAGGGAAAACGGAAAACGAAAAAAAAAAAAGACCAAAAACGGAGGTAAGGACGGAACGGTGGACGGAGGGGCAGCTATGCTTGGTTGAAGTTGCGACCGACTTTTGTGATGGTGAGAGCAGCAGCAGCAGCAGGAGCAGCCCAGCGCTCTGGACCAGACTCCGAAACACCAAGATCGAGGCCTAACGGAAGCCGCCCAAAAGCGCACCTTCCATTTCGAGGCAACTGGCTGATACGTCGGGCTGCCTCCTTCAGTCGAATCAAATCAAGTCGGGCCTAAAGGGACCAACTTGGGGATATGCAGCATCACCGAGTACGGGAGCGCGGCTGGCTGGCTGGTTACACCGACGAGCCGAGAAGAAAATGGGGAAACCCTGAAAACCTAGTGTAAACCCATCCCGCCGCCCCCGCCGGAGGATGGCTAACAGCCAGCCACAGAGGCTGACGGGCTGCAGTTATGTGCGTGAGTGGGTGAGCCTGACACCGGACGTAACGAACGAGCACGACACCCGGACTGCTGATGCTGATGCTGATGCTGATACCTACACTAATTACCAAAGACCTACCGAGGAACACAGGTAGGTGGGCAGTGTAATACCTAGGGGGTTGTAGATGTCCCTCGGTGGTGCGGGGTGTTCCGGAACAGGAAGTGCACTTGGAGGGGGGCATAGCCGTCTTCGGTCGTGATGATGAAGTAGGTAGTTGAGTTGGGTAGACAGAGTTAGTGGTATTCAGCACACGGTCGAAGCCGGCGATGTGGCTGCAACTCTATACTACCTAGGTAGGTACCTTAGCTATCTAAGCTCCTCGCCAGGCATTGCCGCATCGAGTGCATGGAATGAAGCTGGCCGCGAATACCGACCTCTCGGTGTCCAAGGAGCGACCTATCTACCCTACTTGGGTATTTAGGTAGGTCTGGACCTGTTGGCGTTCGGCTCTCACGAGCACCGCCCTGGTCTGGAGCGTCTAGTCGTCTAGTGTACATACTCATCTGTAGTGGCCTAGACTAGCTACCGACGATAATTGCCTTTGAGGAGGGTTGAGCCGCGTTTGAGTATGCGGGCGGCTGAACACCTAGCCAGGCCAGGCCCAAGAGGGAATGGGAATGGGAATGGGAATGGTTAATTGTCCGGTTAGATAAAGGTAGGCTGATGTGAGGAGGAGCTGATTGATGCATGCTCGAATGGGAATTGGAATCACTATGCCTACCTAACCATCTAGGCTGCTAGGTTAATACCTAGCTTCTCCAATCGGTATTTCTTCTTCTACCGGAAGCTGGGTGTTCCGTTAGGGGCGTCAAGGGTGAAAAAAGGCGTGCAAAAACCGAATATCCATCCAATACAGAGAGAGTACGGATACTACGTATTTAGTGTGTAATGTACTTAAGAGTCATGACAGATCAGCGCACAAGACGGGGTTATCTCATTTCTTTTGCGCATTATGTCGCATTTGTAGATAGGAAAAGAGAGAGAGAGAGAGACAGCTGACGGGAGGCGAAATGTCAGCATGTCAGGATGACAGAAACGACACGACACGACGCGAAGGTACGGATATCAGCCCAACCGAATCTGCCGCGCGGGCGGCCAATGGTGACGTGCATGAGTTCGTTCTCATCTCCTGGGAACAAAACGGCCATCGACCGCGGATGTAAATCAAGTCCGTCGTCTCTCTCCTCTCACACACAGGAGTAGGTATAGTACAGTACAATCGATGCTACCTAGACCTTGGGGTGCATGTCCAAGGGGGGAAAATGAAGCCGCGGAAGGGGTTGTTACAGGTCACTCGAGGGTGAGCATGTCCAAGGGGGGGGGGGGCCTTCCCCGTCGCGATTACGGGCTGCCAGGGACGGACTGACGGACCGTTGATAAGGACAGATAAGGTTCCTGTTTAAAACGGAACGGTTCCAGGAACGGCGGTTGTTTGGCTGGCCTTTCCGTCCCATTACCTACCTACCGGTACCTACACTACCCACCTAGTAGTTCCTACCTATGTAGGTTGGTACGGGCGGATCCGTACGGATCCGTACGGTTGGATAGATGGAACACCACCATATCACGTGACAACTCGGTACCGTCTCCGTCAGAAAAAGCACTGACCGTCCTTGACGTGATTGATTGCCTGCAAGCATCCATGCAAACTTCGTCACAGGATACAGTGCAATGCACCCTTTTACTCCGTATTCCTTGTTGCATTTCTTTGCTATTCTTTCGACCCCCAATGTCTCTCCATCCATCTTCCTATCCATGACTCCGCCCATTCATTCCTATTTCCGCCCATCATCAGCCAAGTCCCCTGCTGAGGAGGCCAAGAACCAAGAGTCGCCGATCATCCCAAGCTTACGCCTTGGCTTCTTTTTTGTTCCCCGCCATACGACCTGCATCGTTGAGCCTCGAGTACCTACCTGACTCGACGCTGCTGGACCAAATGTCAAGCTGGTGGTGGATGGGTCGGTGAATTGCCTCTCGAATATTTTTTCTTATTTTTTCTTTCTTTTTTTCTTCGGGGAACAGGGCGAGGAAGAAGACGAAGTTTCACATCAAACGACGCTTCATCCTCCGTCCGTCCGTCCGTCCGCCTGTCGAGGCTGTAATACGGATAACCATCGCCACCACCTCTACCGCCCTCGCCGATTCGCGCATTCGTCTTGCAATGCCACATCATTGGATAAGACAGCGACGGATGATGGATAGTTGATCTATCTAGTGCTAGCTAAAGGCAGTCGGCACAATCTCCCCCATCCCTTGGCTTGGCTGGCCCGTCTTGCCCCTTGGTCTGTGGTCTGCTGCACCATACCCGTCTTCACTAGTACAAGCATCATCCTCCTTGTCAGGCTATGCCAAAGGGCCAACCCACCCTGCAATCAAAGGCGGACGCTACGGGACACGGGCACTCGTGGGTCCAGCTGTCGCTTGATGCTCCGAAGGCCGGATTCAAGGTCCAAAAACGGCCCTCGGATCATGGGCCACGGTTGCACAGCCCGAAGCCGACTGGAGATGCGTCGGTGCCATCCATGCAGAATGAACCCCGTCCAGGGCCATTAAGCCGCCGATTGTCATCTCGCCTCTTGAAGCATCCGGGGATTCGCGAGCCCATGCTTGACGACGACGCCTGCAAATTTTATCGCTGGGCCCAACAGCCACGAACGATCAGCTCCACAGAAGAGAATAACGCCATACGATGTTCATGTTCGTATATAGATCCATCCTCCTGTGTCTCTTCATCTTGTTGGCCTGCCATCTCACCTCGTGGAGCCACTCTCTGTGCTCTTCTGGGACACTCTGGGCCTCGGCGCCTCATGCCCCTCTTCCTCCTACCCCGAGCGTCCGTTCCCCCCTCATTTTCCATCCAAACAGCCGTCGGAGCAGCTATCCAATGCCTGTCCCAACCGTCCACTAATATCAGCGTCAATGCCAGCCCGGCCGCCAACACCAACCCGGAGCCGTTTCCTGCGATAGAGAGCTAGAGACATGGATGGGGGTTGTTGAAAAAAAAAAAAACCGTGCACTTGGACAACACTGAAATATCCACCAGTCGCACCAAGTCTCCATGTCGTATCGTTGTACCGCCTTTCCCGCTTCGCCGTGCACTTCAAGCAAAAGAGGCGGGGCGGACCAACAAACACCCAGGCTGTTTCTACGTCGGATCCGAGACAAATGGCGCCTTGGAGGCCGTTGCTTCGTATCCCTCCTCATCCCTCCCGTTGTCTCGTACTTGACCACCGTCGACGAATCTATGTGTGCGAATTATCCCGCGTTGCTAGCCATGTTCCACGAAACACCATCCAGCCATCATCACTTGTCTTGTCCATGACATGTGGCCCAAAAGCTCATCCCGGCTGGCTGTGCTATTGACTCGTCTCTATTGGACAGTAGCCTGTCTGACCTGCCTAGGGTCGGATTGGGCTCGCTTTTACCCTCGGTTTCGTGTGTAACGCATCTCCTGCGCGATAAATTGCGCGATCTGAGTTGAACTTCCTGACCTTGTCTTCGCATTGGGGCATGTTACGAGGGAACACAGCGAGTAGGCGGCCAGAAGCGGGATGGCATTCCTCCTGACCCATGACTCTCGCCCACGTTTTCCGACATGAGCCATTACAATAACCTCAGTTGGCCTCGTTGGGCACCTCTATTTGCCAGAAACCCTCTTACGACACATTGCAAACGCCGTCAAACCGTCAGGCGGTAGCATGTAGCATTCGATTACAGTTCCCAAGGCCTGCACATCGGTGGCACTCCCTTGACTTAACCGTGGCCTCCCGTCCTAGTCGGTCACGGGCGACCATCGCGACAATGTCACGGCGTGTACGGGTACGCCTGGATCAGCGGACGGACCGGCGAGCCTAATCCTCGTGACGGCTGGACGAGTCACCTGCTTCCCACCCACCCTCTCCGCAGCCGCATCTCGCGCCAGTACGGAGCCAAGATCCAAGATACCGATCCCCTCTCCCAACAATATCCGTTGCTAGCTTGGCCACCCGATCCGGCCGACGTCGAGGCCACCAGGTTTTCGTAAGCAGCACCCCGACTTTTCGACTGACAAACAAGCCCCGTTTCCCCCCTTTGCCTGGGCCAAATGGCGGGACGGGTATCCGTCCCCATCATACAAACCATGTATCCGCATAGGTAGAAGCTCCGTCTGTGGCTAATGCTTACCGGGAGACAATAGTTCACTGCAGCACATTAGTTGTGCTTCCCGCCCCCCCTCGTAGTATAACCGGGGGGACACAGGGGAGTTTCTGTGCATCAGGGTCCTTTGTGGCCGGGCGATCGCTGGGACCCCGCGTCGAAGGAGGGTGTGCCGAGGGCAACGGGAGGATGCAAACTCGCAGCGAAGCTGGAGAACGATAACCCGCCAGACCGTAATGGAGGGGGAGAGGGGGGGGGGGTGGGGTGGCGTGCTCGGTGTGTTTCGGCGCCATTTCACCGCCTAGTCCGCTCGCTGATGGTCGCTTTCCTATTCCTCCCACCGTTCCAAACTCTTCCGCTCTCTCGACACGCAACGAACCGAACAGGCATGCCGATTGGACCAAAGACTATACGACGTGGTGCGGTAGGCTAGCTCTCTGCTGCCTGACTCTTGACTGTTCGAGCACGAACAAAAGATCGTCTCAAGTGACCGAACTCTATGCGACGCTGAGGATACACACACCGAGCGACTCGAGCATTACTGCGTAGCAGAGGGCAACGACTCAGTTACGCACCTCGCACCATCCCGAATGAAACGGCCTGAATCAGACTCCGTGGGATCACCAAAAGCGCGCGACTCAACTCGGCCCCTGTTTACGCATTGTTCAACCATGAATTGCCATGTGCTGGACAACCATGACGGCTCCCCGGTAATATGGACAAGCTATCTAGGCAGAGGTCACGGTTTGATATTCGTCCACTTGTCTTCACCCTTCAGACCAAACCCGACAAGTGTCTTGGCACCTTCTGTGCGCATCCCCATGTTTGCTCCTTCACACAGGGCAAAAGACGGCGTTTCCAGAGTTGAAGTGATTTGACCCGTTGTGACTGATGTCTCACTCGTCGCCCCCGGCACGCCTCAGAAAACCTAAAATGTCCAAGGAAGCAGGTATATCTGACCCGTCGGTCAAAAGTCGCCTGTGCCTTTGTCGGCATCCTCCCGAGTTGGTAGAGCCAACTTGGCGACGACAGCGCCGCCGCGTTTTTTTTTTTTTTTTTGCGCCGGGCCGCGCCTGACGAGGCCACGCAGAACAGTGTTAGTGAGGGCTAACCAACCAGACGAGATGTGCAAGTTGGGTGGAGAACCACATGTCAACAGTCAAGCACAGTTAGATAGCGTACGTGATGCAGATCTCGATTGCGGCTTATCGCCAGGCATCACCTGAAGAGCTGCCTCGACCAATTCTCGGTGAAGGTGCGGGGATCAAGGGTTGCAGAAGAGAGGCAGCGACGGTCACGAGGAGAGAGCCTTGCTGGCACGCAGCGCAGAAGAGGACTGGCAGGCTGACGGCGGTCGGACCCGGCGACCAGTAAGTAGTCAGTCAGTCAGTCGTCAGTCGTACTGAACAAGCCATCGAGGTTGGCGTTTTGCAGTTGTGGCATCGACGCTCGCATGACAGACGCCTCTGCCGGGCGGCAACGCCATCTTAGTGGACGACGACTACGGCTCGGATCTCGACCGCCTGGATGTTTTGGAACGTTTGATGTCCAATGCACTCGAAACATTTGCATACACCACTGGGGAGTTCTCATCATACCCATCTCTTGCCGGTCGGTAGGTAGGCAATTGCGACACCCGGAGAATGACTCGGTGTGTTTTTCTTTTCTTTTTTTTCCCTCCCGGAAGGTGTGCAGCGACGGCGATCCTACACGCTTCGAGGACGACTACCCGCAAGTGTTTCCGCCAAGAGATCTACAACGCGCCGAGGGAAACACAAGAAGCACTGGCGGCTCCGCCCGTCCACTGTTTGAGTGGTTTGAGTTGTTTCGTTACCCATCAGCGTCGTAAAAGGAGGTGGCGGCGGCCAACATGTGGAAACACGATTCTGACAGCCCAGAGAAGCACATCACCATTTGATACGGCGGAGAAACTGCCGCTACATTAGAGTGGTGGGAGGTCAACCTACCCGCAAGTCGTCGAATAAGACGGTTCGTTCTCACATGTGTGGCAGCAGAGGCACAAGGGGGCGATGCGGTGCGACGCGGCGAATAAACGGCGAGTTCAACAGCCCAAGCCGTGAGGAAACGGTAAAGCATCATGTCAGCTTCCAATCAACCACAAAGTTCAGTACTGTGAACGCACAAAGACGGTGAACTGTGGGCGAAAAAAAAAAACAAGGGCCCCGGGGCGGCAGGTTTTTTTTTTTTTTTTTTTTTTTTTTTTTGCCACGTGAGGGAATCACGAAATTGAGACGCGACGCAAGGCCAGGCGTCGTGGCCATGACGTCAACGCCAGTGGATGGAGGGGCTCTTCTTTTTTTTCCTTTTTCTTTTTTCACTATCCGTAGAGTGCCCAGGTATCATATCAAGTATTGGTGTTATCTCTTCGAGCTTTCTCTTGGTCGGTTGGTCCTCTAGAGTTCTCGCTGGGGCGAGGGACCAACCCCGCCGCTGGTCGGCTGACCAGGGGTGTTAAGACAGAGTTCGGACAAGGTAGTGTACTAGGTATGCAGCAGCGTCTATGCTACAGTGACGGCATCGCGTCCCACTTTCTGGGCGGCGCTTTCAGGGATTCTGTTTAACAGGGCCACGCGTAGGCCAAAGAGGGGGGGGGGTTGAGCAACCGGCTAGTCATCGCGCCGTGCGTTTCCTTGCGATGACATCAGCGTAGAGGAAGAGAAAGAAAGCGACGACCTGCTTCACTGGCAAAACCTGCATAAACCGTAACAGAATACCCTAATGCGGCACGCGCTCGGTTGTTGTGGGGGGGGGGGGGAGGACATAGGAGTGGGCTGCAGAAAGGGCTGAACTTGCGCGTGTGTCGGTTTGTTGAATGAAGAAAAGCGCGGGGGGGAGGTGAGCAGCCTGGAAAGGCCTGGCAGAGCTTAACGGTCTTCGGGGTCCGTCGCCAGGGGGCGTTGCGCGGCAGTGTTTTTTTTTCTTTTCCTTTTTGTCCTTTTCGGGGGTTTTAGACTCATCGATGACAACTGCCCTACGTGCCATGCAACGCAAATCACTTATATCCAAGGCGCAAGCAGGCAAGGGGGTTGATGGGAATAAGCAGCAGGCTATGTCATTCATACATAGTGATACCGTACACCACGGGTACCAAACAAACCATGAGCTGCTCTGAGGCTGCTGTGAAGAGAGAGAGAGAGAGACTTCCATGGTGAGAATGACGCCGCCGGAAGCCGGACACGGCCACCTCCCCCAACGTCACCGACGGCGATCGTTATAGCTAGGTTCGTGAATGAATCGCACGGGCGCTGCAAAACACGCAAACTCGACTTCCGCCTCCGTAAACGTGGTGGGAAGATCATAAATATGTATCAGAAACAGCGTACCGTGTACAGTAGGTACACACGTACTGGTTTAGATTGGGGGAGGTAAGTAAGTATTCCACAGCCGGGACCCATCTCCATCATCGCCCGTAGGCGGCGGGCGTGTGCCGGGGGGTTCCAAGGACTACGAGTGGTGTCGCGTGATGCGCTTACAGACCGACTTACAAGACGGCGTCGCTGGCGCTGATGTGATCGGAGGTGAGAAGGGGGGGGGATTCCTCTGCGAAATTAGACGGCGCCGACAATGATTGGTAGCCCTGCGCGGCTCTCTTTACCCCCCCAAAAGTGAGTTATTTTGAGTTGCGGCTACTCGGGCAGTCTTGGGGGAACATTGCGAATCCAGTCGGGGATAAATGAGGCAATAACCTTGTTTTTTGCACTTTATTCTTCAACAAGGAACCGAATAAAGGGGGGAAGGGGGGGTGTCTAAGGGAGAGAGGGAGGCCTTCGGAAACCTTGCTCCGGCGGGCTATTTCGCATGAAGCGATTACCCGGTATACAGTATATTCATCATTTACTTGGTGATTTTTTTCTTCTTTCATATCTTGTTTTGCAAGAGATAAGACAGCAAATCGAATGAAAGAGGGTGGAGGAGGGCCGTGCCGTATGCACTTTCCTGTCGCTGCTGCATAAATCGCCAGAAACTTCTGTGTCGGAATCCGCGCCTGGACAACTCCTCCTCCCCCACCTGAACCCGATCGCGGGGGACGATGAGATCGAAGGCGCCCAAAGGGATCGAAGAACACGCATCTTTTTTCCTCCCCCCTTATTTCCCACCGCTGCGGTGCGTGCCATGCTGGAAACGGAGGTAACAAACGGTTTTACAGAGAGAGAGAGAGAGAGGGAGGGGGTCGGGAAAGGTTATTCTTTTCTTTTCTTTTCTTTTCTTTTTTCTCTTCATCTTCTTTTGCGTCATATGAGGGCGGAATGATGGGACGACAGGTTCGCCAAGGAAGGCCGGTCTACAACCTGGCAGGCGGGAAGAAAGAGGGAGAGAAACCGAAAGAAAAGGATGAAAAAAAAAAAAAAGGCCGGGCAACGAGTTCGCGTCTTGACTTTTTATTTTTTATTTTTTTATTTGAATTTTCTCATCCCTTTTTTCATGTCTTTCTCATTCAGCCATCAAACCCACCACCCACCCACCTTCTTCTCGAATTCGGCATATTCGGGGTCCGGGAGACCACGGCGGACCGGGTGGGGTGGGGTGGAGATGTGGGGTTTCCGTGACCGGTACGCCGCCGGCATTCCTCGGCAAGCCTCTCCCCCTTCTCCCCTCCCCCCTTTCTTTTGACGGCCGTCCAAGCCTGGTTTCTTGTGGAAACTTCTTCATCTCGTTCTCTTCTGGCACGGCGCTTCTGTGAGTGAGAATTCCCGACAACGGGCGTTTCTCGACCTTCATTTTCTTCGTCTCTAAGTGTGCTCGCGCCTGCCAGTCTGCGTGCAGTGGGGTCGGACGTCCGGTGCTCGGGCGCTGCGGTGCTTGCCAGAGGAGGAAGAGGAACAGAGATGGGAGGTGTACTCTGTGTTTTTCAATATCCCACTCCGTAAAAGAAACATCAGCTACTAGGCAAGGCGAGCTGAAAGCGAGGTGAAATGTCCAACTCTCAAGAGTAGGGTGGTCCACGTGCCGTTCGGCCCCCCCCCCCCAGCGAGCTGGCGAGCTGTGGTTTCGGTTGAGGGATGAGCTCGAGACCACCGTAGGACTGCGCGCGGCCCCCTGATTGCTTCGAGTGCTCTTGGTCCGTATCGTGTGTGGTTGGGGGAAATGCCCTTGTTGACTTAACGCCTCTGAGCGGCCGGCAACGGGTAAACCGGTTCCCACGGCACAGTCGTTGGCAACGTGGGACGAGCGGTCTGTCTGGCCGGTGACGATAGTTGTCATGATGAAAGTCCAATGATAAATGCCTTCCTTACTATGCCTGCACTTTACTACCTAATGGTGTTTCATGCCCCCCCGCTTCTCCGTAGAGTAGGCCTGGTTCTTGTGTCGGTTGACACACTGCGAAGCGCTCATCGGCCCGAGGCCCACGGAAGGAAAATGTTTGAAAAGGTGGCTTGCTTAAATGTCGTACATGATTTGTGATCCCAAACGCCGTAGCTAATCAACGTGGCTCGCCATGATTTCCATCCATGCAGCTATGTCCACAAAGAAAACCATCAACCATAGACCCGAGGTGTCATGGGCCAATATGCGCCAGATCGATGCTTACTCCTTCTTCTCCTTGCTTCCATCCTTGGACTCGGACTCGTCGCTCTGCTTCTCCTCCGTGTCCTCCTCCATGTCCTCCTTCTTATCCTTACCCTTGGAGTCGCCCTTCTTGGCGCTCTTCTTCTCCTCCTCTTTGCGCTTCTTCTCCTCGGCTTTCTTTTGCTTCTCCGCTTCCTCCCTCTCCTTTATCAGCCGCTCCTTCTCTTCCTTTTCTAGCTTTTCCCAGTCCCGAGACTGATCGCCCTTGGCCTTGTGCATACTCTCGGCCAAGGATTCGCCAATGTGGGGCTGCGCGTTGCCAATCTTGCTGCGGCCGACCAGGCTGACGAAGATGGAGGCCCCAACGATTGCGGTCAAGACGAAGCGGTACACTCCGTACCACTCCGGGGTCCAGCCCTTGTTCTTGGCACGGGTGTCTGCGAGGTAAAGGAAGGTGAAGGCGGCAAACTGCGAGGTGAGGGCGTACTCGATGGGCATTAGAAGAGAAGGCCAGGCGATCATGGGCGCTACAACACCCATGCCGTAGCGGAACGGGGTTCGGCGGGGATGTGGCGTCTTCTCGGCGTATTCCATACCCTGCAGTATATTTCGTTAGCCGCGCGATTCGACGAGTACAGCTCTTAGATATGTTCCTCAACTCACCCAGTGGACAGCCCCGAGAAAGGAGATGATGATTGCGCCGTACCCGAGCTGGATAGGCTCGAGCAGGCTCAGCCAGTACTGGGCGGAATCGTGGTTCATGTAAACGTGGTTGACAAAGGCCGACGTTGATGGCCATACGAGATTGAGATCCCAGCTGAGGTAGACCGTACTCAGTGACGTCGCAAGGTAGGGAAGGGTACCGGCGAGGCCGAGGGCGTAGGGCTCCCTCGGAACCTCGCTGAGATTGAATGTATCCCGGACAATGTTCTGCGGCGACCCTGTTAGCCAATGTCACATGCAGCGGGCGGGAGACGACGCCCATACCACCTCCTTCTTCAGGCCGCCCGTGAGGTTCTCGTCATTCTCGGGATTGGCTGGCGCGGGCTCAAAGAAGTGCCTCGTAGTTGACTCGGTAGAGACCTCTTCCGGGCGCGCTTCGAGCTTCTTGTTGGCAATCTCCTTCTCGGCCTTCCTGTCGATCTTGTCGTATGGAGAATTTGTGTATTGTGCTTGCAGAGACAAGGGAGTCAGGCGAGCTGCTTGTAGGGCCAGCGATGATGGCCTCTTGGAGCTCTGCAGGGCAGCGGATGAAGCTCTCGTGGAGAGGAACGCGGAAGGAGCTGTAGTGGAACGTGTAGCCGAGCGGGGAGCAAGGCGCAAGAGTTGTCGCGAGGAGCGAAGCATCATGAAGCTGTCTATCGGAGGAGGTTGACGAAACGGGGGTGTTCCGAGTTAGCCAATTGGGAACTGCAGTACCGGTTCTGCCTCCGGGCTTGTGTTGACAATTTATTCGGGGGTCCTGAGAGTGCTTTGCAGAATAGGCAGGTAGGTATTCAAGCTGTGGTCTTGATTTTGAAGCTGTGAGAATTGGGCCAAGTGCTGAGAGGATTGGAGTTTATTTGTGTCTCAAGAGGGAGTTGTGCCGATTGCACTGAGTTGATGTAACTGCACCCGCAGCCAGTAACCAAGGCAGGTAGCATAGAAGCCTCTTCTCTCCCGTGCTCCTCCTTCTTATCCACTGGCATCGAGGCAAGGCAAAGACAGGGCATCGAGGTGCTGGAGCTCTACTCACCTAGGTACACTAGCTGCCAGCTGGTGACGTCGTTGTGGAGATCTGCTCCCGTTTTCACGCCCAGGCCAGACGCTCCGGATTGGACGAAAAAGAGACTGGTGGGGTGTTTTTGGTCAAAAGTGGTCCAAGCTTCTCGTTCCCCTGCCGATTCCATTCACCACCAGTTCGTTATACAGATAGAAGGCGCGATGCGTACGAAGCAAGCAAGGGCACAATGTCAATACATCTCATCCAGCAGAAGAAATACACAATGGTGATAAGGTAGCGCAACTCTTCGACTGTTCGTTAAACTAAAGTTTTCAGGATAACTCTGGAATGCAGGTGAGTATCCTCCTGGTCTTCCTCGGAATAGGTAGGTACAGTAGGTGGATGAACAATACCTATGCACTACCGGGCACGTACTGACGTGGCGCTAACCGTCTTGGGAAGCGGCTTCGGTAATCCCACCCCCTCCGTCGCTTGACGCAACCAGCAGCCACACACTAAGCTGAGCTGTAGACCTGTTTTTGGCACCTCGACGCCGCAACAGCTGCGGGGGATGGAATGGAATGGAGCGTCATCATGCACAAATCAGTCCCATCCAGCTTCCAACCCCCCCCCCCATACTTTCACCAACCCTGGTGACCCCAGCAGCAGAGCACAATGTGCGGTTGACGCTGCAATCCATCAATCTCCAGTCCACTCTCCCTATTGACTTTCCATCTACTTACCGGTATCCTGCCATTTGGCATTTCGACACCCAGCTTCCCCAACCACTACCGCCTTGCCTCGCATCTGCTCCCTGTCTGCAGATACCGAGACACGGCGGACGACAGACAAACGGCCCTCGCCTTCCGGAAAACCTACCAAACTCAACGATTAATCCTTTTCGCACTGCAAGATACCCAATTATCGGCTTTCTACGACGATCCCGACACTACCCAGTACCCACGAAAGTTCCTGCCCCCCCCCCCCCCCGTCGTTCACTTCGGTCTCTACCTCACCCCACGCCCACTTTGGTGTGACCGCAAAGCCCCTCCGCCTGCATCTCCGACCCGTCACCCTTGAGCTGTCTGTCATTGAGCCTTCCGACCTCTCCAGCTCTTGTCTCTACCTGCCCATGCTTTGAGCAACGGATACCACGATAGAACTTCCACACCGAGTCCTCCCTCGCCAGGGTAACGGCACCATACATACACAATGTTGGAGGGACTCGTTGCAGGGCTGCTCAACAGGTTCTTGGGCATGTACGTCAAGAACTTTGACCCGGCACAGCTCAAGGTTGGAATCTGGTCTGGCGATGTCAAGCTACGGAACCTCGAGCTTCGCCGGGAAGCCCTCGACCAGCTGAAGCTGCCCATCAACGTCATGGAAGGCCACCTCGGCGAGCTTACCCTCGTCATTCCCTGGTCCAACTTGCGCGGCGCACCCGTCAAGGTCTTTATCGAAGATGTCTTCCTGCTGGCCTCACCCAGGGAGGAGGCTGCCTACGACGAAGAAGAGGAGGAGCGTCGGAAGCAGCGCGTCAAGATGGAGAAACTCGACTCGGCCGAGCTGCTCAAGGAGAGGTCTCAAGAAGGCATGAGCCAGGAAGAGGAGAAGAAGAACCAGAGCTTTACCCAGAGCCTGGTTACCAAGATCGTCGACAACCTGCAGGTTACCGTCAAGAACATTCACGTCAGATACGAGGACTCCATCTCCGCCCCCGGGCATCCCTTTGCCCTCGGCGTCACGCTCGAGGAGTTCAGTGCCATCAGCACCGATGGCCAATGGAAGCCCACCTTTATCCAGGACTCTGCAAAGAGCACCCACAAGCTCGCAACCCTTGGCGCTCTCGCCGTCTACTGGAACACGGATACAGAACTGCTGGGTCCCGGGAGAGAAGTCGACACGGACGGGAAGCCTCCCATGCCACATGACGAGATGGTTGACAAGTTCAAGAGTTTGATAGGCTCGACCGAAGACACAGAGCTCAACCATCAGTTCATCCTGCGTCCCGTCAACGGCAAGGCAAAAATCATCCTCGACAAGACCGGAGATGTCCGCGTCCCGAAAACCAAGGCTAGCCTGCTTTTCGAAGAGATTGGCCTGGTCATTGACGATGATCAATACCGCGATGGTCTGATGATGGTCGATCTTTTCCACTACTTCATCCGCCACCAAGAGTACAAGAAACTCCAACCGAAAGGAGTCACGCCCAAGGAGGATCCAAGGGCCTGGCTCAAGTTTGCCGGCGACGCTGTGCTCAGCAAGATCCATGAGAAAAACCGCAGGTGGTCTTGGGACTATTTCAAAGAACGACGTGACGATCGCAAACGCTACATCGAACTCTTCAAGAAGCGGAAGCAGCAGCAGCAGCTCAGCCCCGAGGAGAACGAAGACATCAACAAGCTCGAGCTCAAGCTCGACTACGAGGACCTGCGCTTCTGGCGGTCGCTGGCCCGAAACCAACTCAAAAAAGAGAACGCCGCTGCCCTCAAGAACCAGCCACCCAAGCAGGAGCAGCAAGGTTGGCTAGCATGGGCTTGGGGCGGCGGTCACAAGCAGCAGGAACAGCATGTCGAGGGTGACGAAAACACGCAGATCACCGAGGAGCAGCGCAAAGAGCTCTACGAAGCCATCGAGTTTGACGAGAAGACAGCGTTGGCTGAGTCGGTGGACATACCTCGAGACTCTGTCAAGATGCAAGTCGAGGCATGGTTGAGTACTGGAAGCTTCACATTGAAGAAGAGCCACAACGGCAAGCGGAGCGATCTTCTCAGCCTTCACTTTGACGTCTTCAAAGCAAAGGTTCTGCAGCGACCCGATTCCTTTCTTGCCGATCTCAGTCTTGGTGGTTTGCGTGTCAACGATGGAACAACGCCGGACACCCTGTTTCCCGAGATTGTCAGGGTTAAGGATGCGCCCGATACCCACGACCACAAACGGCTCACCATTGAAGAGCTCGAAGACAATGACGACGAGCCCTTCTTCCGTTTCGAGGTTGAGCAGAACCCCATTGACCGTGAAGGGGACATCGCCCTTAGCGGATCGCTCAAACCCCTGGAGATCGTGTGGAACCCAAACTTCGTGGTTGGCGTTGCAGATTTCTTTCGCCCACCGGAAAGGCACATGGAATCCATTACTGCGCTGATGGAGACCGCCGGTGCTACCGTGGAGACGTTCAGAGAACAGACTCGCGCTGGTCTCGAGTTCGCACTCGAGGAGCACAAGACGATCAACGCCCAGCTTGAACTGCAGGCTCCGCTGATCATCGTGCCAGTCAGCATTGCCGTCAAGGATTCTACCTGCTTGATTCTGGACGCCGGCCACATCAGTGTTAACAGCGAGCTGGTTGATAAGGATACAATGAAGCAGATTCAGTCCAAGCAACGGCAGTCGTACACGGATGAAGACTTCAAACGGCTCGAGTCTGTCATGTATGACAAATTCTTGGTGAAGCTCTCCTCGACGCAGGTGTTGATAGGCCCATCCATCGATGTGACCAAAGCTCAGCTTTCAAAGAAGGATGATACGCAACACTTACACGTCGTGGAAGAAATCAACGTCGACTTCGTTGTGGAGACCTCCATCCTCCCCAAAGCACCAAACCTGACCAAGCTCAAAGTTTCCGGTCACCTTCCCATGCTGCATGCTACCGTCTCGGACTCCAAATACAAGAACCTGATGCGAATCATCGACGTCGCTATTCCAAAATTTGGTCAGGATCAACCGCAAGACCAGATCAAAGACTCTGTGGGGCAGGCAGTGACAACGCGTCCTCGTGGCTTGAGTACCGCGTCGAGTCGATCGCGGTCACGCAAGGAGCCCAGTCATCGCAAGTCGTCACAGTTCCCCTTTATGCAATCGCAGCCAGCCATTCTCATCGACGATGAGGATGACGACCAAGACGAGTTTGAGGACGCCGATAATGGCAGGGACGACAAGGAGCAGCTCAAGCTGCAGCAGCGTTCTTTCGAGCTCAAGTTCAAGGTGGATACTCTCAAGGGATCTCTATACCGGAGCGATCCAGACAGGAAGAAGCCAGATCAGTTACTTGTCGAGTTGGTCGCAGAAAACTTTGATCTTATCTTCTACCTGCGCCCATACGACATGAACGCCCAGGTTTCCCTCGGTTCCGTTACCATGGATGACTTTGTCGACAATCCGTCAGCCGAGTTCAAATCCATCGTGTCGTCCGGGGACGTCGAGGACCGCGAGCAAAACCGCAGCCTAGTCAGTGTCAAGTTCACTCGGGTCAACCGCCTGTCGCCCGAGTTTATGCCGGTGTACGAAGGCGTGGAGACGAATGTTACCGCCGCCATTTCCACAATCAATCTTGTCGTCACCAGAAAAACCCTCCTGACGCTTCTGGATTTCATCCTAGCAACTTTCACAGGGAACAACAACGAAGCGGCATCGCCGCAGGAGCAGAAGGCTATCTCGGATTCGGAAGACGAAGACGAAGGAGTTGAGATAGCCGTCAATGCTCCGCCAGAGGATGTTAAATCGAATGCGGGCTCTATCAGAGTCAAGGTTGACTTGAAGAGTATTCGAATGATCTTGAATAACGACGGGATCCGTTTGGCCACCTTGTCGTTCAACCACGCGGACGTCGGAGTTTTCCTTTTGGGCAAGACCATGCGCGTCAATGCGAAATTGGGCAACCTCAATTTGGTCGACGACATCAATCAGGGCGTTCCGGAAGAGTCCAATCTGAGGCAACTCATTTCCATTCAAGGCGACGAGCTTGCCGACTTCCGTTACGAGACCTTCGACGCTGCCAACAAGAATGCGTATCCTGGATACGACTCCTCGGTGTATTTGAGGGCGGGCTCCGTCAAGCTCAACTTCCTGGAGGAGCCATTTAGAAAGATCATTCAGTTCCTCGTCAAGTTCGGCAAGATGCAAGCCATCTACAATGCTGCTCGTCAGGCAGCGGCGTCGCAGGCCAACCAGATCCAACAGAGCACGTCAAAGTTGAAGTACGATGTCGTGGTCAAGACACCAATTGTTGTTTTCCCTCGGGTTGTCACCCACGGGCAGCCTAAGCGGGATGTCATCACTGCTTACCTGGGAGAAATTTATGCCCAGAACAAGTTCGCACCGTTGGACGACTCTGAATCTTCTCAGATAGCGACAAAGATATCGGCAGGAATCCGAAACATCCGCCTGACGTCCGACTTCAACTATCCTGGCGACCTCTCCGAAGAGTTGGAACTCATCGACAAGGTTGATCTGGGCTTCAACGTCACTTACGCCGAGCACCAACATGGCAAGAAGCGGCCCGAGCTCGAGATAGAAGGCAGCATGTCTGATTTCAACCTTCGGCTCACCCAGTTTCAACTCAGATTCTTGATGGAGATTTCAAAAGCCGTTCCCGCTGCATTCGCTGCCGACTCTGAAGAACAGGATCAAGAGGCCGAGCGCGAAATCGATAACGAGACGCTGCAAAGAGCGAGGTCTATGCCCGGTGACAAGAGCTCGAGTGATGACCAGAGGGAGGCTGATCTTGGGCCTGAGCTTTCACCCAAAAACCAATCATGGACGAAGCTCGATCTGGTCTTCCAAGTTAACACAATTGGCATGGAGCTACTGCTGGCCCCCGAGGAGAAACCGATTGGCAAGCTCGAGGATGCCAGCCTGTCCCGCTTTTCCCTGGACTATACCAAGCTGAAGACACGCATGCTCAACGACGGCTCTCTCGAGGGTGAATTTCTCATTCACTCATTTACCATCTACGATAGTCGTCCTCGCGAAACGAACAAGTTCCGGCGGATCATGACATCTTCCAACAAAGAGGTACAGCAGCTGATGGCCAGCATTACAATGTCAGGAGGCCAAGAGAGAAACCTCATTGCTATTGTTACTATTGACAGTCCCCGCATAATCTTCGCACTCGACTACCTTTTTGCCATTCAGAACTTTGTCATGGTTGGCCTGCAGCCCGAGGAACCTTCACCAGCCGACGAAGAGTCCCTTCTGGAGACGCCAGAGGAATCAGATATCGACGCCGAATCTATGCAAGTGACTTGGTCCAACAGAGCCAAGTCACAGAAGAGCAACAGTGATGAGGCCGATGAGCCCCAGGCGGAAGCCGAAGCCAAGCCCCAAAGCACCCTAAGCATCGCGTATAGGGTAAACATTGTGGATGCACAGGTCATTTTGATTGCCAATCCCCTCAGCGCCAGCTCAGAGGCCATTGTACTCGGCACCAAGCAGGTCTTGCTCTCACAGCAGCACGCCCTAACCTTCCAAGTTTCCGAAATTGGAATGTTTCTCTGCCGAATGGACCGATTCGAAGATTCCCGCCTCCGGCTCATTGACGATTTCTCCGTCCAGATGTCAATGGATAGCTCAAAGCCCAACATCACAAGCATCCATGCAGACATCGAACCTTTGATTCTGCGACTATCCTTGAGAGATATCCTCCTTGCTCTCCAAATCGCCAGCAAGGCCACCGAACTATCAGACCAACAACAAAAGGAGCAGGACAACAAGAAGTCTACTTCCGCTGCAGATGAGAAGGCGAGGCAACTGCGTCAGGCCGGCCTCAAGCAGCGAACTGCCAGTGGAAAAGGGCCGTCGACAATGGCGAACAAGACCGTTGTATCCAAGACCGCCAAGGTGGCTGCATCGCAAGCGAAACAAGATCACGAAGACCCGCATGGCACAGCTGTGCAGGCCCCATCGAAACGTCACGAGGAATTGTCGGCAACCATCGAAGGCATTCGTGTCGTTCTCATTGGCGACGTCCACGAGCTTCCCATCTTTGACCTGGGTATCAAAAGCTTTACTGCCACGGCCCAAGACTGGTCCTCCAACCTCAAGGCCGAGACAGCTATCGATCTCTACACCAATGTCTACAACTTCTCCAAGTCGGCGTGGGAACCCTTACTGGAACCTTGGCAGGTCGGTTTCGGGATCGCCCGAGAGCAGCAGTCAGGCCTGCTATCCATCGACGTTGCATCCAAAAAAGTTTTTGACATAACAGTCACGACTGCAACTATTGCGCTAGCCTCCAAGTCTTTCGCGTTTCTCAGCAAAGACGAAGATGTTCTCGGCAAACCACGTGGAGTTGATGCCCCATATCGCATCCGTAACTACACCGGGTTTGATGTAGTGGTACAGTCGAAGAGCACGACAACAGACGATAACATGACAATCCGCCTCGGGGATGGTGAGGAAGCGCCTTGGAGTTTCGAGCCTTGGGAAAAGATGCGAGAAAACCTATCCACGGAAGGTGGTACCGGCAGTGTGGGCATACATCTGGAGGGCAGTGGCTTCGACTCGGTTAAAAACGTCAGACTGAACCGTGAGGGCGAGGCAATCTATGGCCTGAAGCCCAAGACTGACAATATTTTGCATCGCCTGCTTGTCGAAGTCACTCTGGGCAAGGACAACGTCAAATACGTCACTCTTCGCTCGCCACTCGTGGTCGATAACCTGACCCAAATTCCCGTCGAGCTGGGCGTTTACGACGCTCAAGAGGGTCACCTGCTCAAGATCGAGAAGATTGCTCCTGGAGAGAGCCGACCAGCTCCGGTGGGAGCTGTTTTCATGAAGTCCTTGCTGGTGCGACCCGACTCAGGCTTTGGGTACGCATGGTCTTCTGAGGCCTTGTGGTGGAGGGATCTCTTGAAGCGACCTACGCGGACGATGGTCTGCAAAGCAGAGAACGGTGACCCGTTCTACTTCCAGTTGAATGCTACGTTCGACAAGTCGAACCCGCTGACCAAGTAAGTGTCCCTGATGCCTGTGCTTGGTACTTACTGACCGCTTCATTCAACCAGGAGCTACCCGTACATGCGTGTCAAACTGTCGCCGCCGGTGATTCTCGAGAACCTTCTTCCCTACGACTTCAAGTACCGCATTTATGACAAGAACACGAAGAAGGACTGGGCGAACTTCCTTCGCAAAGGTGGTCTCAGTCCGGTTCACGTCGTGGAGCTCTCTCACCTTCTTCTCCTCAGTGTTGACATGCAGGACACTGTATTCAAGCCCAGCGACTTTGCTATCATCAACTCCGGGTCGTCGGACGACTTCAAACAGGAGGAAAGGCTTCTCTGCAAGGATGCCGAAGGCCTGCAGCTCAATCTGAAGCTGCACTACCACAAGGTTCCAGACGGGGGCGGGGCTTTCCGCGTGACCGTCTACAGCCCCTATATCATTCTGAACAAGACGGGGCTCGACCTCCAAATAAGAGCCAAGGGTTTCCTTCAGGGCGCGCGGCCTGCAGCTGGCCAGTCAACCCTGTCCAACAGGTCCAGGTCTGACAGAGATCGTCCCAAGGCCACCCCATTCATGTTCTCGTACGGCAACGAAGATCATAGAAACCGAACAATATTGCAGATTGCCGACTCCGAATGGAGCAAGCCGCAAAGTTTCGACGCTGTCGGTAGTACAACGGAGGTGGTGCTGCCATCTCCCTCAGGGAACACCGAAGTGCACATCGGCATCACGACCGAGGCCGGAGAGGGCAAGTACAAGATGACCAAAGTCGTTACTCTGGCGCCGAGGTTTGTCCTTGAGAATAAGCTGGGGGAGGAGGTCAACGTTCGCGAATCCAGCTCCTCGGGCTTTATGACACTGAAGCCGGGCGCCCATCAGCCACTTCACTTCATGCAAAAGATGCCGGTCAAGCAGCTCTCGCTTTGTCACCCGGGAATGAACAACCAGTGGACTTCACCCTTCAACATTTCGGACATTGGTACCACTCACGTCAAAATCGCCAAGGCAGGGCAACGCCAACGGCTGATTCGTATCGAAATCTTGATGGAAGGCGCTACCATTTTCCTGCACCTCAGCTGGGAGTCCAAGAATTGGCCGTACCAGATGAGGAACGAGAGCGACACAGAGTTCACCTTCTATCAGGCTAACCCCAGTCTGGAAGATGACGGAATCGAGGATAGGTCAGGCTGGAGACCCATCAAATACAGGCTGCCGGCCAGGAGTATCATGCCATATGCTTGGGACTTCCCAGCCGCCAAGTTCCGCGAGATCATCATTAATGCCTACGGCAAAGAGAGACATGTCAAGCTGGCCGAGATTGGCAACCAGATCCCAATGAAGTTCACGAATGGTTCCGACCAACAGAAGATCATTGACATCAACGTGGCCGCCGATGGCCCTACGCAGACTTTGATTCTATCCAACTTCCGGCAATCGAAAAGTCTGTACCGGCAAAAGTCAAAGTCTGGCTCTCGCACGAGCACCGACGGCTTTGAAGTCAAGGATCAGGAAACGACTGCGACTTTCCGGGCCCAGCTGAAGCTCTCGGGCGTTGGAGTCTCACTCATCAATTCCCAGCTCAAGGAACTTGCCTACGTCACTTTCAGGGACGTCTCACTGCGTTACCACGATTCTCCTCTCCAGCAAACCATCAGCTTCTCGGTCAAGTGGATCCAAATTGACAACCAGCTGTATGGCGGCCTCTTCCCGATGATTCTGTACCCCAGCGTGGTCCCGAAGAGGGCCCAAGAGGTTGACGCGCATCCTTCGATCCACGCTATGGTCACTCGTGTGAAGGACGATTCATACGGCGTGCTTTACATCAAGTACGCCACACTGCTGATGCAACAAATGACGATTGAACTCGACGAGGACTTTGTCTACGCGGTTTTGGACTTTGCGAACATTCCCGGAGCTGCCTGGTCCGACACCAACGAAGAAGGCAAGCTATGTGACGAGGAGTTGGACATTCCCGAGCCGCAACAACAGCACTCAGGCCAGGACATTTACTTCGAGTTGCTCAATATTCAGCCTATGCAACTCGATCTGTCCTTCATGCGCACAGAACGCGTCAATGCCGAGGACAAAACCTCGTCGCGTAACCCGCTCATGTTCTTCCTCAATGTCATGACCATGGCAATCGGCAATGTCAACGATGCGCCCATCCGCCTCAACGCCCTTATGCTAGACAATGTTCGGGTGTCCGTGCCTGCTTTGACACAAAATATCTCGAGCCATTACAGCCAAGAGGTGCTTTACCAGATTCACAAGATTCTCGGCTCCGCCGATTTCCTCGGCAACCCGGTCGGTCTGTTCAACAACATCAGCTCTGGCCTGACGGACGTGTTCTACGAGCCCTACCAGGGACTGATTCTCTCAGACAAACCCGAAGACTTTGGTATTGGTGTCGCGAAGGGAGCTGCGTCACTCGTCAAGAAGTCTGTCTACGGTTTCTCCGACTCTTTCTCCAAGTTCACTGGCAGCTTGTCCAAGGGTCTAGCAGCTGCAACTCTTGACAAGCAGTTCCAGGATCGTCGTCGTATCACGCGCGCGCGCAACAGACCCAAGCATGCTCTTTACGGCGTTACCACTGGCGCCAACTCCCTCTTTACGAGTGCTGCATCGGGCGTGGGCGGGCTCGTGCGCAAGCCGCTTGAAGGCGCCGAGCAGGAGGGCGCTCTGGGATTCTTCAAGGGTATCGGCAAGGGCGTCGTAGGATTTGCGACCAAACCCGCCATTGGTGTTCTGGACATGGCCTCCAACGTTTCCGAAGGCATCCGCAACACGACGACTGTGTTTGATGGCTCAGAACTCGACCGCGTCCGTCCGGCTCGATTCGTGCCTCCCGACGGCATAGTGCGACCTTACAACGCTCGGGAAGCACTCGGACAGTCATGGCTGAAGCAGGTCGATAACGGCAAATACTTCAACGAGAACTACATCGCTCACCTCGAATTACCCCGCGAAGACATGGTGGTGATGGTTACATACGCCAGGATCCTGCTTATTCGCAGCCGGCGTTTGACCTCGGAATGGGACGTGCCTCTAAAGGATATCCAAACCATTGCAAAGGAGCGGACGGGTCTAAGCCTCACTCTGAGAGGCGGCACGAACGGTCCATTCATTCCTATCGGGGATGAAAGTGGTCGCGCCTTCTTGTACAGAATGGTGGCTGTCGCCGTGGAGGAGTTCAACAGGCGATTCAGAGGGTTGGAGTGAAGCAAAATACGGGGAAAGACGGGCGGCCAAACGAAGGCCTGAGATTGGGCTGGAAACACGAACAGCATAAACTTTTCTCAAAATCACTCCCTGTCCTGACTGAGGCCTCAAAGCATAGCCTCACAATTCCTTAGCAAGTATATTTCAGTTAGCGTGTCATGGCAGCATTAGTCCTGTAACCAGGACACTCTGTCCCAATTCCATCAGAATCATTGACATTTTCTATTACCAACTTACGAACCCAGTTGCTATATCTAGCTGTTGGTAAGCCTTGGCTGAGCAGAGGAGGCGAACCATAAACATGTGGCATGTATCGTGACACTCGTCGCTGCGCGAGGTTTATAAGTAAGGAACGTGGGGGGTGTATTAATTATATCGAAGGAATGACTGGAAACAAAGCCTGAGTAAATGAAGCCCCAAAACAACCAATCCCATGCTATGATAAACTCCGCCATGCAATGCAACATGAATCAACCTTGCTATCATCCTAAATTGAATCATCATCGAAAAAAGCCCCTTTCAAGCCGTATATCGGGCAACGTCTAGCCTAAACCCCCTGATCTAGTTGGAAGGGCAGTAGCCGATGTTGCAGGCGTCGGACTTGCAGCAGCCGCGGAAGCCGTTGGAGCAGGACTGGAAGAAACCGGTTCCGGAAGCGCAGACGGTCGGGTCAGCGGCGGCGACGACCGCGGCGTTGGGGCCGAGGGTGGGGGTGGGGGCGGCCGTGGTCACGGTCTTGAACCCCTTGACGTCCGGGCAGTATCCGATAGTGCAGGCGTCAGACTTGCAGCACCCACGGAAGCCGTTGGAGCAGGACTGGAAGAAGCCGGTGCCAGGGGCGCAGACAGTCGGGTCGGCGGAGCGCTTCTCGGCGGCAATGGCGTCAGGGCAGTATCCAAGAGTGCAGGCATCGGACTTGCAGCAGCCGCGGAAGCCGTTAGAGCAAGACTGGAAGAAACCGGTGCCAGGGGCGCAGACGGTAGGGTCAACGTTGCTGTTGCCATGGTTGTCGGGCTTGACCTCAGAGATAGGGGCTGGGGTGGTCATGGGGGCGACCTCGCTCACGGTCTCGGAGACTTGGACATCCGGGCAGTAGCCGATAGTGCAGGCGTCAGACTTGCAGCAACCACGGAAGCCATTGGAGCAAGACTGGAAGAATCCGGTACCAGGGGCGCAAACGGTGGGATCTTGACGCTTCTCGGAAGTGGAGGGGCAGTAGCCAATGGTACAGGCGTCGTACTTGCAGCAACCACGGAAGCCATTGGCGCAAGACTGGAAGAAGCCAGTACCAGGAGCGCAGACCGTATCGTCACGCTTGGAGTCGTGAGAGGGGGCGGCCGCGGTGAGACTGGCGGTGGCAACTAGGAGGGTGAAGATGGTAGAGAACTGCATTGTGATGTCTGTGTGAGAGGCGGAGAATAAATCAAGCAGAAGAAGATTGGTGTGGATGAGATGGATGTATGGCTTGAAGGATTATCCCAAGGAAAGTGAAACTGACAAAGGAGATAAGTAAATCACAAAAGAAAAAAACGGAAGAAAAATAAGAAATTGCTCGTGGTGTTGGAGTGTTGGATGAGTGTTTGATGATGATGAGAAGAGAAACGCAATTCGAGACGGAGATAGAGATTGATTTATAGACTTCAAACGACCGCAACAAAATTAAGCATCCGGAGACTCGGAGACCAATCTGAATGCCACGCCATCTTGCAGTTGGCCGCGTTCCTTCGGAGAGATTCAGCTGCAGGCCACAATCCATCAGCACACCGCGTTGTTGTTCATCCCAAACCAAATCTGATGTAAGTCAACGAGCACCCGGGAGGAATTTGCTGCGCAGCAGCACCGCCCGCCCCGCTACCGGCGCAGCCAGTACCCGCGTAGGGGAGGAGTCTAAGGAGTATACTATTAGCCAAGCCATGCGTCTCTAATCCCATCCTTCCTTCCTCTCTATAATCGGGACCTTCCGAGCAAATAGGAAGCTAGGCGTCGTTCAAGCTTGTCCGAGTGGCAGTAGACACTCAGCCCGCGCAGAACCAAGCGCGAAAATCGTGCGTGGCAGGGCTGAGCTGCGAGCCTTTCGCCCAGCAGCCCGTAGCTGAACTGGACGGGGCGGCGCAGCCGAGCTGTCAGACGCCGGCGGGCTGGGTTCGTTCCATCTCTAGCGGTCGTGGTTGGTCGTTTTTACAGCCCTGCTGACGGTCCATAATAACTATTTTGCGGCATCGTGTGGTGAGCATGTGGAGAAGCCGTAAGCTTATTCTTGGCGTGCGGGATGCCGGGGGGGGGGTCATGCATATCTAGATCTTGGGGGACGTCAGATTGGAAGATGGAGCGAGATGCATCTTTGCGAGGTGTATATTCATTCGACAAACATGAGGATGACGGAAAAGCTGAACAGTGAGGCCTCACTGCCACCGCCCTAGCTGTGCCCGTAGGGTAATGCTACGGCCGGTGGTATGTCATCCTTCTCGGACTTACCAGAAGACTGGGACGGCATTCTGCCACTACTGTAGGTCCAGGAGCGCTCCAATGTCTGCGATACTCTGCTGATTGAGTAGTGCCAGTTGCCTCTGCGCCTAGGGAGATGACTGAGACCGAAATCGAACATGTTTCTACTGTCACGATAGCTTTATATATTTCCACCTTATATAAGAGCATTCTCACCTGCTGTATTACGTGGTGTTTCACTTATTACTTATATATCCTGCCTATATATAGGGCCTTACTCTCTTTACTTTCACTTATATAGAATTAATCCTTTTAGACCTAAATCCTTATATACCCTACTATATACTTTAACTTATAATAGTTATAAGTCTAGCTTTTATTATTACTATTTATAACCTTTATATTACAACTTATTAAGACTTTATAAAGAAAATATACTTTATTACCCTTATTAACAGCTAAAGATATCTAAGCCTAACTTATCTCTTATTAAGGCTATTAAGCTTATTAGCTAATATAACTAGCCTATATAGTACTAAACACTAAGATCTTAATATAAGAGACTTAATATATAGTAATATATTAACCTAAACCGTCTAGATATCCCTTAAGACTTTATTAATAAAAAAGAGATCTTAATATTTTTTTAATAAAATAGTAAGACTTTTATAATAATAACTATATAATAATAAAAATGAGTTATAAAGAGTAATATTATGCCTAAAAAAATAACTATCTTTTATAACTATTAAAAAAGTTACTATTTTAGGCTTTACCTTTCATAAACTTATATCTATTAGATATCTTATATAACCTATAGATATTAAAGACTAATAGGAAATCGAAACTAAAGAATATATTTTCTATTTATCTATTATTGCCTAATACATAAAAAATACTTATATAGTAAGCTTATAGATTATTAATACTATTATTGTTTTTTTCTAAATATATAGATAAATGTAAGTCTTAATAGCTAGCTATTAACTATCTAATAAATCATTAGATATCTAAAGAAAACTTGAGCTTTAAATAATATGTTTATTAAGATTACTATATAAACTAAGTATTATAATATACTTAAGAAAATAAAAGATAAAATTAACCCTATATATTAATATAAAGATTAATAGACTATCTATCTTTAAGCCTAGGCTTATATTATACCTAAGGTTAAAAAAAAGATTATAGTAATTAACTTTCTAGATATTATTTAAGTTTATTTTACTTTTAGCTCGAGAGACTATAAGTATAAGACACTTATAAAAGATCTCAAGTTAGATTAACTAATAGATAACGTTATTAATCTAAAAAAAACCTTTTATATTATTATAACTAATACTTAATCTATTTAAAAGAATTATTTCTTATAATAAAATATACTTAACTTTTATAGAATAATTAGATACTATTTTAAATATAATAAAGTACTTAGAGATAAACTATCTAGATAGGTATAACTATTTATAAAAGGTTTTAAACTATACCTATATTAAATTTACTTTTATTATTAAAATTACTAACAGCTGTTTAAAGATTGTTAGAAGTAGAAGCTCTCTTAAGCGCTCTACTACTTCTTTATCTTATATTTCCTTTATTATAAGGAATGATCTATATAAGATATATATATATATAATCTACTAACTTAGTAGGTTAATATATATATTGATTACGTAAGCAGGATGATTACGTAATCTGGTCGAATCTAGGAGAAGCACCTAGAATGTCCTCTCTGCTCCTCCTAACTCTATCTTTCCTATAAGGTTATTGCTTTAAGTTAGGGTTATTAACTTAGGGTTATGGAATTACGCAATCCTTAGGTTGATTTATAAGCAGCTTACGCAAGTATGGAATCTTCTAGTAAGCTGGACATGTCTATATAAGAGTTGGAATTCTTCCTGTTTTCTAAGTCTCTTATTGTCAAGCAAGCAAGCAAATTAGTAACAAACAAATCCAACTATTATACTCTCTTTAACTATATATCCTTATATCCTTATACCTATTATATCTACCCCTGTTATCCTATATTCTTGCTTCTATAAGATATATCTTTATATATAAGAGATCTATTCTCTTATATACTTTTAGGCTATATTTCTCTATAAGAGACTAGCCTACCTGTTGTGCTAACAAAGATAGCTATATCTCTATTAAAGAAGTATATCTAGAAGATCTAAAGATAAAATTATAAAAAGTAAGTAATACTTAATATATAGTAAGCTTATTTTAAAAAGATAGCTTATAGCTAAAGGTAAGCTTTATCTTAAAAGCTGTAATATAACTTTATAATAAAAAAAGATTACTAAATTAAGGCTTATAAATAATGTTATTATAGTTATTATAAATACTTAGAATTTTAAAGTAATACTAAATATAATCTTTAGTATAACCTTAGGAAGTATTTATCTACTCTTATAAACTACTATTATAGATAATTATAAAGTAATATATATTAATAATAACAAAAGCCTCTTAAAGACTGACTCTTATATATCTTTTAGTCTAAATAACTTTATAAGGATATAAATAACCTTTATTTAGATTAATAGAAAAAGAAACCTAAGTTATAAAGAATATTTTAAATATACTAAAAAGATCTAACTTAATATATCTTACTCTAACTAACATTATATTAATAAAAGGCTTTTATATAAATATCGTCTTAAAAAGCTTACTTTTTAAAAACGGTCTATAGTACTATAGAATAGATTGTACTATATAGTTTAAACTAGTAAAGAATAATAGTATGGTTATTAGCTTAATATAAAAATATAACCTAGTCTTTATCTAATATAACTCTATCTATAACTATCTAAAAGTATTATAAACATTAATTCTTAAAAGCCCTATAAATATTATTACTATAACTAAAAAAAGATCTTATAAAAAGTCCTATTAACTTATAAGTAAAAAGAATAATTTAATACCTCTTTAGTATCTATAATCTAGATACCTTAGTTTAACCGTATTCTATAAGCTTATATAATAAGCTTATAAAATATAGATTACTATATTAAGTTAATATTAATATAAAACACTATATATTAATATATTTATAAATAGACTAAGAAATGAAACTGCACAAAAGATGTGGCGCGCCATTGATGTTATCAATTGACACAAGATCATTACCTATATGTGGAATCTAAGTCACCTCCTCAAGGGCTATAGAGACTATTGGCCTTGCACAGTTATGTTATGATAGGCAAGAACCCTAGGTAAGCAACTCCTAGGTAAGAATCCTATTTTTTATGCGTGCGTGCGACCGGACTCGAACTCGCACACTCTCGTGCACAGAGCTAAGCTGGGCTCATAACCACTAAGAAATGAAACTGCACAAAAGATGTGGCGCGCCATTGATGTTATCAATTGACACAAGATCATTACCTATATGTGGAATCTAAGTAATAGTTATCCTAAAAAAGATATCTAAGTTAAAAGTAATATATCTATAGTATTATACTTATTAAGATGTCTTTAATTTCCCTAAGTTATTTATAGAAATAAAATAGTTATTAATTACTTATAACAAATATACCAGCCTTATAGTTAGCTTTCTTTTAGTAAAAAAGACTAAAGATCTTTTATTCTAATTACTATAAACACTTAAGGCCTAGGTCTAACAGTAAAAATACCTTATAATTTATAAGTTTTAGTATAATAATAAAGTAGCCCTCCTTAGCCTAGATATAAAAAAGGTCTATAAAACGTGGTATAAAACAATTAAAATAAATATTAAGATTATTAAATAGACTCTCTCTTGTCTATAAGAGTCCCTTACACGCAAGGGGGTAAACAAATATAGGGTGAACTAAAGATATATTATCCGTAACTGTCTCTTCTAACTATAAGATGGCTATCGTGCGACAGTTATATACTCAGCCATGAGGCTTAGGTCAGTTCGGCCCAAGTCGTAGACTGGTTTATACCTAAGGTCTAAGTATCTAATCTAATAACCTTTATCCTTTATGCTTAACTTAAGGGTTTACCGTATGGTTATATAAGATTATTATTCTAACACTTACAACTTTTCTTTTTATAACTGTACGCCCTTTATCTAATTAAGTCCCTTAAAATAAACCTATAAATAGCTTTACTTTTTTTTTAGCTGGTCCTATCTACTAAATATATAATAAAGTTATTTACCTACTAAAAATAGAAACTTTAAACTTACCTTTTTTTAACCTAAATAATAGATAAAGTAAAAACTCTTTATATATATACCTTCCTTATTAAAAATAAATTTAGTAAATATATATATAAGCTTCTTCCTTAACTTTACCTTAGCGATATACCTACTATTAATAGAGCGTAAATCACTCCTTACTTTCTAGCAGTATATAAACCTCTCTTTTTTCTACTATTTTTCTTTTTTTTCCTTTTTTTCTCTTTATACCTATATTAAATCTTTCTTATATACTAAACAATATTATATATATCGTTAATTATTTTAATATATAACTTTATCTAACTTTTATTATTATTATTCTTTTTTTCTTTCTTCTTTTTCTTTATAGGCTACTAATTACCTAAAAAAAGACTTTATTTCTTACCATATATCTTTATATTTTTTTTTCCTCTTTACCTATTAACCTACTAACTTTAATAAATTAATTATATACTTATTATAATAGCTATTTAAGGTTATTAATAGTCTAATATCCTTAGTGATTATTACTTTTATATAGATATAGATAGTAATCGCTAGCTAACTATCCTAATATCTTTACCTAGTAATAGTCGATTTATATATATACTCTTCCTTAATATATATTTCTCTTTTTTTATTTTTGAGTATTTATATACTAATATTTCCTAAAATAATAAGCGAGATCTTTTTAACCTTCTGTTAAACGATATCAAGATCTATATCACTAAAGGTATATCTACTTAAGAGTTTATTACCTCTATTATCCGTTGATCTTTATATATACTTGGTATTATAGTCTAGTCTTATAGCCAGGTCTATATAAACACCTGTAACTATTACACTAGCTATAGAAAGAAATACTTCCACTAGTGTTATTATATATACCACTTTTAACATAATACCTATACTAAGTATATCTTTTAGTTAAAGGCAGCTTAATATATCTATTATAACTAGGGTGATAATTTAGATAATAATAGTAATTCTAGATCTAGTTTAGGTTTAGATAATAATACTAGTAACAGTAGTAGTCTAAAACAGCTTCCTACTTATACACCTATAAAAAGATTAGATATCTCTAGTTACTTTAGCTCTAGCCAGCTTTAGCTTCTTTCTCATACTTCCTTTAATACTCCTATAGTTATTAATAAACTATAAACTATATTTTCCCCTTTCTAGACTTATATGTTTAGGCCTATCTTTATATATAATAGTAATTTAAAAAAGACTTAATAGGATTAATATTAATATTAATGTTAAAGTTAAAGTATAATAGTTTTTATATAATACCTAAGTTAGTTAGTATTAACTTTTAAAAAGTAGATAATTAGTTTATATAGGTAAATATATAAATAACTATCAATTAGAACTTACTTCTCCTATTCTATCTATATATATTTTAATGTATATCTTAAGTATGTTATATAATATAAGTTACTAAAGTGTTGAGTTTAGTGACTTCTTACTAAATATATCTATAGGGTTATCTTGTCCATTAATCTATGTCACCTTTAAGATCTCTTTCTTCTTATATAACTTATATAGGCTTATAATATCTATTATTAACCTTTTTTTATCTATCATACCTAGTTATATAAGGCATTTATATAATAAATATAAATCAGAATATACTATAACTAGTATAGGTATTATTTAAAGTATACAAAGTATCTTATTAAGTGTCATACTTAAGGCAATACCACTATTAAAGCTAATAGTTATACTATAAAGTTTACTTACTAATACGCTTTATATAACCCTTTTACACTTTATTAAGCTCTAGTAAAGTATATTACCTTTAATCTTGAAGTTCTCTATTATATAAGCAGTCTCTTCTATAAGTACTATAATATATCCAAGCTATAAAGACAGATCTATATTATTTATAAAAGATCTATTAGTAACGATATATATCTTTATATATAAGAGGTTAAATGGGATATAAGTAAGTCCTCTTTTATAGTTGTTTATCTACTATTAAAGTTGTACGTTTAAGGTAGTAATATCTTTCTCATCTGGCTCCTTAACCTAAGCTGTAATAGACAAGTTATATAAGGCCTCTAGTTAATAAATAGATGCAAGGTAAGCACCTTTTGCCCTCTAGGATATATATTACTATTATATATCTTTTAACTTAATGTTAACTTACTAAAGGTTGCTAGTTTAACCTTTCTAGGTAAAAATAATATCACTATCCTTATATAATTAAATCCTTTCTCTATTAAAGTTAATCTCTTAATTATATAAGAGAATTATCTTTAGCTTTATATATAGGCCTTTAGTATATAATATCTCTTTTTTCTTTTCTAAAAATACCTTTATATAGAAGCTTAAAGTATTATCTATTTATATTACTATAATACTAAAGGTTGTTTTATCCTTAGTTATATAGAGAAGGTAGAGATTATATATAGACTCTATTATACTTAGGTCTTCCTTATAGTGTTTAGAGTAGGTCTTATACTAGTATAGGCCTAACTCTATTAATCTATATAGTGGCTTAGTGATATATAGAAGTATGTTAGAAGGGTATTTACTTTCTAACTTTTTAGAAAGTCATGTGATGATGGTCCTGGTTAAGGTGTTACTAGATTAGGTATATATCTAGGTAATATCCCTAAGCTCTCCTTAATACTTAAAGTATTATATAAGGGTAGATCTAAAGGCAAGAAGGAGTCTTTAGCTTATCCTTTAGATAATAAGAGCTTATATAAGAAGTGTCTCTTTCTTTTAGTCCCTATAGCCTTAGATAATAAGTCTAGACTTTTTATATAGTTTAATAATTAGATTTTTAACTTCTCTTACTATCCTTATTTTACAGATCTATATCTCGTTATATATTACTAACTTATAATATATAAAGGAGAATACTTCTTTATTAATAAGGGAGTTAATCTTAATATTATTAGATTCTTTATATAATACTCTAGGGGTAATAATAACGTTGTTATATCTTAACTTTAGGGCAAGCTTATTATTACAACCCAACAAGTTACAAGCCACAAAGCCCCACCTGAGGAACAGGGCATAGAGGGCGCGACACTTAAGGGATATCGTCACACAGGATAACCCCTCTAGAACAGAAAAACTGAAGATGCTCACATAAAGATAAGAAGGACCAACACATGATAAGCGGTCTATGGTTAAGGACCGATATGTTGCGGGCGGTCCACCCCTATAGGACCGATATCTAGGTATCGGTCCTAACATCAAGACAATAGGATATAAAAGATATTTATTCCACTAGATAGATTACCTTCTATAGCTCTTCAGCAATTGACTTATAATATATTCCCTAAATACCTTTTAGTATCCCTCTAGTGACTTATTAACAAGAAGCTATATAAAGCTACCCTTATGATGTTAACCATATAACTTATCACCGGGTAATCAACAGACCAATAAACCACTAATACTGTTACTAAGTATTAACCTTAGCTATACTGTTAATAGAAATCCTACTATTAGAATACTAACCGTAACACTTTAATTGCTCCTGTTAAGTAAGTTGACCTTAATATTTACCTAATAGTATTCTATAATATCCACTCCTACCCCATACGCTGCCGCTCTAACTCCGGTTGTAACTAGACCAACTAATCAACAGCTACTTAAAATGATTATCTAACTATAGGAAGAAAATCAGCAACTCCAAGCCCAGCTGTTAGCACCCAGACCTGCTCCACCCCTACAAGCCAAGTACCTGGATCCTGAACCCTACAACAGGACCCTAAGAACCCTATAAGGATTCCTTACTTAAACTAAGGCCTACTTTAAGTTCTATAGACACTTTTTTATAACTGAGGCCGACAAGGTGTTATATACCGCCTTATTCTTAAAGAAGGACGCCTTAGCTTGGTTTAAACCTATAATATAGGACTACCTAGATAATAATAAAGAAAACTAAAAGACAATACTAAAGCGATTTTTAGAAAGTTTAAGAACTTTAAGAAACAACTTAAAGAAGTCGTTAGCAGCCCTAATAAGGAATATATAGCGGAATAAGAACTTATAAGCCTTACTTAGAAAGGATCAGGTAGCAAATATACCGCCAAATTCCGGCATATCACCTCTAAACTAGAATAGGGAGATAAAGCCTTAATAGCCAAGTTCTATTAGGGACTTAAGGAAGATATTAAAGATAAACTTAGTTAAGACAACCGACCAAACAAATTCTATAAATTTATAGATAAGGCTGTTAAGATTAATAACTAACTATATAAATAACAGCTTAAATAAAAAGGATAATAAACTTGGCCTAATAGGGTTAATACTAACACCAGCCGGAAGTAAAGACTAAAGATACTATAATAAGAAAACTATAGTAGTACTGCCTATAGACACTACGCCAAACCTATAGACGTTAGTATTACTAAAAGACAAGATAAACACCTAATATAGGATCCTAACACTATTAAATATTTTAATTATAAAAAAATAGGACACTATATATAAGACACTAAGAAATGAAACTGCACAAAAGATGTGGCGCGCCATTGATGTTATCAATTGACACAAGATCATTACCTATATGTGGAATCTAAGTCACCTCCTCAAGGGCTATAGAGACTATTGGCCTTGCACAGTTATGTTATGATAGGCAAGAACCCTAGGTAAGCAACTCCTAGGTAAGAATCCTATTTTTTATGCGTGCGTGCGACCGGACTCGAACTCGCACACTCTCGTGCACAGAGCTAAGCTGGGCTCATAACCACTAAGAAATGAAACTGCACAAAAGATGTGGCGCGCCATTGATGTTATCAATTGACACAAGATCATTACCTATATGTGGAATCTAAGTAAGACTATAGACAACTTAAGTAACTTTAAAATAAACCGCTACCTAAGTATACTAAGAAAGCCAATACGGCTATTAAGGAAACGCTATATAATTAACTCTCTTAGACCGCCTGTTATAACGATAATTACCTAACATACCAAGATAATAAAGAGCAAACGGGATAGTACCCTAAAGGACCTTACTATAAGATTTTTATAATAGTAAAGAAAACAGGAAAAAACCAAGTCACTAAGTTAAACAAATAAAACGAAAACGTTATCATAACACTTATTAAAGCCTGTTAAGAAACACCGAAACAACCACTTAACGTTTACAATTAATAAAAGCTTAACCTAATTAAAAAATATTTAAAATAATAAAAAGACACTTATAATAACTCCAATAAATAAAGGATCTTAGATAAAAGGAATCCACCTATAAGTATTCTAATCAAAATGCCTATAAGAACTATTATAACCCTTTATAAGAAAACCGTTAATAGCGATATATTCCATACTAATAGAACGATGAATCAAGTAATAGGGAAATATAACGAAAATATCCTAAAGAACCTTATGAAAATACTTAGGAATATATAATAATAAATAAGGTACCTCTAGAACTAAGTAGAAATTAAGGAGGAGGCACAAGGCAAGCCTACCAGACAAGTATAAATCTACCTATAACTCTATAAGAAACTCAAGAGACATGTTGAGAACTAGGAAAAGTGTTAGAAGTATAAGCTCTCTTAAGCGCTCTACTACTTCTTTATCTTATATTTCCTTTATTATAAGGAATTATCTATATAAGATATATATATATATAATCTACTAACTTAGTAGGTTAATATATATATTGATTACGTAAGCAGGATGATTACGTAATCTGGTCGAATCTAGGAGAAGCACCTAGAATGTCCTCTCTGCTCCTCCTAACTCTATCTTTCCTATAAGGTTATTGCTTTAAGTTAGGGTTATTAACTTAGGGTTATGGAATTACGCAATCCTTAGGTTGATTTATAAGCAGCTTACGCAAGTATGGAATCTTCTAGTAAGCTGGACATGTCTATATAAGAGTTGGAATTCTTCCTGTTTTCTAAGTCTCTTATTGTCAAGCAAGCAAGCAAGTCAGTAGTCAAAAATCCAACTATTATACTCTCTTTAACTACATATCCTTATATCTTCTATTTACTTATCCTAGGTATCTGCTTAAATACCTCTGTTATATCTTATATTCTTGCTTCTATAAGATATATCTTTATATATAAGAGATCTATTCTCTTATATACTTTTAGGCTATATTTCTCTATAAGAGACTAGCCTACCTGTTGTGCTAACAAAAAGTCAACCGACACATTAGAACTTTTAGAACTCACCTGATAGATATAGGCCGAAACCTAGAGAATTATTAGTATACCTATCAGGATTATAGCTATAGTTAGAAAGGTTATAAACTTCCTAGAACCTAGACTTTAGGTAAAAGAGAGCCCTAGCTAGAACCAAGATAACGACTTATATACTGGAGAGTCCTTTAATAAATTTATTCCACTAAGCAAGATAGAACAATAAATAGCTAAATAACTAATAAAATTAAGGAACACTATAACCCCTATACTAAACAAGACTAAGACTTATTCTTAACGTATTTAAATATAGGTAGAAAATATTTCTTTACTATTAGCCTAAAAAGACAACCTATATAACACCTATAAACCTCTAACCGTATTAACCTCTATAAGAAACCTATTAATAAGAAAAGATAAGGCACTAGGGTTTAGAGAAATCAGAAAGGACACTAACGATTACGAAATCTGTTTCTATAGAACCTAGAATCTAGATTAAGACTATATACTAATCCTTAAAACTAAGGAAATATCTATATTTAGGGATAATAAACGATTAGATCCCGATCACCTTATATATTATAGTGTATTCTAGGCGGAATATATCCATAATAACTATAAGAAACATAAGAAAGAAAAAAGGCTATTCTCTTTCTACCTATAAAGACGGAATAAACAGCTAATTCCTAGAATCTATACGGATCATAAATTATAAATATAGGAAATCAAAGAATACCGTAATAATTAGCTCAGCTTTTAGCTAAGCCTAAAGAAACTAATAGCTTATATATACAAGATAACTAAATATTAGTCTAACTATATATATAATAGATATATCCTATACTATAAAGGAAAAACATATATATAGTAAACCTAGTTATAGAAGGACGCTTCCACTAACAACGATAACACTAAAAAACAGTTAAAAAACAACAAACGCCGACTATAACAGGACCATAGAAGACAATATAAGGCAGAAAGTCCCTATATATAATAACCACAAACAACGATAATACACACCTAATACTTAAAGTCTAAATTAATAGACAGCCCACTTAAGTTATAATAGACAGTAGAGCATAAGTAAACCTAATGTCACCCTAACTAGTAAATTAAAAGGATATTTAACAGCGATATAAGCACGACCTATACACCCTTTAAACCGTTAAAAGAGAAGTAGTTATATATAGCAAAGGAACTATTAAATTAGAGACCGTATACCTCTCTATGGTTACCTATAACTATTATAAATAACTGATTTTTAATATTATAGTAATAGGATAACTAGATATTATACTTAGTATCCTATAGTTAAGAAAGAATAATCCCAACATAGACTAGAAGTCTAGCCAACTTTAGTAGAGAGATTTAGCGGTAAAGCAGTATTATATATTGTAACCCCTATATAAATCATAGATATAACTAAGATATATTATATATATCTAGGGGATTAAACCTATTAAAAAAAGGATTTAGATCTATAAATTAAAAATAGAAAATAAAAGAATAACTTTTAGTAATCCCTAAGATCTATAGAAAATACGTAAAACTGTTTGCTGAAGAACTGGAAATAGGGTTACCAGAATATAGTCTATACGACCATGAAATCGAACTACTACCTGGAACACACCATAGGTTAGAACTAATCTATAACTTAAATAAGATAGAACGAAAAGCACTTAACGAATAGCTAGATGAAAATCTTAAGAAAGGATATATTAGACCATCAGACTTACCAACAGGATACCTAATCCTATTTATACCTAAGAAGAATAGGAAGTTATGACTATACGTTGACTATTGACGACTTAACGATATTACTAAGAAAAACATATACCTACTACCACTCATCTCAAAGCTATGAGACCTTCTACACGGAGCCAGATGGTTTATAGCCCTCGATCTAAAAGGAGCCTATAACCTAATCTATATTAAGGAAGGAGATAAATGGAAAACAGTATTCCGAATATAACAAGGTTTATATAAGACACTTGTTATGCCTTTTAGACTTACCAATACACCTACAACATTCCAGACAATAATCAACCATGTTCTCCAAGAAAATCTTAACATCTTTATCGTCTACTACCTCAACGACATCCTCATCTTCTCAAAAACGCTTAAGGATCACAAAAAACATATATATTAGGTACTATAAAAACTTTAAGAAGTAAAACTACTAGTTAAACCAGAAAAAAGCGAATTCTATACATAGGAAGTCAACTACCTTAGATTTACTATTACACCAGGCGAAATTAGAATGCAAGAAAAGAAGATTTAAGCAGTTAAAGACTGGCCTACACCACAGAACGTTAAGGATATATAATCCTTCTTAGGATTTATAAATTTCTATTAAAGATTCCTTAAGAACTACATAAGCTATATTAGAGGACTCTAAAAACTCACACATAAAAACACTAAATTCATATAGACAGAAGAATATAATAAATCCTTTAACAAGATTAAGAAGCTTATAACTTTAGAACCAGTTATTTGAATACCTGACCTAGATAAACCCTTTGAAGTTGAGACTGATGCCTTAAACTTTGCTATAGGCGGACAACTAGGACAACGAGATAAGGAAGGAAGACTCTATCTATACATATTCTACTCTAAAGCCTTCTATAGACCTGAATTAAACTATTAGATCTATAATAAAGAACTTATAGCTATTATTAAAGTATTTTAAGAATGGAGACCACACCTATCAGGAATTAAGCACCAAGTCCTGGTATACACAGACCATAAGAACCTCTCTTATTTTACAACCTTAAAGGTTCTTAACAAGAGATAAATCCTATGGTCAGAATTTCTTTCAGAATACAACTTCAAAATTGTCTATAGGAAAGACACTAAAAACAGGAGAGCAGACGCTTTTAGCAGAAGACCAGACCATAAGACCCTAATACTAAAAGAAATATAAGTAATTCTTAAATATGATAACGACGGTGACATCATACCTGTGCACAAACTTATTATGATTGGCAAGCGCGTTAATACCAGCCCGATGTTACGGCCAGATTCCTGACAGTGGGTTTTCTGCTAAGGTATAGCTGAGGCTGCGATGGTAATTAACAGTATCGGTATTGGCTGGCGTATCGATCACTCGGTGATCAGTCGGATGGTCGATAGTCTGGGGTAGCTCGTATAGCTCAAGGGGAAGTATCACAAAGATAGGCAGATGTAAGGAGTCTGAAAGTTATCCGAAGATGTTTCACAAGTTGATTGCTGAAGAGCTATGGAAGTCTGTCCTTGAGTGCGTCCAAGTCCATCCTATATACAAGTCCCGTTCCTGGCTTATGTGTCCAGGCCATATGTCCGTCGTACGGCTTCCGTATCTGTTGAGTACGGCGCCCGTATGCCAAGCATACGGCACCCGTACTTCCTACGTACGGATCTTATCGTTATCTTATCGTCACGTGACCTGTACCATAGTTCTTCCGTTTCCGGAGGAGTCATCCTGTGTTGGCGCTGTTCCTTAAGTGCTGCGCCCTCTGCACCCTGCCTGGCGGTGGGGCTACATCGCCTGTAACTTGTTGGGTCGTAACATCAGGTCTCCCCTCACAAGGTCTTGCCCTCAAGACCTGCATAAGTAGGTCGTGTCTCCCAGGTTGGGGAGTCGTCAAGTTTGCTTCCTGATTTACTCATGATGCTGACGCCATGTCAGGTCGCGTAGAAAAGTCAAGTTCAAAGTCGGCACTTCGTTCAGCGTGTGATCACGTCTTCCAACGCTTCGATTCTGTTGACGTCATGCCTTGCACCCGTTGTTTTCGCGCAAAGCGTGCTTATCGAATGGCTGAGGGTGCCAAAGTTTGTCAGGGTTACAAGAATCTAAAGCGTCCTTGTGATGGTCTAGTTGTGGCGTCGAGTCGTGAGGTTTTTCGTGATGCTTGTTATGACTTTCTGCTGACGGTTTTATAGTGCAACGGCTGAGTGATCAGCGTCAAGAATAGGAGGAGAAGGAGGAGCAAGCAAGTGATGCTCTCCTTGATCTTCATCAGAAGCTCGCTCAGATCCAGTCTGAGGTTGCTAAAGCAGCTAGGCGTTTGGCGTGGATTCATGCCGTTCGTAAGAAGGTGAAGGAACGTTACGTGGAGACGTTTGCGCGGGGTATACAGGAGCTAGGGGAGGAGGATACTCTTTCTATACTGGATGCTCACAAGCGGTGGGTGGTGAGCGATCTTCAGGCTAACGGTGTGCCTAATGATGTTGACTGGACGACTCTGGGGATCGGCGAAGAGTTCTCCGGTCTCAGGCCCTTGGCTGAGTTGTCTGGTTCTGGGAATTGTGGAAGTCCTGTAGAAGTTTCTGGGAGTGCTGGAGGTTCTTGACTGGTTCCCATGAATTGTCTTCATGCCCGTAGTTTTTCCATTTAACTAAGTATTCTTCTCGTCCTTCTTGGTTCCTGTGATCGATGATTCGTTCGACTTCATACTCTGGTTCGTTTGGTTCTACAATAATACAGTCGTTGGTGTTTGATCCGCGAGGTGCTGGCTCGAGTAATGCGATATGGAAGACTGGGTGAATTTTCATCGTGTCTGGTAAGTCGAGTTCATAGTTAACGTTTGAAACTTTGCGGAGGATTTTGAAAGGTCCGAGTTTCTTATAGTCGAGTTTGTCGCTGGGCCGCTTTGTTTTGATGTTTCGGCGTGCGAGATACACGCTATCTCCCTCTTCAAAGGTTGGTCCCTCAATCCTTGAAAGGTCGGCGTATTTCTTCATTCGTTGTCTGACGAATTCCAAATCCAGTGCTGCTTTGCTTTGGATTTCTCTAAGTTTGTTGAAGTCTGCCACAGCTTTCAGTGCTCATGGTCCTTCTCATGGTTCTCCGTATGCGGTGGGTTCGAATCCGTAGTTCAGATAGAATGGTGAGTTTCTAGTGCTCTCTCCAATAGCGCTGTTATAGGCGAATTGGGCCATAGGCAGTAGTGGTACCCAATTGTCTTGGTCGTAGTTGACATAGCACCGAAGATACTGTTCGAGTATCTGGTTGACTCTTTCTGTTTATCCGTCGGTTTGCGGGTGGAAAGAGGTAGACAGTTTATGATCTACACCGAGTTGCAAAATCAAGGATTTCCAAAACTTCAAAGTAAACAGTTTATCTCTGTCCGACACAATTTCTTTTAGCAAGCCGTGGTTGCTGACGATATACTTCAAGAAAGTATATGTGAGGTCCTCAGCCGAGCTGGCTTTAAGGTACGGGATGAAGTAAGCGTACTTCGTAAGTCGGTCAACGATAACGAGGATGCTGTCGTACCATGTCTTCATGAGTGGTTCTCTTGACTTAGGTAACTTGACGATAAAGTCTAAAGAGATCAAATGCCATGCCTCTAGGGGTGCTGGCAATAGTTAAATATGCCCATATGGCTTGTAAGGGCTGTTTTTGCTTTTCTTGCATAGCTCACAGTCCTTAATTGCTGAAGCCACTTGTTCTCGTGTGACTCGTTTATCGTAGTGTTGTCGAATTCTTTTAAAGGTCTTCATTACTCCTTGGTGTCCATGTGCTCTGGCGCCATGTATCTCGCGTATCTGGTCATCCGTCATTCTGCCAGTCGTGCTGGTACTGACGCGTGTGCCGATCATGATGAGTTTTTGCGCTGGAACGATGTCACCGTTCTTGTCATGTCTGAGTATAACCTGTGTTTCTTCTGGTACCAGGACTTTGAGGTCCGGTCGTCGGCTAAGAGCATCGGCTCTTCCGTTTTCTGTTCCTTTACAATAGATGATTTTGAAGTTGTATTCGGAAAGGAATTCAGCCCATCGAATCTGTCGTTTGTTCAAGACCTTGGAGGTTGTAAAGTATGCAAGGTTTTTGTGATCCGTGTACACAATTACTTGGTGTTTCGTTCCTAACAGATGTGGTCTCCATTCCTTGAATGCTTCGATGATTGCCATGAGTTCTTTATCGTGGATCTGGTAGTTCAACTCAGGTCCGTAGAAGGCTTTTAAGTAGAATGCGCATGGGTGTAGTCGTCCTTCTTCATCTCGTTGTCCAAGTTGTCCTCCCATGGCGAAGTCTGAGGCATCGGTCTCGACTTCAAACGGTTTGTCTGGGTCTGGGATCCTGGTGACAGGTTCTGTCGTGACGAGCTCTTTTGCTTTGTTGAAGGATCTGTCGCATTCGTCTGTCCATTCAAATTCACTATTCTTATGCGTGAGTCGTTGCATTGGTCTGATGTGGGTTGCATAGTCCTTGAGGAATCGTCGATAGAAATTGACGAATCCGAGGAATGATTGAACTTCCTTGACGTTGGTAGGTGTTGGCCAGTCCCTGACTGCTTCGACCTTCTTGTCTTGCATTCGGATTTCTCCTGGTGTAATAGTGAATCCGAGGTAGTCAACCTTTTGGGTGTGGAATTCACTCTTCTCTGGTTCGACGAGGAGCTTGGCTTCTTGGAGCTTCTTAAGTACCTTGTGTACGTGCTCTTTATGTTCTTCAAGGTTTTTGGAGAAGATGAGGATGTCGTCAAGGTAACAGACAACAAAGATATCAAGATACTCCCTAAGTACATGATTGATCATTGTTTGGAATGTGGCGGGTGCGTTCATAAGTCCGAAAGGCATAACGAGGGTTTCAAATAGTCCTCTGCGTGTTCGGAATGCCGTCTTCCATTCATCTCCTTCCTTGATTCTGATCAGGTTATAGGCGCCCTTGAGATCAAGTGCCATAAACCAGTTAGCTCCATACAGCATATCTCGCAGTTCTGAGATGAGTGGCAGTAGATAGCTGTTCTTCTTCATGATGTCGTTAAGCTTGCGGTAGTCAACGTATAGTCGTAATTTTCCATTCTTCTTAGGTACAAACAGGATTAGGTATCCTGCTGGCGATTCTGATGGTCTGATGTAACCCTTCGCTAGGTTTTCATCCAGCCATTCGTTAAGTGCTTCTCGTTCCTTTGGGTTGAGTCCGTAGATTGGCTCAAGCTTAGGGTGTTTTCCTTCTAGCAGTTAGATCTCGTGATCGTATGGTCCATGCTCTGGTAGTCCTGTCTCCAATTCTTCGGCAAACAGTCTGGTATATTGCTGGTATTCGAGAGGTATTGAGTTCAGTCGATCCTCTTCCAGGTTTTGCTTGTCTCGTTTGTCTGGTGTGTCCATAATATACATAGATGCTGAACTCTGGTCTTGCACAGGTTCGATCCTCTT
This sequence comes from Colletotrichum eleusines, assembly GCA_016807845.1. Taxonomy (NCBI): domain Eukaryota; kingdom Fungi; phylum Ascomycota; class Sordariomycetes; order Glomerellales; family Glomerellaceae; genus Colletotrichum; species Colletotrichum eleusines. Next base: position 3,096,296 of record JADEZO010000009.1, read on the forward strand.
GATGTATGCGACATATCTCGTTCGTCGCGTGAGTTCACTCAGGGGTTACGGCATGCAACGCTGCCCTGTAGCTGAATCTCTCCACCGGAGTTGGCCTGTTCTCCAGTCTATGTCGGGGTTATATCTTCGTAACCACAGGATTCCCAGAATCACGTCTATGTCTCCTGTGTCGGTGATATCGAAGTTGAGTTCTTGGTATCGGCCATGGATTATCGAAGGGAGGTATACGGTCTCCTTATCAACGATTCCTCCGCCGTACTGAACTTGTGCTCCTTCAACCGTTTACAGGGGGTAGGGGTTTGTCTTGTAGACCCATGAAATGTTCCGTTCGTTCACCACCCGGGGTAACATAAGGTTCACTTGGCTTCCACTGTCGATAATAATTCTAGTAGGCCAGCTGTTGATCAGGACCATAAGCATGATGTGACTATCATCTCCTTTGGTCATAGCGTAAAGGGTTTTCGCGTTGTGTTCGGCCTCCTGTGCCTTTCTCACAGTTGGCGTTTAGAGTTTTTTGAGTCCTTAGGAGTCTTCTTGGTGTGTTCTCTCCATGCTTTGGCCTTGCCTTCGTAGTGTCGAATGCACTTGTCGAACAGGCAGTTGGACCAGTGTCCTGTGAGGTGGTTGACGCATGGCATGGGGTGTTTGGGGTTTGGCTGTATAATAAGCCATGGTGCACAGTATTCTTTGACCTCCTATGTGCTGAGTTCTTGGTTCTTGTAAACCTTGGGGATGGGTTCGTTCTTGTATCGTTGGGGGAAGAAGGAGTATTCCTTCTTCTTGGGTTCATGAGTCGAACATTCGTTGTAGATGCAGTCCGTCCAAAATACCTTGTGATGTAGAGGATCCTTCTGGTTGAGTTGCTCGTCATCTCCGAACATAGGTTTTTCTTTGGTTGACACGACTGGGTAGCGTTCTAGGTCGGTGTCTTTTGTCCTGTAGAAGCTTACTTCCTGTTCATTGCTATGTTTGCTGATTTCCGGTCGTCGTTCCTTCCGTGCCTCTTCTTCAGCTTTGATGACAAGGGGATCCTCCCTGAAGTCCACGTAGGTTTATGTTGCTAGGGGCTCATCGGAGTCATATTGGAATTCTGGGGTTGGCAAGAGTGGCAAGGATGGAATGTCGTTGGCCCAGTTCTGGATACGCTGGTTCTTGCCAGTCCGTCCGGTAACAGGTAGGTTTGCACGGCTTAGCTCCACCAGCTGCTCTGCTGCCCTTTATTCCATCTTACTTGGTGGGATGAATTCGTCTAGTAAGGGTTCCGATTCTTCCTCTTGGTCTGAACTGGTGCCCCATACTTCAATAGTGCTTTTTGGCGTTGTTTTGCGGTATTGAAGTTGAGGAGGGGGAAATGCAGTTCTCTCTTTTCCCTTCCTGACCATAGCGACAGTCTTGGTGATGACTTGTTTAGGTCCTCCTTAAGAGTGGATGGTATCTTCTCTTATAGCTTGTCTGAGTTCTTGTTTGAGTTCTAGTTGTCATACGGGATCGCCTTGCGCCTTGATACGTTCTTGTAGGCGTCCTTTTATCATATTTGCGACAGCTTGTTCTTATAGTGTCTTGTCTTGGTTGAGCTCTGTGGCTTCTTAGGCCTAGATTAGTCGCATGATCTTGTTCTGGTTCTGTTGCTTGAGTTGTTGAGCGACCTCGGTAGCTCGGGGGCTTGTTGGCGTGCGCAGGGCTCTTCGTCCTACTGCAGCAGTCTTGGGTTCCTTGGGGTACCATCCTGCTTGTTCCTTGCCGTCTTGGTGAATACGGCAGTTGTCATCATAGCAGGCAGTCCATGAGAGTTGTGGGTGTGGGACTTCTTTTGTGGCGATGTTCACTTGTCGGCTGCCTTCAGCCAGTGTCTTGTTCTGGAGTCGTTTCGCTTGTTAGCAGTCTCTGGCGTAGTGTCCCATTTTTTCGCAGTTGTAGCACTTAACGGTCTTGGTGTCCCTGGGTGGCCGGTTTCCTTGTTTTCACGCCACGCTGACATCCATTGGTCCTGCGTGATGTCCATAGGTGGTGCTTCTGTGCTTGATAGACCTTCCTGCCCAGAGGTTATCCTGGTTTTCGCTGTTCATCCAGGCCGGTTGTCTGGGGTTTCGAGGTCCCTGGGCGTAACGCTTGCCCATGTTGGCGTTAGGCCGTCGGTTTTCTCCTCGCTCTTTGCGTCGTTCGTACAGGCGAGTGTCGATCTTGATAGCGAGTTCGACATACAAGAGGAAGTCTTCTGGTAGGTCCATAACTTTGACCAGTTCGTCCTTAACGTCCTCCTTGAGGCCTGTGTAGAACGTGAAAATGAGGGATTCGTTGGTCATACTGAGTCGGGCTGCAAGTCGTCGGAATTCAGCTGCATAAGTCGATGCGGCCTTGTGTTGTCGTAGGCTTGCTAGGTCTCGTTCGGCTTGTCTGACTTCGTCTGTGTCCTGGAACAGGGAAAGTAGGGCCTTCTCAAATCCTATATACTCATAGAAGATTTCTTGAGTCTCGGTTCTGAGGCTTTCCCATCCCTTGGTAAGGAAGTCGGTGAGATGTGGCTCGAACCATGCAAGTGCTCTTCCTTTTCAGGAATGAGGCTGCGTGAATCACCTTCTCGGATTCACTCTGGAAGCTGACGTTGTGGAACAGGTGGTAGGCTCTGACCTGAGTCAAGAATCCTTTGAGGTGGCTTGGAGTTCCATCGAACGCTTGAGGGTTGTTGAGTTTGAGCTTATCTCGAGTCGACATTGGAGTTTGAATAACGTTTGCGGCTGCTCGGAGAGTATTGACCTCTTCCTGGAGTTCCTGGAGTTTGGCCAGGTTGGGATCTCCAGCGATGCTGTTCTTGAGTTTCTGTAGTTCGGCGGCGTTTGCGTTGACCGTTTCTATGAGTTTCTTGTTGTAGGCTTCGTTCTTCCGAACCTTGGTTTAAAGTTGGTCATAGATGGTTTTGGTGATAATAGGGTCGCCGTCAGAGTCATAGGTGAGATCAGGCATCTCTTCGTCTTCCGCCCCCGCTAGCTCTTAGGCCAGGTTCCGCTGTGGCTGCTTGCTAGCCGACGAGGTGGAACCAGAGGTAGCTCAGGGTGAGTTGGTGCTTGCGGTGGACATCGTGGGTTACTGTTAATTAGTATCGTAGGGTCAACTTACTAACAGGAGCAATCAAAGTGTTACGGCCAGATTCCTGACAGTGGGTTTTCTGCTAAGGTATAGCTGAGGCTGCGATGGTAATTAACAGTATCGGTATTGGCTGGCGTATCGATCACTCGGTGATCAGTCAGATGGTCGATAGTCTGGGGTAGCTCGTATAGCTCAAGGGGAAGTATCACAAAGATAGGCAGATGTAAGGAGTCTGAAAGTTATCCGAAGATGTTTCACAAGTTGATTGCTGAAGAGCTATGGAAGTCTGTCCTTGAGTGCGTCCAAGTCCATCCTATATACAAGTCCCGTTCCTGGCTTATGTGTCCAGGCCATATGTCCGTCGTACGGCTTCCGTATCTGTTGAGTACGGCGCCCGTATGCCAAGCATACGGCACCCGTACTTCCTACGTACGGATCTTATCGTTATCTTATCGTCACGTGACCTGTACCATAGTTCTTCCGTTTCCGGAGGAGTCATCCTGTGTTGGCGCTGTTCCTTAAGTGCTGCGCCCTCTGCACCCTGCCTGGCGGTGGGGCTACATCGCCTGTAACTTGTTGGGTCGTAACACCCGACTGGTAGAATAACAGTAGACCAGATCCACAAGATATATGGCACAAAGGCACACAGACACCAAGGAATTACTAAGACCTTCAAACAAATCAGACAACACTATAATCAGAAAGTCACACGTGAAGAAGTGGCTTCAGCAATTAAGGACTACAAGATATATAAGAAGAGCAAAAACAGTCCTTATAAGCCATACAGGCAAATTCAACCACTACTAATACCACTAGAAGCATGGCACTTAATCTCATTAGACTTTATCATCAAACTACTAAAGCCAAGAGAACCACTTATAAAAACCTATTATAATAGTATTCTTATAATAGTTAACAGACTTACAAAGTACACTTATTTTATTCTATACCTAGAGTCAAGCATGGCAGAAGACCTAGCGTATATATTCCTTAAGTATATCATTAGTAACCACAGATTGCCCGAGGAAATCGTGTTAGATAGAGACAAGCTGTTCACATCCAAGTTTTAGAAATCCCTGATCTTATAACTTACAACAGACCACAAACTATCAACATCATTTTATCCGCAAACCAACAGACAAACAGAAAGAATCAATCAGATACTTAAACAGTACCTCTAATGCTATATCAACTACAACCAAAACAATTAGGTACCACTACTGCCTATAGCCTAATTCGCTTACAATAGTGCTATTAGAGAAAGCATATAACACTCACCATTCTACTTAAACTATAGATTTCAACCAACCATGTATAGAGAACCTTAACAAGGACCATAGGCTCTAAAGGCTGTGGCCGATTTTAACAAACTATAAGAAATCTAGGACAAGGTCACCAAGGACCTCAAATTCGTCAGACAACAAATAAAAAAGTACTCTAACTAAGTAAGGATTAAGGGACCAACCTTTGAGGAGGGAGATAGTGTGTATCTCATCCGCTGAAACATTAAAACCAAGCGACTAAGCGACAAACTTAACTATAAAAAACTTAGACCCTTTAAAATCCTTAAAAAAGTCTCAAATATAAACAGTAAACTTGACTTATTAGATATAATAAAGATCCACCCGGTATTCCATGTTACACTTCTTAAACTAGCACTAAAAGGACCCTATACTAAAGATTATATTATTATAGATATATATAAACCAGAATATAAAGTCAAACGAATTATCAACTAATATATAGAAAACAGAGAAAAGTAATATCTTATTAAATGGAAAAACTATAGATATAAGGACAACTCCTAGGAACCTGTCATAAACCTCCAGCACTACCGGAAGCTGCTTAAACAGTTCTGCCAGAACAACTCGGCATTAAGGGACCTAAATCAGCAAACTCCTCCCTAATCCCAAACTCCAACCAGACAGGGTCATTCTTAACACTATTAGCCTGAAGATCGCTTACCATATAGCGCTTATAAGCATTTATCATAGGAAGAACTTTATCACCCTCATCTAACTCCTGTATCCCATAAGCAAACGTCTTAACATGACGCTCTTTTACTCTCTTATAAATCATATGAATCCGTAATAAACGACCCGTTGTTTCTGCCACCTTAGCCTAAATGTATGCCAGCTTCTTATAAAGATTAAGCAAGGCATCGCTTGCCTGCTCCTCCTTCTCTTCCTATTCTTAACGCTGATCACTTAGCCTCTTTACTAAAATTCATCAGCAAACGACCATCACTAAGAACACCATATAAAGAAAAAAACTCACAACTTAATACCACTACCATTCCATCGTAAGGACGCTTGAGGTTTTTATAACCTTAATACACTTTTATACCCTCTGCCATGCGATAAGGACGCTTTACATGGAGACAATAGGTATAAGGCATAACATTAGATAAGCCAAAACAATTAAACATATTATCACAAGCTAAACAAAGAACAGATTTTAAATCTTTTGATTTTTAAACGCAACCTAACATAGTGTTAGCACTATAGTAGAATAAGGACATAAGCTTGACGACTCCCTAACCTGGGAGATACCACCTACTTATATTGGTCTAGGGACTAGACCTTATAAGGGGAGACCTAATGTTACAACCCATTAGGTATAACCAGACCAGGGGGACACCTATAGGCACCTGGCGGCTATAGGACAGGATATATATAGGAATCACAGGAACATGAGGAATCGCCTGGAAACAGAGAAACTATGGTATAAGTCACGTGACGATAAGATAAGAGATTAGATCTGTATGCCAAGGATACAGAAGCCGTTTGCCAAGCGTACAGGAGCCGTACTCCCAAGATACAGATGTTATCCTTTGAACGTATGGTACCAAGACAGTAGGACTTATATATAGGATGGACTTAGGCCTGCCTAAGAACAGACTTCTATAGCTTTTTAGTAATCAACTTATGACATATTCTCTAAAATACCTTTCAGTATCCCTTTAGTGATTCATTGACAAGAAGCTATATGAGCTACCCTTACGACTTTTGACCACACGACTGATCACCGGGTGATCAACCGACCAGCAAGCCCATAATACTGTTACCAAGTATCGACCCCAGCTATACTATTAGCGGAAACCCTACTGTCGGATTACTGACCGTAACATCCAGGTAGCAGTTCGATTTTATAGTTATATGGACCATGTTCTGGTAACCCTATTTCTAGTTCTTTAGTAAACAGTTTTATATATTTTCTATAGATCTTAGGGCTTACTAAAAGTTATTCTATTGTTCTTTATTCTTGGTTTATTAATCTAAATCCTTCTTCTTTAGTAGGTTTAATCCTTTAGATATATATAATATACTTTAGTTATATCTATGATTTATGTAAGGGTTGCGGCAGGCAACGCTGCCTTACCGTTGAATCTCTCTACTAAAGTTGGCCAGACTTTTAGTCTATATCGGGATTATTTTTTTTTAACTATAGGATACTAAGTATAATATCTAGTTATCCTATTGCCGTAATATTAAAGACTAGTTATTTATAATGGTTATAGGTAACTATAGAGAGGTGTACGGTCTCTAATTTAATGGTTCTTTTGCTATATATAACTATTTCTCTTTTAACGGTTTGAAGGGTGTATAGGTTATCCTTGTATCGCTATTAAATATTTCGTTAATTTACTAGTTAAGGTAACATCAGGTTTACCTATACTCCACTGTCTACCATAACTTAAGTGGGCTGTCTATTGATTTAGACTTTAAGTATTAGGTATATATCGTTGTTGTTTATAGTTGTTGTATATAGGGACTTTTTGCCCTATATCGCCTTCTGTGGTCCTGTTATAGTTGGCGTTTGTCGTTTTTTGACTGTTTTTTTGGCGTTATTATTGTTAGTAGAAGCGTCCTTTTGTAACTAAGTTCGCTATACATGTGTTTTTCCTTTATAGTGTAGGATATATTTATTATATATACAGTCAGACCAATATTTAGTTATCTTATATATATAAGCCATTGGTTTCTTTAAGCTTGGCTGAAAACTAAGCTAATTATTACAGTATTCTTTAATTTCCTATATTCTTAATTCATAATCTATATAGATTCTGGGAATTAGCTGTTCATTCCGCCTTTATAGGTAGAAAGAGAACAGTCCTTTTTTTCCCTTATGTTTCTTATAATTATTATAGATATATTCCACCTAAAATACACCATAATATATAAGGTGATTAGGATCTAATCGTTTATTATCCTTAAACATAGATGTTTCCTTAACTCTAAGGATTAGTATATAGTCTTGATCTAGGTCCTAAGTTCCATAGAAATAGACTTCCTGATCGTTGGTGTCTTTCCTGATTTCTCTAAACCTTAATGCCTTATCTTTCCTTGTTAATAGGTTTCTTATAGAGGTTAATACGGTCAAAGGTTTATATACGTTATATAGGTCATCTTCTTAAGCTGATAGTAAGGAAACGTTTTCTGCCTATATTCAAATACGCTAAGAATAAGTCTCAGTCTTATTTACTATAAGGGTTATAGCGTTCCTTAATTCCATTAGTTGTTCAGCTGCTTGTCGTTCTATCTTGCTTAGTGGAATAAATTTATTAAGGGATTCTCTAGTATATAAGTCATCGTTTTGGTTCTAATGAGGGCTCTCTCTTGTCTAAAGTCTAGGTTTTGGGAAGTTTGTGACCTTTCTAACTATAGCTACGATCTTGGTAGGTAGGCTAGTAATTTTCTAGGTTTCAGCCTATATCTATTAGGTAAGTTCTAGAAGTTCCAATATGTCGGTTAACTTCTCCTGGTTCTCAATATGTCTCCTAAGTTCCTTATAGAGTTATAGGTAGATCTATGCTTATCTAACAGGCTTACCTTATGCCTCCTCCTTAATTTCCACTTAGTTCTAAAGGTATCTCGCTTGTTGTTATACGTTCCTAAGTGTTTTCTTAAGGTTCCTTAGAACGCTTTTATTATATTCCCCTATTATTTAATTTATTATTCTATTAGTATAAAAGTTGTTACTATTAACGGTTTTCTTAGGAAGGGTTATAATGACGTCTTGTTTATTTGACTTGGTTACTTAGTTTTTTCCTGTTTTCCTGACCATTATAAGAATCTTATGGTAAGGTCCCTTAAGGTACCATCCTGCTTGCTCTTTACTGTCTTAGTGTGTTAGGTAGTTATCGTTATAGCAGGCGGTCTAAAAGAGTTAATTATGTGGTGTTTCTTTAGTGGCTATGTTGGCTTTCTTAGCATGCTTAGGTAGCGGTTTATTTTAGAGTCGCTTAGGTTGCTTGTAATCTCATATATAGTGTCCTATTTTTTCATAATTAAAATATTTAATAGTGTTAGGATCCTATATTAGGCGTTTATCTTGTCTTTTGGTAACATTGATGTCTATAGGTCCTATGTGATGTCTGTAGGCAGTGCTGCCATGGTTTTCTTATTATAGTGTCTTTGGTCTGTACTTCCGGCTGATGTTGGCACTAACCCTGTTAGGCCATATTTGTTATCCTTTTTATTTGAGCTGTCGTTTGTACAGTTGATTATCAATCTTGACGGCCTTATCTATGAATTTATAGAATTCGTCTGGTCGGTCGTCTTAACTGAGTTTGTTTTTAATGTCTTCCTTAAGTCCCTAATAGAACTTGGCTATTAAGGCTTTATCTCCCTATTCTAGTTTAAAGGTAATACATCATAATTCGGCGGCATATTTACTAGCTGATCCTTTCTAAGTAAGGGTTATAAGTTCTCGTTCCGCTACATGTTTCTTATCAGGGCTACTAAAGACTTCTTTAAGTCGTTTCTTAAAGTTCTTAAACTTCCTAAAGATCTTTTTAGTATTATCTTCTTGGTTTTCTTTATTATTATCCAGGTAGTCCTATATTATAGGTTTAAACCAGGCTAAGGCATCTTTCTTTAAGAATAAGGCGGCATATAACACCTTATCAGCCTTAGTTGCAAAGGAGTCTTCATAGAACTTAAAGTAGGCCTTGGTTTAAGTAAGGAATCCTTATAGAGTTCCTAGGTTCCTATTGTAGGGTTCAAGATCTAGGTACTTGGCTTGTAGGGGTAGCGCAGGCCTAGGTGCCAACAGCTAGGCTTGGAGTTACTGATTTTCTTCTTATAGCTAGGTAATCATTTCAAGCAGCTGTTAATTAGTTAGTCTGGTTGCAACCGGGGTTAGAGCGGTAGCGTATAGGGTAGAAGTAGACATCATGGAATACTGTTAGGTAAGTATCAAGGTTAACTTACTTAACAAGAGTAATTAAAGTGTTATAGTTAGTAATCCGATAGTAGGGTTTCCGCTAATAGTATAGCTGGGGTTAATACTTAGTAACAGTATTGTTGGCTTACTGGTCTATTAATCACCCGGTGATCAGTCGTATAGTTAAAAGTCGTAAAGGTAGTTCATATAGCTTCTTATTAATAAATCACTAAAGGGATACTGAAAGGTATTTAGAGAATGTATCACAAGTTGATTGCTGAAGAGCTATAGAAGTCTATTCTAGTCCTTAGGAAATCTGCTTCTTATATCCATGTGTGGTTTCCTAGATCAGTTGTGTTCCTTACTGATCCTTAGTGTTGGATCAGTTAGGGCGGTCACTGATCCTTGGTGCTGGATCAGTTGGATCACCAATGGTCTTAACTGATCCATCACGTGACTTCTTCATAGTTCTTCTGTTCCGTGACTCGGCTCGTGCCGCATTCCTGCACGTATGCATGTCTTGTCCCTTTGGTGGTTTTGGCTGGGGTTCGTCTTCGGCTGCGCTAGTCACCAACCGTTCTCGGGTCGTAACAGCAACAAGGGGAAAAAAAAGAAAGATAAAAGAAAAAGGAACTAAAAGAAGGAAATAGAATAAGAAAAAAAAAGATATAAAAAAAGCCCGGGGAAAAAAGAAAAGGAAATTAGATTAAAATAACCCCCCCCCCCCCAAGAAAACTATAGTCCGGCCTTCTCTTTTGCAAGCTTCAAATTCGCTTGATACACATGACCCCCCCTGTGAAAGTCGTTCTTGATAGCGGCGTCATAGAGGTTTTTTGCGAAAGCCTTCCCATCATGCAGACTGTCGATAAGCGCTTCCAGATCACTACGGCTTGCCTTAAGCATTCGCTTCACAAACCGGTTCTCGATGACAAACATAGGCCCCTCAATAATAGCCTTAAAGTCACTAAATTGGGGCACGGCTACCTCGTTTAGCCGAGTCTCAATGGCCGGGTCGATATTCTTGTTCATAAGCTTGGCGATGTACAGGTAGTAGACGTCGTTGTGGCGGCCGGCATCTGACTCCTGCTTGAACGTTCTACGTATCGCTCTCTCGTGGCCGCCCGTAATATAGATGTCGTCGAGGTTGAAGACGACCATGCCCTGAATGGCCTCCTTGTCAAAAGTGAAGCGCTCATTGTTCATGAAATTCTCCCTCTCTGCGTCTGACATGGTGGCGTAATCCTGCGGCTGCGAGGCCGACGTGGCCTTTAGAATGGGGACATTGAGCACGGCGTAAGCACCCTCTTTTGCTAGGTAGCGGTTCAGGTATAAGCAGAAGTAGCTCTCGAACGTTGTGGCGGCTGTGGGCAGCGACCCCCGCGACACCATGGTCGTGAATCGGGTCAGTGGTTTGTTATCCGCCCGGTCTTTGTCAAGAATAGGCTTGACGAGTTTCTTCCAGGCGAGTTTGGCCATCTCATGCCCGTATTGGTTTGCAAATGTCAAATCCCCGTACTTAAAGCGGCTATAGCCATGCTTGTCGAATCCTGGGTTGGCTTCATCTTCGATATGATACAGGGCCAAGGTGTCTTTCTCCGTAAATGACTGATGGGGAGCCAAGGACAAGCTCTTGATCTGATGATCATGGTGGAGATTTGAGGGTAAAGAGAAAGAGGGGGCAAAGGAGAATGCAAATACGAGGCAAGTGAGGACGCGCCTCAGAGCGCTCTGTCTGGCCGACAGGAAATACATGGTTAAGGAAGAGAGAAGACGAGAGCGTTGCTTATCTGGCGATGGTAGCAGGCAGATGGGGAGTAGGGAAGACAAGCAAGCTTTATAGAAGCCCGAGAAAAGATTAGTTAACGCCGAATAGAAAGATGCTTCCAACCTGAGGAATAATAGCTCATGAGAGAACGGAACGGACTGCACTTAACTCCAGCCTACCTACGGGGGAATTGGTGGGGGGGGGGGTCTGGACAGTGCCCCGCCATCATGTGTCTAAAGTGACCATTGAAGGAAGGCGTCGCCTGCCCAACATAATAGGTGCCAGATATAATGTACCGTATATATCCTTCCAGTCATTTATCGCTCCTTCACTCTAACCGTTCTCTTCATTCTTGCCTTTTTATGTCTACGTCTAGTCATTCAAACCAGACTGACATAGATCTACACCTTCGGGCTTTTTTAAAGACTTAGAGAAGAGAATAGATTTAGAAATAAAAAAGGATAGGAAATCATACGCATGACTCTAGATACATCCTGTGGAAAATAGATTTTGTGTGCACCGTATGTATTCAGCTGGTCATGATAACCCGCCACTGTCCAAACAACCCCCCCCCCAATCCCTCGTAGGTAGGTGCTTAATTAATTTGCGCCAAATTTACCTACCCTCGTAATCATTACTTCAAATGTACAATGTGTAACCGTAATCAACTTATGTATGCCGCTACAACACTATAATATTTTCTGGCCTACAACTAAGCCATTGCCTACACGTAACCCGTGTGAGGTATAGACGTATTAGCCCATTAGAAACAACTACTATTCGCTTTTACTAAATAACTAGCGAGTTAGGTAAGATCTATTATGATCTACAATTCATGGAAAATAGATATATTACTTGAAACTAAATAAACCTTATCGCGATGCGCTGCTCACATGTAGGACAGTGGGGGCCCAGACGGGTTCCGTACGCACTTCTTAGATTCGTCTACCACTACCGGTAGTAGGCAGGCTAGCTGGATGTAGCTAGAGAGCTACCAATAACAGCTAGTAGATATTCATTACGCAAGGACTAATATAGAAAGCGGTCAACCAGCCTACCTACCTATCCACCCATCCACCTATTTACCTACCTACTCTTCCGATTAACTTCCCGTTGGGCGAAATTAACCTGAATATTACACCAGTGACACCACCGTTACGTAAGAAAAAGTGTAAGAAGCCTATACCTATTAATAACCAACGATATACACTAAAAAAGCTAATCTAGCGAGTTAAACGGTCGTATCCCTTTGAGTGCGGGACGGACCTCACTAACCCCCTTGGTGGACCCATCCCACTTTTACCCCTCACTTTCGGAGATACATGATACATTGTTTTAGAATGTTATTTTCTTAGGCACCACCACTAAATTCAACATTATCATCAACATCCTCATTAAAACCACGATGTCCTCTGACTTAGATATTCCTATTCACAGCACTATTTACGTGGAGGTCCTTTTTAAAGGAGACCTTATTACAGTCTAGGGCTAAATCTAGGCTTTTTTAAAGTCTAGCACTTCTCTAGCTCACACAAAGGAGGCTGCTTAGACTGATGTGCCGTCATGTAAAGGTAGAGAGAGATTGTAGGTACCTTTGGCATAGGCGAAACGCTATATAGATAGAAGTCCTGGGAAACTATTGGATTTCGGACTTAATTGCCGTGGTCTGATTTGCCCTACTCCGCACGGGGGGTTAGTGAGGTCCGTCCGCACTCAAAGGGATAGTTAATAAAAGTAGGTAGAGGTATTAATATATCTTAAGTACCACCGATACCTACTAGCTTTTTTTAGCTAGCAGCAACATTAACGGCGGCAACCGCTGTGGGCCCATGATACCCCCCTTGACCTAGCCAACGGCCTCTGCCGCCCAACCTTGTCTAAGGCCGCTGCCTGCTTTAAAGTGCCTGTTATAATAATATCTAGCTAGTATTAACGACAAGATACTATTGCTTGCAATAGTCTAGCTATACGTCGTTAACCTAAGTGGCCAGAGCTAGAGGCTGAAATCTATAGCTACTTTAGTAACAATAAGCCTATAATAAGGTTGTTACTACTGGATGGCTTAAGCGGGAGGCCTAGGCCCTTTTTACTGCTAGATATCCTAACACTCTTATGGTCGACAACCTATCTACCTATACCTACCCCTTCCGATTCTCTATAGGCTGGTTCACTGGCTTCTTTACACAATGGAATATTTCATACCGCCGGCTTATAAAGTAAGCCTTAAAGCTGCCTGTTAAATACCTTACTATTGTTACCAACTTCTTCCACTTTAACTGACGAATCAGCCAGCCCTCACTTACCTAACAGCAACTGCCCGTTGGCGGCCTCCGATTTCCACCCGACCGTATCGTCAACTTTGATGAGACCCCTATACCCTTTGAATACCTTGATGGATCAATATGGGCAGCCTGAGAGGCCTATACTGTGGCTGGCAAGACTGACTGTAGTGGCTGAAGCAAGCGACAAGCCACTCTAATCCTCTATATCTTCGCTGATGGGGTTCAACGGCTGTTGCCTAAGTTGATTTTTCACGGCAGGCCTGCTAGCCTTGGTGGCTACCTTGAAGTATGTGAGGGTGACCACTATAGGTAAGAGGTAACAGTTGAGTGTAACGATACGGCTTATCCCTTTAATTGCGAACTGACCTCATTATCCTCTTGGTGGACCCCCCTCCACTTTTACCCCTCACTTTTGGAGATACACGACGATATATTGTTATCTCTTTAATTGCGAACGGACCCTATACAACCTATAGTGGATATACCTCCACTTTTACCCTTTACTTTCAGAGATACATGACGATATATTGTTTTAGAATGTTAGTTTCTTAGCTACCACCACTAAATCTAACATTCTTATTAATATCTTTATGCAAACCACGATGTTCTCTGACTTAGATACGGTTATTTATAATATTATTTATATAGAGGTCCTGCCGGAGGACCTCACTGTTGCCTGTCTGGATAACTGTATCCCGAAGCGGTGTAATAACGTAACAGTCCGGCCCGATAAGCCTCCGGCAGACCTAGGCCCTTTAGGCTCCTTTATCCCGTTTAAAGTGCTAGACCAACATTAGCCTGAATCCGGACTTAGATGTGCTGAGGGCGCTCCGCGTCTATTACCACTTTTGCCATCTTTTCAGTGTCCCAATCAACAGTTCCAGGACTACCAATCTGCTTGTTGGATTCTGTCTCTCGTTCAGCACACTGGGACATGTAGACCATTCCAGTATCAACTATTGCCGGAGGAATTAACGCTTGAATCTTCGCCTCATCTTCTTCGCATATTACAACACGGTCGCAGTCGGTCTTTTTGCGGCCCCTAAGAGTAATACCTTCACCACTTATAACCCTGAACTAATCAATGCTGTGCTCAACTCAGTTAAGTGGGACAGCACGTCTGGCTCAGCCGGAGATGTGCTCGACTTCCCCACGCAGTCCAACTCAGATGGGACCTGTTTCTCCTATTACGTCGTGCCTGGCGACAGCTGCTCTTCCCTGGGAGCAGCCAATAGTCTGACCAACGATGAGGTTGAGAGCTTCAACACCCAGACTTGGGCCTGGCATGGTTGCTCGAACGTGCAAGCTTACCAGTACATCTGCCTCAGTACTGGTGCACCTCCGATGCCAGCTCCCACTGCTAACGCCGTGTGTGGCCTGTAGAAACCCGGAACCACCCAGCCTGTAGCGGGTGTCATTCTAGCCAGCCTTAACCCTTGCCTCCCTCCTCCCTGAACGCCTGCTGTGTACGTACGTACCGGTATTATGCCTTCATCCCTTGCTCACTATTCATTGCAGCTCAACTGCCTCCCCTCTCCAGAACGAGCACGGCCAGTGCGGTATTAATAAGGACTTCTGCACCGTTTCTCAGTCGGAGACCGGCGCTCCCGAAACATCGGCAGTGGGCGAGAATGGCTGTATCTCTCCAATTGTGGAATCGAAATCCTCGTTGGATCAGCTCCAGCTCAGATCATTAGCATCGGCTACTTTGAAGCCTACAACTCGGACCGCCCGTGCTTGAACATGAAGATCACCACGATGGATGTAACCCCGTACACTCACATTCATCTGGCAATCGGCGTCGCCACGACCGGGACATATGCCATCGACGTAAGGTCGCTGCTAGAGGAACATCCGGCTGGCTCTGTTGCCTTGGATTTAGCTCGAAATCGAACTCTTTGGAAGAGTCTGAGGGCTTCCGTCTTGCAAACAGCTGTCCATTCTCGACCAGAATCTGCCGCAGCAATTCACCCCGGTTCTCTTCAGAGACAGGGCATTCATCCTTGTTGCGCACGTACGGCTCCATGACCATCAGGGCCTCCCTCGGCTCTGATCTCGTCAATCCTACCCGCAGCCACCATCCGCTTCTTAACCTCCTCCACCTGCTGTCCCTTCTCGACCTCGAAAGCAGCACGCATCACACCGAGAAGAATGTGTGGCCGAATCGCATAGTCCAGGTCTCCCATACCAACGCCCTCCGTCTCTTTCATTGCGACAGCCGCCAAGAACGCAACCTCCTCCTCGCTCCCAACCTCCGGCTCCCACCCTCTGCTCCGCGCCGGCTCACCCACTCCGCCGTCCGGCCAACCATACCAATCAACCTCGCTTTGCGCGTCCCGTCCAGGTCCGGCTCAAGACGCGACGTGTCGACGGCCTCCCATCTTTCCGGTGAGTAATACGCTTCCCAATCCCACATGTCGAAGGCTCCCTGAGCGACAGAGATACCGAACTCGTTGGGGTTCTACACCTCCTTTGACGGCTCGTCAGGAGAATCCATCTTCATGTACTTGAGCCAGAAGCAAGCCTTGGTCTCTGAGTAGGACTGGACGCTCGGGCAGTCCTCTCGCAAGCATGCGATGGCCTGCCTCATGGTGTCCAGGGCTAGCTGGGTGATGGTCTCTACGGGAAGGGATCGCTGCCGTCGACGAGTGCGCACAACGTTGTGTAGCCAGCGTGGAAGCTTGGTCAGGTGGCCGTTTTCTTTGTTGCGTGGCTTCGCGAGCGGGTCGCTTGAGTCCGATAGATGTTCCAAGTCGGGGAGACGGTAGAAACGAGCCGAGCCTGGCTATGCAAGGAGAGCAGACGAGTAGTACTTTCGCCGTGCATCATCACCGAGTAGCTCATGATTCTCCGCGTAAAACTGGTCAAAGTCATCTGCCGACACGAACTCGCCCTCGCCCTGGTCCGCGGGAGCGGTACATGGCTGCTGCTAGTTGGGCGAGATAGAATATGTCAAGGGTGCTTCTATGGTCAGCTCGTTCTTTCACAACCACACAGTTTGTTCTGCAGAAGGACCTTACTGACTGAACTTGGGGTCTCCTTCGCCAAACGACCGACCACGTGCGTGAAGTTGATCAACAACATCAGACACGCCCCTGCTATCCCACAACGCCTCATCCAAGTAAATGAATGCTATTCGCAATAGATGGCCATGGCTATTGACCACCCCATTTTCGACACTGTCGCGAACTTCGTCGGCATGCATAGCTCACGGTTCTCAACACGCCACCTTGTGCGCTTGAGATGAAGATGTGACGATTTTACGCGGCAATTTACAGTAATCGCTGCCAGGGTTTAGAAGCTGCAAGACGACCCGCTTTACGTAAGTTTGCGCCAGGCTCAGAAAAGGACAACCCATGTCGAGCTTTCTTCCTTTGAAATATTCTGAGTTCTTAACGAGTTGCTGCCAGTGTGGTGTTGGGGGTTACAATTATTGGTTTCCAAGTCTCATGATATTAGGAAGCGAAAATTTTCCGAAGCAGATTTTTTGAATCTCTTATAGACGTAGATCTATACTGTATACCAAGTATTATAGTTTATCATTTCCTCTCGTGGATACTCACGTCCGACACAGCTGGATGGATGGGAATGAATTTTTAAACCGTTGCTCACAACTCGTGTCGGACCTCTTAGTTCTCAAGTCCCGTTAAATCCCCAAACTCGTAAAGTCCAGCTTTCTGCAAAGAAGGCTCTTCGAGTGGCTCAGAAGACACTGCTGCTGCTGAGCAAGATCATTGAGGATAGATGGTGGAGGCGTGCATGGACATGGATGACGTGCTCCGAACGGCTGGGAGCTACACGCTTCTGGCTCCAAGCTCGAACTCCATGACTCCAGCGGTTATGGCAGATATCGAGGCACGCGGGTTGTTCAAGCCATTGATGGGACGGGCTGTTCATCATGGCCAACTGTTGCCAGTACCAGCTGGGTTTGGACGATGACGCACTCAGTGCGTAGGGTCGTAGCTTTAAGTCAAAGCACCCACATATGAAACACCCCCACATATGGAACACCCATAAATGCCTCATCCACCACCACCTCCTTCACCACCACCAACTTCAAACTATCATCACTTTATCCACCCTTCACCAAATTGCTTCATTTTTTCAGAATCCCTTTCTTATACCATAATGGTCCAGTATACTGAAAATGAGATCAATCAGGCGATTGAAGCTGTTACAAATGGCGAGGGGCTAAGAAGATCTGCTTTGACTTAACTACCCTACCCTACTTGCGAGACACCCCCACATCCGAGACACTATCATCACCACCATCACCACCACTATCACCACTTATTCCTCGGGCTTGCCGCCCACCCATATACAACTTTCGCCCTCGCTAGATAATTCGGATAGGCTGGATTCATCCGGACTATCTATATTGCCAGCTTCTATATTTCTAGCCCGCTGGATATGCTCTATAGTAGCGAAGGTGCTGTTGGGCGATAGGGGGACCTTTTTCCTCTTGCGTGACCGTTGATCTTCTAGTTGGGCCTGTAATGCGTTAACTTGCCTTTCTAGAAGGGCCAGCCTAGAGGCCTGCTCATCATATCCCTTTTGTACCTTTCTAGATAGGTGACGAATAGTATGTGTATCCAGCCCATCCTGGCCCAGCTGGGTTAACTGGTGTAGTTGATGCCGTAGATCTGCAGATCGATGGGGGTTGACCATGGGACGATAGATACGGCTTTATCCCACTGTTGGCTGCTGGGCTGCTGGCTGGGCTGGCTGGTCTGCTGGCTAGATGATGCCTTAGATACCATGGGGTTAGATAGGGGGTGTCTCATAGATATCGGCCATAGTCCAGATGCCCTCCAGCCACTCCTAATATTCTGGATAGTTATAGATGCCTTGCGGGCCTTCAAATAACACTCTAGAAATGCCCTCTTGCCAGCTATAGTTGAATCTGTAACCCAGTCATCTAGATATCCAACCTCCTTACGATAGGCCTGCTTCAATGGGCTATAGATAGCCACATCTAGAGGCTGGAGGACTGCAGAGGAGTGCGGCGGCAGAAATAGTAGATAGATGTTATGCTGCCAGCATTTCCACATAAAGTCGATAGATATATGGGTATAATGCCCATCTAGAACCAGTAGTCTGGCTTCCTCTGGCTGGCTGGGCATAGTCCCTGGGATAAAGACCTTCTCCAGCCATTAGAGGGCAGTTTTCTCAGTTATCCAGCCATTATCAGTATGGGCAAAGTGCCATCCAGCATATCTAGATAGGCTAGATGGAAACCACTGGGCCTGGACTGACTTGCCCTTATATATAACCAGTGGATTAAGGTATCGCCTATCAGCAGATACACACTCGATAATAGATATCCATCGCCGAGATCCAGGCTGCTTTTTCTGGATATATCGTGATGCTGCAGAGCCCAACACTAGCCCATTAGCTCCCTTGCCCTCCATAATGCCAGTTTCATCCATATTCCATCGGTTAGATGGATGGATTCCCTGGATAGCAGGGATACTAGTCAAACGATGGAAGAAATCCTCGATAACCTCAGAAGAATGGGCTGCCCATCGATGGGTATCTATTGCTCTGGATCGCTTGGTTCTGATAGATGGATTTCGCCGCAGGAATCGAGCCATCCACTTCCTCCCTATAGGTTGCTGCCCATCACCTATCATCCGCTCTGCTGGTCCCTTCACTTGTTGATGGGTAAGGGCCCTGCCAAGGGAATCTTGTAGGCATATATAGGCAGCCAGATTATCCTCCTGGAACTGGGATAATCGCTGCATATGGGTATAGGCAGTATTTTTGCTTTGCCTACCGTGGAATCGATGGTGAAGTGACTGGTATGGTATACCCCATATGCGAGCAGCAGTCCGGATGCTTTTTCCAGCCCTTACATCCAGAAGGGCCTGCTGGAGCTCATATTCAGTGTATTGCTTCATGATGGGTTAAAGAAGGTATCCTGAAAAAATGGCGTTATTTGGCGATAAATAGCAATTGTTGTGGTGGTTTGAAAAAGGTGATGGTGTTGATGATGCGGCATTTTCGGATGTCTCGGATGTGGGGGTGTCTCGCAAGTAGGGTGGGGTAGTTATAGCATCCCCCTTTCAACCCTTCGCAACCGGTTACATGGTATCCAGCCTAGAAAAATCGCATTTGAAGACCTCCAGCGACTATCTACTGCCCAAGAGGCCAGCCTGGCTGCTTGGGTAACTACCCAGGCAGACCTCGGGCTGCCACCAACCCATCAACAACTAAAGGACTTTGCCCATCGCATCCTCCAAGCTATGGGGGATACCCAACCTTTAGGCAAGAGGTAGGTAGATGGCTTTATTTGAAGGAACCCATCTGTCAAGGTCCAAAGAAGTCGATCCATTGATTCAAGGCGTGTTAATAGGGCATCTACTGAGGTTATTAGGGACTGGTTTAAGTATCTCGCTATACCTTACATCCAGGCTATTAAACCAGCTAACAGATATAATATGGATGAGACTGGCATCCTTGAGGGCAAGGGCGATAATGGGCTGGTGCTAGGCAGGGCTACAACTAATACAGTAAGGAAAAAGCAGCCTAGATCACAGGCCTAGGTGTCTATCATCAAGTGTATATCTGCTAAAGGCATTCCCATCTATCCCTTGGTTATATATAAGGGTAAGACGGTCCAGCAGCAGTGGTTCCCACTAGACCTAGACCTATATGATGGGAGGGAGTTTATAGCAATAGAGAATAGATAGACCACTGATGATACTACTGTTGAGTGGTTACAGAAGGTCTTCCTCCCATAGACTATGCCTTCTGAACCTGGCCAGGCCAGACTGCTTATCCTGGATAGGCATGGGAGCCATACAACGACGGATTTTATGTGGTTATACTATACCAACAACGTCTATCTATTATTCTTGCCGCCATATACCTCCCATGTCCTCCAGCCACTTGACCAGTCAGTCTTTAGCCCTGTTAAGGCAGCATATCGGAAGGAGCTTGGATATCTTAGTCAATGGATTGACTTTACTGTTATAGGTAAAAGGAACTTCCTTTCCTGCTATCAGAAGGCTCGCCTGGCTAGGCTAACAGTAGGCAACATCAAGAGTGGCTGGAAATATACTGGGTTATGGCCTATTAGTGTTATAAAGCCACTTATGAGTGGGCTACTAGTTGAGAAGGCAAAAATGGCAATAATAACACTATTAACACCACTTAATAAGGCTATGAGGGATGGCAATATAGCCCAGGATGCCCATGATAGAGAAGGCTGGGTATCAGCCTTATCAGCAGTCAAGTGGTCAACGCTAAGGAAGGTGAAGGACCTTGGAGATCAACTACAGCTATTCAGCCAGCTTGAACAAAACATCGCCACACAACGCCAACTATTCAGAAAGGTCAAAAAAGGCTTCCAAGAGCAGTCCTATATGCTAGCTACTGCCCAGCAAAAAATCAGCCTTCTAGAAGCCCAGGTTGCCAACAGTAAACCTAGGAAACGAAAGACTGTATATATGGATCCTAACACGAAGTTTGCCACGATCAAAGAGGTACGGCAAGCCCAGATTGAGGCTGGCGAGGCTGAAAGTAATATAGATGAATCCAGCGCATCTGATTTACCTAGTGAGGCCGAAAGCTGCATTATTGTAGCATCTAGATAATGTTGATAGTTAATTAAATAAGGTGGTGGTGGTCATGATGATGATGTTTTTAGGTGTTCCATATGTGGGGGTGTTTCATATGTGGGTGCTTTGACTTAGTATTTCATTGCTGGCGATATGCCTCTTCAATGCTGCAATCGGGGTACAGAGAAGGCCGTGACGGCGAGTGTTTAGAGACCAAAGAGAAGAGAGTGCCATCCTTGCAAGCAAGGCCAAGAATCTAGTGGCCAGGTGTGTGAGTGCAGCAGGCGCATCGAACCAAACGCCTGAGAGCGGAGTCAAGAGGTCGATCTACAGTAGACAAACGTCGTTCTCGCGCGGCGATCCGCGGTGATATGGGTCTGGGGGCGGAGACATCCCACACAGGCTAGCTTCTCTGGGACCTGTGGTCAACGGGTGCTTATTATCGTCCTCACCGTGCGGCGGGGTGGGGACCGCCGGCTGCTCGTAATTCTCCCTCCATAAGCGTCTCGTTGATGCCGCTAACTGCAGTTCTCCTGATTGGGGCGACCCGAATCCTCTATTGCCTGCGTGTTGGATACATGCCGATAAGTGAGCGTTGGAGGGCAGCCAAGGGGGCGGGACTGTAAAAAGTGTACCTTTCCAACTGTATCACTATCATCGTGTGCCTGTGCGACCTCAACAGGGACCGCCTTGACTACGTAAAGTACCTCGGTGTGATTTCGTATCGATGGACAACGCCGGAGCCTACCTGGGGAGCTTATCATCGGAAGTCCTTCACGTGTTTGTAATGACATTACAGATTCCGCCCAAGGATCCTGACCGGTGGTTCAGCTGGCCGAATGGGTACAGCGGAGCCGACCGAAGCTGGAAACCCAAAAAAAAAAGCATGGCACTTTGATCGTTGGTCGACAGCTCACGCGGTCATTGACTGGATTGGATTGGGTGCAAAGATACGAGGGGTGCTTCCCGCGTCCTGACAGGCTGAAGTAACCCTGCTCGTCTTCACCGGGGGGTGGCGTGGGGCAAATTCTGGTGTCCTTCGCCGCCGTGCCCTAGCATACCTGGCACATGGCTGGAAAGTGTATCGTGTCGCAAGCCGATGCCCGTGGCCTCGGGAACTCTACTGCGTCGAGCTTGGCTTGCCATTGATGCTTTGGCTCCTTCCCTGTCCGGCGCACTGGAGAATATCATGGTGACCCTAAGGGTATACCGACTACCTCTCTCTTATGTTACAGAGTCTGTCCGGCATTCATCATCGTCACATTCGATGGCTGGATTGTTTGTCTGGCCAAGCCAAATCATGCTTTGATTGGGCTCGCCTGAGAAACATTACGAGTTCAGATGACAGGGTCAACCTGACAGTTTCGAGGGTTCATCCAGTCTCACACTACTGCACGCGCAATGCGAACAAGGCACGGACCTGTTAGTTGTGCTATCAAGAGGGATCGCCTTGGATACGTACTTTAACTGCCCTTATCATTGATCTTACCACACCACCTTGCATCATCACTGGGCGTGTTCTGAGCAGGAATTGGGTCTAGGTACCTAGGTGAATGCCCTGAGGCTAAGGTGAGCCCAGTGCGCTGTCACTGGCTCCCCGGCTCTCCCGATGCCCGTTTGATCCGTGGCGTTGGTAGCGCCGTGGCGGCTGATGCAGCCATCTCCAATCAGTCCCGATCTTCCGCATGTCTGGTTGTCTCCCTGACGGGTTTGGGGATCACTTTGTGCGTTTCTCACGGCCTTGGCGCCTCGGCCCCTTGGCCACAATTACGCCCAGCAGAGCGGAAACATCTGCGGTCCAGCTATCTCGCAGGACAGGATGAGCCCGGTCTTGGACCTATCAGCGGTCTCCGCTGATCTTTGCTTGAAGACACATGGGACTGAGAGTCCCTGGACACCCCTCTTGTCCAATTTTATTGATTGGCGACTCTGAGTTGACATTTGGCAATGATCCTGGCAAGAAGACGCATCGGTCTTCCACCTACACTAGGTAGAAGTGTGTACCCATCGGCCATGATTCGTGCGCACTCAGCCGACGGCACCTAGTAAGTCCTTGAACCCTGAGCCCATGGCTGTTCGTCGGCTGGATTCTCGGCGGGCAACCAATGACAGCTGTCGCACGATGCCGGCAACCGTATGCTTGCACCCTCGCCTACTAGATGTTTAGGCACTATGGGAATGGGAACCCTGCACTTTTGCTAGGCTCGCTCTCCCACGTCCAGTCTCGTCTCTCCAAATCTCGGTCGTCTCCACTGCATGTCTCCATCGTTCCATCAACCTTCCAGAAGGGGAAGCACGCCGTTAGCTTTGCCACCCACATCAAAAAGTTAAAGGTCTTGGTCCGGGCCTGCGCGAGAGTCTGTGCTGGTGGCCATACCAGGTAGCCCTTGTTAATGCAAAATAAAAAACAATGTGGATACTTCATCTGGAAAGGGGGGGGAGAGAAGGAAAACAAGAAAAGAATCCACCCCGTATCGCAGTCCCCCGAGAAACGATTGAAGGGATCCCGGGATTAGTCTGGGCTTTATCGAGTATGTTCTGGGTAACCCATCCGGTCCTCAAACTCCCCTTGAAGATGTGCCAGCGGGGCATCCAGCACGCGACCAGAAAAACACTCCTTCACAACCCGCCTGCTTCTTCTAACCAAAAGTATGTACACGTTCCAAGAAGCCGAAGAGTGTGAGTTGCTGCGAGGTAACAGGCAGACAGACTTTGTAAGCTGAGTAGACGCGAGCTCTCATCACCAAAGACTGAGTAGTCATCAAGAGAGAGAAGGGCCGATGAACTTGCTGCTTGTTTGCTCCTGGAAGTTTTCGTTATCTCCAATTCCTCCCCGGCCTTTCAGCCCTGGTCTAGCCATGTCCTATCAATTCCAGCCCCCGTGAACCCTGTCTCCCACGTCGACCCGCGTCTTGTTGGCCGTGCGCCGTTCAGATAGCTGGGCCAATCCGCCAAGATGGGCACTAAACCCCGTGAAGGGTTCCTCCACACCAAAAGGACGGCGAACTCCATCCCTCACGTCCCCCCCCCCCCGGCTGAGTGCTGATAAGCTCGACGAGTCGTACGCATTGATTTGCGGTACAGATAATTGTCCAAAGTAGCCTCGGCACTACCTTCCTTCGGTGTCCTAGAATGTCGCACTGCGGTTGTTAAAAAGGCCCTCCCCCCCGGACGCGTAAATCACCAGGGCTCCCGCTCGTGGTTCTCGTTTGTGTCTCTCTCCTCGAGTTCCTCGTCGTCAACCTTCTCTCCGCGACCACAGGGCACGTCCCAAGTGTGCAATCTCGGTAGACCCTCGAAGAATTCATTTCTTCCAAGAGGCTTTCCCCCCTTCGTCCGTCGGCACGCCCCGAAACCTAGTCAGCCATGGCTTCTCAGGTGACCGAGGTCAAACAGACCAACCCCTCCGGCGACAGCACGGCGCCCCGCCGCAACTCGGACCCGGCTCTGGAGATCAACAACCAACACCAGCACCAACATGTGCATCACAGCGACCGCGTAGATGCCAAGGGTCACGACGACAACGTGACCTACGCACGAACCGGCGACTCTACTGTCCCGTATCAGAGCCATCTCCATCAACCTGCCGACGCACCCCATGACATCGAGAAGGGCGACAAGCTCAGCGGCCCTCCCGATTACGATGGTGAAAAGACTGGCGCTGTTACTACCAACGAGGAGGAAGAGAAGAAGCCCTCCAAGCTCGGAAAGCTCTACCGCCGCCATAAGTGGGTTGTGCACGTATTCTTCTTCTGCCTGTTCACCGGCTGGTGGATCGCTTCGCTCGTCCTGCACCGCAACGACAAGAACTGGGTCGTGCCGTTCCTCGTGTGGCTCGGCATCACGCTTCGCCTCCTCTTCTTCTACGTCCCGAGCTCCTACGTCTCCCGGCCGATCAAGTTCGCATGGCAGCACAGCGCCGTCTACATATACAACTTCATCCCCGCTAAGTTCCGCACCCTCGCCGGCGCCGCATTGACGCTCGCCGTGATGCTCGTCGGCTCCTTCGTCTCGGAAGAATCGGCCGATAACACCCGCGCGAACCGTGCCGTTTCCATCTTCGGCCTCCTCGTCATCCTGTTTGCGTTCTGGGCGACGTCCAACAACCGCAAGCGCGTCAACTGGCGCCCCGTCATCGGCGGCATGCTGTCGCAGTACATCATTGCGCTGTTCGTCCTCCGTACCGGCGTTGGTTTCGACATCTTCAAGTTCATCGCGGACCGTGCGGGCGACTTGCTCGGTTTCGCCAACCAAGGAACCGCTTTCCTGACTGCCGAGAGCGTGATTGACCTTCACTGGTTCATCACCGGAGTCATCCCTCCCATCATCTTCTTCGTGGCCATTGTCCAGGTCCTGTACTTCATCGGCTTCCTCCAGTGGTTCATTGGGAAGTTCGCGACCTTTGTGTTCTGGGCGCTCAATGTGTCTGGTGCCGAGGCCGTCGTTGCCGCTGCCACTCCCTTCATTGGCCAGGGCGAGTCTGCCATGCTGGTTCGTCCCTTTGTGCCTCACATGACCAAGGCCGAGATCCACCAGATCATGACGTGCGGTTTCGCAACCATTTCTGGTTCCGTTCTCGTCGCGTATATCAACCTGGGTCTCAACGCCCAGGCAATGGTGTCGTCATGCGTCATGTCCATTCCCGCCTCGATCGCCATCTCCAAGCTTCGCTACCCAGAGCGAGAAGAGACTCTGACCGCTGGCAAGGTCGTCATTCCTGACGACGACGAGCACGAGGCCAAGAATGCTATCCACGCCTTCGCCAATGGCGCGTGGCTGGGTATCAAGATCGCCGGAACCATCATTGCCTCGATTCTTTGCATCCTGGCCTTCATCGGTCTCGTCGATGGTCTCTTGACCTGGTGGGGAAGTTATCTGAATATCAACAACCCTGACCTGACCCTCAACCTCATCACCGGTTACCTCTTCTACCCGGTTGCCTTCCTTTTGGGTGTTCCCCGTGAGAACGGAGACTTGCTCAAGGTCGCCCGTCTGATCGCTCTCAAGGTCATTGCCGTAAGTGGAAACCCGACGTTGCCTGCTTGTATATCGTGTTTTGTTCCATTTCAAATGCTGAGTCTTGCTTGACAGAACGAATACGTTGCCTTCTCTGCGATGAAGGAGCCCGAGTACCTCGATCTTTCGCCTCGTTCCCAGCTCATCGCCACCTATGCTCTCTGCGGATTCGGCAACATTGGCTCTCTGGGTATCCAAATTGGTATTCTGGGCCAGCTGGCTCCGAGCCGTGGGGGTGATGTCAGTTCCTTGGCCATCTCTGCTTTGATTTCTGGTGTCATGTCGACCTTGACCTCAGCCGCCGTTGCCGGTCTTGTTGTCACTCATCAGGCGACTAACCTGGCCGTTGGAGCTTGATCGAGGAAACGTGTGATGACATAAATGACTCATCTGTGGAGTTGAATGAAAGAAATACGACTTAAAAGAGAAGACGCCGTACGACTTCGACGAAAGCGCATTCTGGTCGCTCGGAAGAAGGAACGAAATAAGCGTCCCTAGTAATTGTAGATATAATAATATTCTTCTTCAGCAAGCAGGCTGATCATTTCGAATTGGGGTACCGATTTTCGGATGTCTTGATGCGGTGGCAGGGTCCTCGGATCTTCTACGAAATTCAACCGTCAAGACGTGACCGAGGATTCTTGGTTGCCGTGATAACCTTTGTTCTTGAGCCAGACTATTTCACCTGAAATTTCCGCTGTTTTGCCCCCGCCGTCCCCGCCGTCTAATTACGACTTGTTTGCCCCCGAGTTTTCAGCCTTGTAAACCTTGTCCCAGGAATAGAGCCAAAGTTGAGAGTTAAATAGACTTCAAACAGTTTCATTAATTAATCCACTTGCTTAGCTATTAGCCCCACGGCCATGATCTTATAACAAAGCGCCAACACATATATGAATTATTCGTATAGGCAAGGGTAAAACGGCGCTAGTCTGTTAAAGTACCTAATCCAATAGAAGCCGGTGATGCAAGCAGTGGAGTCAGCCGATGTCAACACGCCATCACGGCCGAGGGGACTTGGAACATTTGTTTCGAACCATTCTGCTGTCGAATCCGGCCACTAACTATTGCAGCCGATCGCGCTAGTAAGATGGAGTTGAAACACCGCTCGGAACACAGGTTCAAAAAAGAGAGCAGGTGTTCTTTTAGACAAAAATTTCGGCTTTCTTCAGCCTCTAGAACCAGCAAGGAAAGCGGAACGCCTTTTCAGCGTATTATAATTTTCCCTCGGACGAACCCTATCGGCTAACCGGCATTAGGGGTTGTATTCACCCCCGCACTGCCCTTCAAGGGTTTCGTATTCAGAGTGTCAGATCATATGAGGAAGCAGTACTAATGGAGCGCAATATAGTTGAATCAATGATAGTCTACTTCGATAAAAAGAACATTGTAAGACTGCCCAGAAAGCAGGAGGAAGCGGCGATTACAGACCAAACACAATGACAGGCAAGTCGTTTCTTGGCAATCAGATTAAAATAGTTGTAAAAGCAACTGTGTCGCTATAACAATTAAAAGCTATCTTCGTTGGGACAAGCATTCGTGTGCCACAATCACCCCAGGGTGGCACCTCTTTTGATTTAACTTCTCATTGTCTTACGCATACCGCTCAACACTTCTATTCATGGGCCTTTAATACACATGCGGACGGGCGCTAAACTTCACGGCATAGTTCGCGACTTCAATGTACAGAGTGATTTGTGAAATCAATGATAGTGTATCTCGCCGCATGCATACACATAACACGGTCTCGCATTGCAATAGAGAGAATCGAACTTAGCAGCTTCTGTCTCAAAATGGGTTGGCCCTTGTTGTTGCTCGCAAGCTAGACTTTGTCTTCTCAACCTGAGCAGGTTGAAGGGTTAGATGGGTGAAGTTTCATGTCCAATGATGTTGTAATACACCTAACTCTTTGTGTCAGCCCTCAGTCATATTTCTTTAGCAGGCTAAACAGGCGCATTCGCTCAACAGACGGTGGGTGCCCAAGGGTATGAGTTGATTGGAAATGCGTGGTCTAGTCCCAAGTGAAGATTCTCTCACGAATCATGCCGCGGCACTCGGCACATATGGCACTTAGTGCCAGGAGGCAGATGGGGGCTTCACGTAGCACAGATCTCCACCCCAGACAGGAAGTTAAAACTGACCGGCATGAGCTCGGCAAGAGAAATTCTTGAGGTTTCTGTTATGGCTTAACCTGGATTCTGGCTGGAAATGGTCTGGAAAAGCCTGCAAAAGAGACAAAGGTAGCCTCCCGTGGTTGAAAGCAACAATAACGGTCTCTGTAGCGCAGCAAACAAGAGCTTGGAGTCCTGAGTTTCCCCTTCTAAATCCCGGCAACTTTGAGTCAATCATGGACTTTTGAGACAAACTCGGAGATCCAATCGACTACTGCGTAGGGGCATAAGTAGTAATTGGTTGGATCCAGTCCACCGCATTGGCCCGTAAAGTCACGAATTCTTATCACCCTTCGCGTCAGGTTCTTTACCCGTGCTTCATCTCATATCTTACTGTCTGACTCTTGCAGGGAGGTCCCGCAAAACACTGCGACACGTGAATATTATTACCCAACCATGCTACTGGATCGTGCTTTCTTGCCTGACGTTCCTGAATCTACAAGGGCCAACCTCAAACGTGCTCATCTGAACCCACACTGACTGGAATATCAAACCTTGCTGTGTAGATCTTCGCTGACCTATGATGGCCTGAGTTCTTCTTCACAGTACTGAGACTACAACAGGAGACCAAGTCGTCGTGGGCCTGGCATGTAATATGTTCCAAAGCATCCAAACGTTTCTCGTTACATCGCTAGTCGAGCTCAATTCCTACCCAAATTCTGTGAACTTTTTAATTTTTTTTTCTTTTACTTTTTTCCCCCTCTTTCTGTTTGACCTCATAATTATCCTATTTCGTTCTTTTCTCGAATCTCAATATACTCAAGTACGTTGCCTACTCTTTCTCAACAACATGCATATCAACACCCTTCTTTTGGTCTTGCTTGGCGCCATAAGTGTTTCGGCTGCCTCTACTAGACGAGCTGCAAAAGATGGCGCCAATTTTGGCAAATGCACTCCGACTATGGACTTCAAAACTGGTCGCCCTGGGCGGAAGCTCAATGAGGGCACGTTTCTGCCCACCGATGCCCTTGTCAAGGGGGGCCAACAAGATGCACTGAACCCAAACATCATTACGAATGCGATTTGCAACCAGCTCACCAACGTTTGCGGGGCGAACAAAGCCGCAAAAGACAAAT
Source organism: Colletotrichum eleusines (assembly GCA_016807845.1). NCBI lineage: Eukaryota > Fungi > Ascomycota > Sordariomycetes > Glomerellales > Glomerellaceae > Colletotrichum > Colletotrichum eleusines. The sequence continues at coordinate 3,125,417 of JADEZO010000009.1, forward strand.
GCGCGCAGGCCAAGGCCAAGGTCGCGGCGGCGGGTGTCAGAGACGCGTCGGTTGCGAAGATCTTCAATAGTGCCCTAGGCTTTTAACCAAGGACACCGGATTTTGGAACCCACGTGTTTGAGACGCATGGGCGTTGAATACCTTGCACGTCTGAACTGAACTAAACGAGGGCATTTCACAGTTGGCGTCTTAAGTAGCTGGATGTGAGCAATTCTTTAGTTAAGAGAGAAAGCGTGCACATTGGCGAGGAGGAGGCAGTCGACGACAATTAGAGTCTCGGAGATTGATAGATACCAGTAGTGCTTCTACTCAATCTGACCGCTGACACCATACTATGCTTGTCTCAAGACTGTAACAACACCTTTAAAGCGCGATCGTTATGTAGCCTGATTTTAAGCTTACAGAAGCAGTTGACAAAGGGCAGTTGTCACACTGCTCTTCCGAAGGGTTTGTCTTACATTGCTCCCTAGAAACACTTGTCCCAGAGCCCTCCGCTCCTCGCGAACCCCAGGCTCTCCACGAACGGCCTCAGCCGGCACCGCCCGAGCTTGTCGGCGCCGCACCCAACCAGCGGTACCACCCGGTCGTTAACAAGCACACGTACCATCTCCTCCGAAGAGCCGCACCTCATCTTCTCCACGTACATGCGTGCCCCGAACGGCACTAACCTGCTTGACGTAAACCCCTTACTTTCTGACACAGACATCCGCTCTGTTTTAGATAAGTCTGGCGTCTTATTGTATAGGCCTAACGCGCCGTAGATACTTATCATATCATTGTCGTGGGTAAAGTCGGCATATAGCTTTCTGTTGAGTGGGAACGTCGCTGGGTCTGCGTTAAGTGTTGAGTTGGTTGATGTATGGTCTACCACTGGCTGCTGCGTCAAACGCGCAATAAGCTCATTGGTAAAACCTACACCTTGCGTCGGCCCAAGCGGGTTTCCTTTATGAAAGCGGTAGTATTTATCCAGCGTCTGGTAGTATTCAAAGTCCTTAAACTCCTCTAGTGTAAAGAGGTCACAGAACTGTGACATAGTTCCGTTAACTACCGTATTAAACGGGCATAGCTCCATAAAGGTAAGGGTATCTGCAGCCGTCAGGTCTGCACCAGGTAGGTTCTTGTTAAGTCGGGCCCTAATTGGACGTGTAAAGATATCACGCCATATAACCCGTGCCGCTTTACCTGAGCTAGAGTGTATATCATCCTCAAAGGCAGTACAGAGGCCGTGCTTCAGCGTATTATTAACGCCCTTGGCCTCAGGGATGATGATTATCGGACCGCCACCCGCTTCATAGCCATCGGCACTCTTAGAGCTATAGAAACCTTGCGTCCAGTTCAGACTAGATTCTATTACACGCTCCTGGCCGGCAGCTCGAACAAAGGGTTCATTTATAGCGGCAAGCGCCTGGTAGCGTTTATAGAATGCTATACCCGAGTCGATAAGCTCCCTCTGGCCAAAAGGTGTGAGCTGTTCAGTACCTAAAGTGTACTTGTATGTCTCAATAAACTCGTAGCCTCTTCCGTAGCTGGTGACGCTGGCATGTATGTGGTTGACAAGTGCCTTGAATTTCGCCGCCATAACGCTAATAGGATCCCGAGCGCCGTGCCGCGACAGGACCTGGGCGAAAGTGATCTTGCAACCGGGGGGCGTAGCAGCACTGATCTCAGATGGCACTGAGAAGAAAGGTGAATACGGGCCCCAGAAGTGCTGGACGTTCTTGACATGGCTGTGTGGTGCCTGGCCTCTGACGGAACTAATTGTGATGTGAGTTTCTGATTCCACACACCTGAAGACAGGACTCACGTGAAGGCCAAGGCTAACAAGAGTAGGGTAGTAAAAGCCATGGCGATAACTATGAATATGGAGAGTCGGCGTGTGTGGATTGGTAGGCCTCCTTACCCGGGATAGCATTATATAAACGTAACACACACATCACATATTACACCAACATATACAGCATTAAGTACTTAATAAGTTAAGCCTATTTAAAGCTCACTACCGCTGTAGTTATGGTAGTACTAGCTCAAATTACTTATAGTAGTAATGTAACTTTCCTAATTGATAAGAAGGCTAAAATTGAAAGTTAGATAAAAAATAAGATTATACCGACTTATGAAGAAAAGTATAAATAATTATATGAGCATATATTAGATAAACCATTTCTTTATATGGAACTTCATACCTACTTTGTAAGCCGCTCCTTTGTACAGGGTGGCAGCAGTAAGTAAAATGCTTCCTGTTATGTTGCTTCCCTACATAGGTAGCGCACGTACCATAACTAAGCCAGGCTGGCCAGAGGCAGAAGGGAGTATATATAAGTGACCTGATAAGGGGTATTTTATTTCGGCCTGGTACGGAGTACCATAGTAATAATAGGAATGAATAGGCTCCCTCTTACTTGTTACTATAGGCTGTACCCTACAACGCTTAGACTTACTGTCAGATCATAGGGGGCATCGCCGGTCGGCAATAGTCGATCAGGCCCACGTTAACTAGGTGGGACGGCCACAGAGAATACTAGGCCGAAATACTCCCGGTTAATACCTAAGGCTCTATTAAAAGTAAGGGGTAATTAATAAAAGGGGAATGATCGTACAAACGAGGCTATCTTGTCATCTTCTGCGTTGTATGCGAGAAAACGCCCAATGTGCGCCGCTCTCAACAATTTGTAATGGTTTCTAGGCTTGTGAAAAAAAAAAGTCAGAATCGCCAAAGGCTGGACCTACGTCAGAGCTTTGGTAAGTTTTCATACTCACGTTTTCATTATCGACATGGTGCATGCTTTTGAGTTTTGTTTTCTGTTAGGGGATGTCCGGCTTCAAAGACGTCCTCATGCCCGAGAAGACCCAATACATGGATGACGTTCCGGCTTTGCTTTCGTAATTACTGAGGCCCACGCCCATATCCCGTACTCAAGGGCGACAGGACGAATCTCGAAACACGACGTGGATGGTGGGGCAGCGAGAAACTTGGCATGGATTCATTGGTGGCCAAGATTATGGGCTCGGGGTGTTGTTGCTTTCAACAGAACAATCTTGTGTTTACTACGTATTGTGTTGTTTAATTACCTTGTTCGTGTCCGGGCATGCTTCTACAAGAGACGCAGCCAATCACCTCTACGAAATGGAACTAGGAATAAAACACTATAGCGAGCATGCCCTGTCCAATCGCAAAGAGTTGCTCCCTGCTGATCATCGCGAAATGATTCGTCGTTGGCCCCAACACAAAATCACGTAGCTAGGTGTAGACACCTGCTATAATAAGAACCATTGAATGACACAGGCAGAGAAAATTGTGGGGTACCGGCCGAACGAAAAGCCTCCCATCAATCCGACTAGACCGGCTCTCGGGCAACACGGCGAACTAAACATGGCGTTGCTGTAAGCACTAGCGAAGATCAATCCATTTTCACGTAGATCACATCAGCGGGAGTGGCATGGCGACCCGACCGATGAGATGTTGGAGGCATCGGGTTCCCGGAAGCAGATTGAAACGTGGAGTTATGGCTTGTCAGCGACTTGTTTATGGTTATTGACTGGCCCTGACACTTTAGCGCTCGTATTCATCCCAGGGTTGCATAGCGTTGCGTCATGAGCTTGGGATTTTATGTCCACTGCCCCAGAAAACAGAACGCACGCGACCTTGGATACGAGAGCTAGCACAGGAATCATTGGGCGATTATCGAAGACGTCTCGATGGTTATCCATTCCTGTGCTTCCGACTTCGCCTAACAGCTAAGACCTGACCAGTCGAGGCTCAGAAGTCGCATGATCCCAGGCCAAGGGAGGAAAACTTGCTGGTCGGGGCGGAATGACATAAGGATTGCAAAATGGCAGCAAGTATTCTGGCGACTGGAGAAACTATACCCTTAGTCTGGCGACGATCGTATCGTTGCATACCTTCCAATCCTATGTCAAGGAACATTCACATCAGCTAATAGTGCTGTATCTGCCGGAAAGATGGGGGATGGGTACATGCACGTGTAGAGTGATGGGCAGTGGCGAAGGGAACGTCCGTGGATCGTCGGCAAGGTGACTCGCAATACGATGGCAACGTTACCCCAATATCAACCATTCAATGAATACGGACTTACTGACACCAAGTCGGATCTTTCTACCGGTACCTAGTGTTCAGCTCTGGGATTTCTTGGCTATAATCCTATAACTACTTAAGTCATACAATCCCCTTATTAGTTCGGGATACCCAACCAACACCCTTTACCTTCACAGACTATCAAGAATCCCACAAACGCTGTTATCACCGTCTCCAAAGCTATCAGTCATCGTGGACATAGAAAACATACTTCAAAATGCAGATCACCAACATCTTCCTATCTCTCCTGGCTGCCACGACCGCCGTCTCCGGCTCTCCGGTTGCCAAGCGGGAGGTCAAATCCATGATGGCCGCCGGCGCCCCCGAATGGACGATTGAGTCTTTCGTCCGCACGTGCAATGCAGAGGACACCTCCTGCGACTACAGCTTCGCCATCAACACTGGCACCGCAACCCCGACTGCTTGCAAGTTTACCACCGCCGGTACCCCTGCCAGCCGGGCCGCCTCCAACGCCAAGTGCGGAGCCTACACTGTCACCTCCGGTTGGAGCGGCCAATTTGGCGAGAATGCCGGCTTCACCACATTCTCGGTCACTGACCAGAAGCTGATTGTCTGGCCGGCCTATACCGACAAGCAGCTCGTCAATGGCCAGGTTGTCAAACCCGACCAGAGCTATGCCCCGCAGGTACTACCTTAAGGGGAGAGAAGGCTTTCTTGAAAGGAGGGTTATTAGTTAATAGGATCGCGAAAGAAACCATGACAACGTTCCGTAAATAATACTGCTTTTATCGTTTCACACGTCTTGTTCCAAAATGTGGATATTGTGTTGCAATATTATAAGAAATCAAGCTTGCCGATCTACATGTACAGTGGTAGACTTTTTTCGTTTTCCCATACATATGCGTCGCGACCTGACGTATAACTCCGTAACTCGTGTCCTAACCTTCGGCTGGTCCCGTCTTAATACCCGCTCGATTGACGTTCTTCTCGCCCGTTTGAATGCACGCTGATAGACCGACACTTACTGGCACCCGAGAATTTACTTTTCACAAGGAAGACGCGGATGCAATGATTTTTGTCTCTGCTCAATAAAGACCAACGAGAATGTCACCGCGGACACGCGCAGTCAGGTGGACCTCGGCTTCAAGATCCAGCTTGATACCCACCATGAGAGCCGCGCTCGTCAACTTGCCGTTTTCGTCAACCGGGCCCTTGAGAAGGTTGCCTGACGATAGTATACGTCAGCAACAGGGGGGGGAATGATACAGTTTGAAGGGAGGCGGGACTTACCGACTGGGCCGTTCGCATTGCCCGAGAGGTTCGGCATCGGAACGGGGAGGCCAGATTGGGGCATGTTTCCCTTCATCCCGGTGTTGGCCGGCGGGTATGAAGTAGGGTAAGCCGGGGCACGAGGCTGCTCCTCGGTCGTTGGTGCTTTCGCGCTACAAGGTTGTGGGCGTTAGCCGGGTGATGTGGGGGAGTAGAATTGGACTGCAAGGGGGTCTTACTTGGAAGACATTGTGGTGAGGTATTTGAAGACTTGGTCTTGCAAAGAATGCTGTAATTCTTCGGGCGAGCTTGATCCGTCGACGGGGTCGGGATTGATAAGTCCCCGTTCTTTCAAAAACTGTTCCGAGAGCGACTCGGATGACTGGGTTGGGCTTTGAGCTCGAGGGTTATCAAATTCTGGCGTGGGTCGGTTCTCGCCGATTGATGAGAGGGAACCTCGATTTGAGCTGTGGCGTTTATGATTAACAGCGTTAGGTTCCTGTGATTCCTGCTGCGGGAGGGACTGCGCTCGAGAACGATTGGCAGGCGGAGAGTTGTCTGTTGCGACGCGAATAGGGATCTTGAACGAAAGAGATCTTCTGAGGGCTCCTGGCACAGCAGAGGATTCGTCGGTGGGTACGGGGTGAGCGGGGGGAGCAGGAGAATCCGCAGGTTTTGGCGCAACAGAGACACGCTTTGACGAGGTATTAGATGATGATCGAGGGGCGGGATTTGGTCTCTTCGGAACCGGTGGTGGCTGAGGCTGCTGAGGCTGCTGAGGCTGCTGAGACTCGATCTTTGGTGGCGATTTGAGGACAATGGGGGAACCTGCTCCCACTGGTTTGTTTGGTTCAGGCGTCTCGGTGGGTTGTACCGTTTTGGATTGCGGTGCGGTCTGGTTTGCCATCTTGGAGGGGGAGCATGGTGAGCTTTAAGCTTCGTTCCCGAACGCCGCCGACGGAGCCCGGTATAATTATTTGACGCCCATCACCCTCCTCCGTCCATGCGGTCATGTTACAGCGGCGGAAGCGGTTCCGAGGAACGAACCGACATGGTCCGATGTTGAAACCCGCCGCTCGGATTGTACTCTGCGTCGTGTTTTGTCAGTTCTGGCCAGAACGTGCCGGCCAGCGAGATCAGTTCATGCGGCGTACCGCACGCGTTTCCGCAACATCTGAAAAAGTGGTGGCATGGTACGATTCGGGTGAGTCGATAGAACGTTTGTGGGGTGTATCGGGGCTCTTGGGGCGTCTCAGGGTGTTTTCAGAGGAGCATCGGCAAGGGTCCTGCATCCACCGAGAACCATGTCCCGACCCCATGTGCCGAAGAGTTTCAACAGCATCAGGTCATGGACCAACCAGCTGTGACTACGGCATGGGAACTGCCCTGTCTTGTCCATCTTTCTTTGAACGAGCCCACGGCATACCAATTGTTCGAGGCCTGCCAACAAGGTTCACAAACATCAGTCGACGGCTGTCAATCCTCATGACATGGAGTTTGCAGGGTATCGAGGCCTGAAACAACCCACGCAATGAAGTTGGCTTGGAATCAAAGTTGCATGTGCTTCTGATATCTTTGCTACGGCGGTTATCTTTTTTTCTTCTTCTCCTTGATGGCCCGTTCTCCTGATTACTCACACTTCCTTACAGCTCGCCCTTTAGAGTCAGGAGAGACATTGCAGTCTGGTGTCAGCCGTCACTTTTGGGTTGCCATCTTCTCCACTCCCTGCTCGCATTGATTCAAGCAGGTCTGCGGATACAGATCTCTCTTACCTTGTGCCTCATACGTTTGAGTCGTACCATTCCTTGTTTGCCATATCACGCGGAAGTGGAAATGGTTATTTCTCTCCTGATCAGTTTCGGCACCGCTGTGGGGGCTTCCGAAGGCATCAAGGCTTCTATGGCGAGGTCGCGTCGGGAAGAGCATCGGAGCCGAAAGAACAACCTCATCGTCCACTGCCCCAAATCCTCCCAGTTCAGCCCTTACCTCGAGGGCCGTCAAGTAGTGCTATCCGGTGATAGAGTAAGCTATGAATCACTGTGTATATTCCAAGCATGGCTGTATTACATTCTAACGAAACCAATGTTCCAGCTGTTCGTTGACACTGGCACCGCTCACAATGTCCCGTTCGGCCATCCTTTTGAGGGATACTACCTCCCCTATCCCGAGTCTCGGTTCCCCGGCTTGGTTAGCACAATCACACATGAGGCTCCAATCATGAATTGGGTATTCGTAGATCCGGTCACCTATCAACTTCGCTTTGGGAACCGGATGGCAGCAGATGGGAACCTGACCGGGCCGTGGGATTGTACTCGCCAAGACCGCCGACTCACGTTGTGCGGGTGGGAAGGCTTCTGTGCAGTTTTGGAGGAAAGCGGTGTTTGGGGTTTGTACTTCGACTTTGACGGGGACGGCCTGCGCAGAAAGTTTGCCGATGATGGGCGTGTAGTGATTGAGATTGAGCTGCTGCGGAGAGAGATGAGGACAAGAAAACCCGAGTTGGTGCCCCCTAAGCCAGAATCACAACAGAAGGAACAGTCAGACCGGGAGGAAGGGGGCAAGAACACCAACTCCCAAAGCCAAGATGGAGAAAGAAATGTCGCTGCTGAAGAAAAGAAGGATGATGTATGATGACAAGTCGTCGAACTGGAAGCAAGGGTCGGATGTTGGTTGGAAACATCTGAGAGCTGTACTTCTACCAAATCTAGGTTAATGAAACATAAGTAGATCTATTGACCTACTTCCCGAAGACCTCGGCTTGAGCTGAGCGAGAAACATGCCACCAGATGTAGGCATTGAATTTAAAGTATATCACATTTGTTGGCAGCATGGCTGGTCCATGTAAAGATTGAAACACAACCCCGGAAAACTTGAGCCGCCGCTTCCTGGAAACATGGCTCGGATGAACTGGACTAAAGTCTAAAGGGGGCAGGATGGTAAGACGACGGGAGCGGCAGACCTATTCCAGGGTTCTGGAGACGAAGACCGGGTCCCCGAAGCAGCTCCGTGTAGCATAAAATCCCTAGGCCACTGAGTTGGCCAACCTAATCTGGCCCCAGCTGTCTTTGTACAAGCTGTGTACTCACTTCGCAGGGGTGGCTAGTTAATCCGCTCGCCCTATTAGACCCCCGCAGCTCTTTGGTTCTGTTTCTCCGCCGTGACCAAATGTATTTACTTATGTCTCATTGCGGTTTGTTTGCAATTCGTAGGTTCTTACTTGTATATCTTGCCTCTAAAGTCGGTACCATGTCATACTTGGACAAATTGAATGACCTGTAACAAATATTTTAATTAATTCAACGATATACGTACTGCTTTCTTTTCCATGACCCGGCATCATTTGCCACATGTCTTCTTATTGTATCTCAACTTTCTGTTTGAATTTGTATTATAGATGACTAGTTTCATAATATTAGACTACATAGATACTTAGTGTTACATATTCCATTATTTATTAGGCTTGGTGGAATAGCATTTTCATAAGTTTGGCATATAATATACCTTTTTATAGATTTAAGCACTTTATACTTCACTTTCTCATGCTTGCTGTGCGCTCTGACTAGTGATAATTGTTTCTTATTTGCATGGGGGGATTAATACAGGATAAGAACATTCCAGTCCTTGGAAGTAAAACACGATACTGGACGTGTATGACGGTTTGAAGATGTACTTTGTTCACTTGGTAATCAGAGACTACATCATTTTGAACTAAACGCAACTAAAGACGTCCTCAATCGTTTTCTGATCGTCTCCGCGAGCAAGACAGAGAGAAAGCAGGATCCTGGCCTTTTGCGGATTGAGATCGTTACCCGCAACGATACCGAGCCCTCTGTGGCATTGGCTGTCCACAACCTTTCCCGCCCCGAGACGCGAAGATTGTACCACGAACACTCCCCCAGAAATCGCCGCTTCCAGAGCCGCAGTCTCTTGCCCAGTTCCCAGGCCGGGCCCGAATCCCGCAGAAACGAGACCCTTGGCACCGGCCGCGACAAATGCCCTGACTGCGGTCCCGTCCGCGCCGACGTAACTGTACACGATGTCGACGCGCGGGAGGCCGCCCGCCAGCATGCTGCGGTGGAACCGGCCGCTGGCCGGACTTGCCTGCCTCGAGACGATGTTGACCTCGTCGCCGTCGACGTAACCGACCGGACCCAACCAAGGCGAACTAAAGGTGCCGAGTCGAAGGGTGTGCGTTTTGGTAACGTAGCGAGGGGAATGGATTTCGTCGTTAGCCACAACAAACACCCCGGCGGGTTCGTCTGGAAGGGCCGGGTGAGCGGCTACACGAAAAGCGGCAGTGAGATTGGCCGTCGCATCTGAAGAGATACCAGTCAGAGGACGCACAGACCCGGTGACGACGATGCGCGTCTTCAGGTCCAGGACGAGGGACAGAACCCAGGCGGTCTCCTCCAGGCTCGCTGTCCCGTGCCCGATCACGATGCCGCGGATCTCGGGATCGTCGGCGAGGACGGAGCATACTTCAGCCAGTAGATGCCAGTGACTGGTGTTGATCTCGGTGCTGTCGATCGGCCCGATGTTGATGGCCTCGACGTCGGCGAGGGCACAGATGCCAGTCTTGTCGATGATGTGCTGGGCATCGTGGCGTTTACGACGTCCTCCGGCCGCGTTGTAGTCGAGGAGGTCGTACTCGTCGTTGCCTTCGGATGCAATGGTGCCTCCGGTTCCAATGAAAGCGACCTTTCCTAGTGGCTTCTGGGTCCTTTGAGGCGGACTGGGTGCCTGGAATGCCGCCATATATTCTATAGTCAATTGACCGTGAATGGACTATTGTGTAGTGTCGTGGGAAAGGGTATAGAGAGCAATGCCATGATGGAATGAGGCCAGTTTAAATCTATTGATGGTTTAGTGATACGTGAAAGTGAATGTCTGGAGGGGCTTGACAAGTCACCTTGGTTATTCACAGATGCCCCGAGTTGCCAAAATGGTGAAGCGTGCACAAAAGCTGCCAACCCACTAGGCAGATAATTAGCCGCAAGCCGGGATACGTTCTCTGTTTGTCGCCAAAGGCTTCGTGCATCCAGCCGTACCCGCTCATTAACATGCACGTCAAGAAGATGGTGACACGGTCCGATACCCGGCCGAATGGCTAGGGACGAACGAAATGCCCCATTTCTTCCCAGATGTTCAACAGGTAATAATTTCCCTCAGACGAAGGCACGGGAATCCCGATGCCAAACAGCTTGGACTAGACCGAGGTGTCAAACACGCTTGTTTGGGAATAAACAAACTTGCAATGGCGGGAATGCCTGCTCCACGCATCTCACTGCCCACGCTCCGATGGAACAGCACCAGGCTTGGTTGTAACTCGGCTTTTCAAAGACAAGACACGAAATCGCACTTGGAACGGGCACTTGGAACAGGGAGCCAAGAAGACAACATGGAAAGAATGGGTCATAATTCGTAGGTATCTGTGCTGTTCCAAGCATTGCTCAATCGAGGATCCCTACCCATAGATGGGCGCCGCGGTAAGTTGATCACTTGTAGCTGTACCCGCCTTACCATCGCCGCGGACGCCCCGGCCGGGACTGTGACGCGCCGAGCGACTATCTCGGTACCGGGATCCGATCCGGCCCTGTTCAAGGGCCTCCATCCAACACCGGCATCAATCCTCCTTTTCATCCTCGTTGTCGTATCGACCCAGCCGGCCGAGCGGGCTCACCATGAAGACGTCCTCCCACCTCCCACTGGCGGCCTTGCCGTCCCAGTCGCCGCCGCTGTAGAGGGGGAGGCGGAGCTTCCCCGTGCAGTGCTCGTCGATGAAGCGGCAGACCTTTTGCATGTCGCCGACGGTGAAGTCGTCCATGAACCACAGCATCGTCCGGGGGACGTCGGCGGGGCTGAGGCGTTCCGGCGCCGAGGTGCCGGCGTTCGCCGCAGAGGCCGCCGCTCGCGCGCTTTTGCTCCTCGGTTTGGGCTGCTGCGACCGGGCGGGCGAGGGAACGACGCTCGCGGCGGCGTCCGCGGGGGGCTTCGCTTGTGTTTTGGCGGAGATGGATGATTTCGGCGTCGTTTGGGGCGGGATCGCCGCGTCGGGGGCGGCGCGGGATTGTCTTCTCTTCGAAGCGGACGGCTTGGAGACGGGCGACTTGACGACGGACGTCGAGTCATACCTGGAGGCTAGTTATTGGGATTTGCATTAGCAGCTGGGGCAAAGGTTTTGATCAAGGGATCCGCGCGCTCAACACCTACATCGTCGGCGCTTGTCGCTGACAGGTTCGGACTGCTCGGCCAGACTCTCTCTCTTGCGCTTCGTGGTTTGCCTGGCAGGCGCAGGAGTCTCGAAGGACGGGTTGGGGTCTTCCTTGCCGGGCCCGGGGCGCCCGTTGTCGTCTGCCGAGGCCATTGGCCCTAGGAGTGCCGCCTTGGCGCTCTCGTCGTCCACGTATGCGCAGTAGTCGGCCATGACGTCGGGCGCGTCGACGCGCATCTTCACGGCCGGCTCCCAGGACACATCCTGACCCTCGTCCGAGTATCCGAGCCACTGGACGAGCACCTGCCATTGGCCGCGGACGTGACGGTGCCGCAAGAATCTGAAGGGGTGGTACAGCTCTCCGATGCCGAGGACGTCTTGCCGGGTCCTGCCCCTGAAGCTCGCCCAGTAATCAGAGAGGAGATCGGGCCGGTGTTCCTGGACGTCCCATTCCGAGATGTCTTCGCGTGCGCCTTTGGCGAGGACGGTGAGGGTGACGAGTGCCGTATCGGGGTCGAGGGAATGCGCGACAATTTTTTTGATGGAGTCGTAGGGGAAATCTGTGGCGGCGGTTAACGGAAACATCAGGTATCAACAAGGTGCATCAGCTATTTAATTGTCACGCTGCGCAACAAGTATCGCCTTGCAACGCAGCGTGAATGGTGTGAAGAGAGATTGTTCATACCTTGCTCGGCAAGCTTGGCCAGAGATCTTGCTCGAGGCATGACAGCGGCGACAGTATCAAAGCAAGATAATTAGATGTACACAAGGTGGTTGGGTATACGGTTTGGGTTGTGGACAAGATGCTGCGAGAAAGTTGTCGCTCTAAAAGTCATCGGCGCGTTCGAGAGCAGAGACGCGTTCGCGTCGGTGGTCCAGAGTCCCACCCCCAGCTTCCCTAGGGGGTTATGTTTATGAAGTAGGTACTTTATTAACCCACCCCCCCCCCCCCTTCCCCTTTTCTATCCGCCCGTTTCTTCCATTGGGTTTTTTTTTTTCGGGCTTGTGGGCCCGGTACCGATGTGGACGTCGATCGCCCTGTTCCGTATTATCAACTGGACACCGACAGCCACCCTTTTTTTTTTGCCGTCCCATGTCTAAAGTCTCAGACTCGGGCCAGCAGGGCAATCGATGGACCCAAACAAAGTCCATCCAGTGGATTTGTCTATCTTACCTTTCCTTATCTAGCTTATCTAGGTAGCGAGGAGGGGGATTAAAGCGCCCAGGTGTGGGTGACACTGCAATGTTGACAGTTGCATTGTAATACATTCTATCATTGTATGTGTAATAACTGACTAGTCTCGTTGCCTCTAAAATGCTGATACTCTACTCTAATCTAAGTAGTCTAAATGTATTCTAGCGAATCGTGTCTCGTGCCTCATGCTGCTCTGATGTCATCCATGAACCCTCATGTCTATGTCTTGTGTCTAATGCCCATCCAACGCCGTACATGTATCTATCTATCATGCCCAACGGATCTCAAGAAGCTTGTATCCACTCTCGTCCCCACGCCCGACACCGGTGCGCTTTTGCAGTTCCTCGGATCGAACAATCGCGAGCTGTTTCCCATCGGCCCGCGCGGGGCCATGCGTCGCCTTGAACGCGGCCTCCACGCTGTCGCTGACGCCGTTGAAACGGCCGTTCCGACGAACAGTTACCAGAAGCCAGAAGACCCCGTCTGGCGCTAGCAAGCGACCCGCGCAGTCGCGCAGCCATATCGCATGCTCGGGAGCGTAGATGACGTCCGTTGCGACGATGACGTCTGCCGGAACATCCAACGGCGCTTCCAACACGGGCGCCGACCAGTCAAGAGCTGCCGTCCGCACGCGCCGCACCTCGGGAACCGGGAAATTGAGCGCAACGTTGGACCGCAGGTTCTCGAGCACCGCCGGGTGGTAGTCGGTCGCGACCACGGTCGGGCTCGCGGCTCCCAGGTGCGGCAGCATGCCCCCGAGCACCAGGCTGACGAGCCCGGTGCCCGCGCCCAGCTCGACGAGGCGAGGCGAGAGGCCGAGCCCGGGCTGCGCCAGGCCGAAGCGCGCGGGCGAGGCGCAAGCCATCTCGGAGAAGAGGACCGAGGCGCCCCAGCTTTGGAGGCCGACGTCGTCGGGGTCCGCGGAGTTCGTGCCCGCCAACCGGTCGTTGAGCCGCACTGTGACCGGAACGCTGGCCCGCGACGCGTCGGGACCCGGAAGGACGAGGTCGAAGACGAACTCGCGCGCATAGTCCTGGTCCCGGCCGTCCCCTTCGTCGTCGCCTTCCGGGGCGGCGAAAAAGGACTCGAGCACGCATGAGGCCTGGTCTAGGGCGTGCTGGCACGCCTCGTCGGACTCGAAGCAGGAGAGGGTCTCGGCCCGGGCGATGAAGCCCGTCAGCCAGCGCTCCGCGAAGCTGCGCTCGAACGCGTCGGCTTTGAGGGCGGCCATGTGGTGGTCGAGGCCGTCGATCTCTTCGTGATCGTCGTCCGTCTCGGACACGTAACCCGAGTCGGTCAGGGAGGTGTCATGATGAGCGGGTTTCTGTGCGTCGGGCGCGAGCTGGAAGGCGACCGAGACGGGCAACGAGCAGTAAATGGTGGATAGGCTGTGCAGGGCAGACGTGATGTCGGCTTCGGAGAGCCGGTCCAAGGTCCGCAAGGGCGGGAGGCTGCTCGATGGCGGCAGCGGATGCGCTGCCGGTCTCATTTGGCCCGTCTCGACTTCAAGTACCGACTCGACTCCTCCTGGTCTCCACGGCTGATGGTGTGTTGCGTCCCCCTCCTAGCGGAATGGTGGCAGGTGGGTGTGAGATGAGTGGAGGATGGGGCAAATGTCGGGGTGTGAGGTTAATTATTATTATTGCCGGTGAGCGAAAAGGAAACAAAGGACCAGGAGGGCGGGTCACGGGTATCGACGTTTAGCCGCGGGGGAAGGGGGAGGGAGAGGCGAACAAAAAGAAAAGAAAAAAAAAATCCCCAGATCATCTTACTGTCGGCGTGCACCAAGGGGGAAGATAAGGTGTCTACGATGTATCGCCGCCATCTGTGTGTGTGTGTGTGTGCACGGCGGGGGTCCGCTTTGCCAAATGAGGGCATCGTGAAAAATCTTTGGGTGCCCTATCCCTGGCGGACTTCGGTCCGGTCGGCCCTTCGGCTCTGCCAGGGTCGGCATGTGGTCTGGACATACAGGACGTACTATGTAGTATACCAAGCTGGGGCCTTCTCCACATCTATAGGTAGTCCGCCACAATTCATCTCGATTTACCCCATAACTCAACCCCCCCACATCCGAAACACCCCTGCATCCGAAACACCTGATTTCTCCTCCTTTATCACTACCACCACCTTTTTTAAACTATTATAATAATTGCCATATATAACCAAATAACGCTATTTTTTTAGAATACCTTTTTTTACCTAGCATAAAGTAATACTTTAAAGATAAGCTCTAATAGGCCTTTCTAGAGGTAGCAGGTAGAAAAGGTATCTAGGAAACAGCTTATATATAGGGTATACCGGTTGTATTACTTTATTACTAATTCTATAGATAGTAAAATAAAAATACTACCTATACCTATATATAGTGATTATCTTAAGCCTAAAAGGATTATCTAGCTAGATACGTTTAAATCTAAGATACCTTAAGAGTTAGTTTTACCTATTAATAACTAAAAGGCCTAATAAAATACATATTTGTAAGATTAATGGCTAGGGGCTCTTAACCAGGTAGGGCTTGATGGTAGGTATTGGTGTATTGTAAGACTTAAGCTTGCAGAGTTCAATCCAGCAGCCGTGGCCAGCTGGAAAACTCTGCAGTGGGGTCTGTACGCCGGAGGCTCGGCGAGCTGTCGCCGAGACCCACAACATAACTACAGATCTCATTACAATTGCTCCCCTCCCCACGTGACTTCGTCCCCAAAGTCGTCACAGGAGTCTTCCAGAGCAACAACAAATATCCCTTGCAGACTAGAATATCTTCATTGCTGACCTGTAACCGCGCTGTTCTTTTGTAATTCCTAGATAACAGCTTTGTTGCTGTTGTTTACGGTTTTGGGTGCTTTGTGTTTATTGTTTGGCGACGCGTTGGCGACTTGTTGCCGAGTTGTCAGTCGGGTTGCCGGGTGAGACGTAGTTGTGTATAAGTGAATATATCAGACGGTTCGCCAGCCCTTCTCTCTGTTGCTGGCTGCTCAAGTGAAAAGTTTTCTTCCCACTAGTTGCTCTGTTTTTCTTTCCCTCCTCTTTCTTGTGCTCTGCGAGCTTTCAGCGACCCTTTGCCTTCATACCCGTCTCTCCGCAATACTTACAGCTTTTCGTTTTCTTATTTCTTTTCCTTTTTCGCAACCTCACTTTCTTCGGCAAGCTTTCGCCGAACCGTCGCCGCTATATCGGTCATTTCTCGCATCTAGATGATCCTCAACACTAAGTATGATCCTCATAAGGGCTTTGTGGGCCTAAAGGGAGGCGCTCCCTGCATCTGTTGCCTCAGCAGCATGCATTGCGACCTTAATGGCCTTATCTGTGTCGCTGGCCACCATGTGGCGAAGTATGTCGTTTGCCAGATCGACAAGAAGAAATGTTCTGCGGTATGTCGTTGCCCCTTTGGCAAGCCCTCTGTGACTATACTGACGTTTCCACAGGTTCCACAAGAGCTTTATGGCGTGGCTTAATACACTTGGAACACACTAATGGACTTCCGTGTGAGAGAGGCTGAGGGTGAACTTGACCCTACCGAGCGTGGTTGGGTCCTCCTTGTCTTTTCTTGTTGTGCCGCCGCCTGGGAGCATGTCGGCGACTATATCGCCAACCCTTTGGTTGGCGGTCGCAAGGTTCACCTTGAGCAAGCAACTCTTCAGGAGCTTACGTCTAACCGTAAGTATTTGAGCCTCTTGGTTCAGGTTTAGGTATATCGCCGATCCCTTTACGATCGCTCTACGACTAACCTGTGTTTAGACTGGCCTTCTCAACGCTATAACTCAACCCCCCTACTTCTGCACCACCCCCACTTCTGCACCACCATCATCACCATCACCACCACCACTATCACCACTTATTTCACCACCTCTGCCGCCCACCCATATGCAACTTTCGGCCTCGCTAGATAATTCGGATGCACTGGATTCATCCGGACTATCCATATCGCCGATATCCGGACTTTGCGCCCGCTGGATGTCCCAAATAGTGGCGAAGGTGCTGTTAGGCGATAGACGGACCTTCTTTCTCTTGCGCTGCCGTATATCATCCAACTGGCCCTCCAGCTGGTGGACCTTCTGCTCTAGAAGTGCCCTTCTAGATGCCTGTTCATCATACCCCTTTTGCACCTTTCTAGATAGGTGACGAATAGTATGGGTATCTAGCCCATCCTCTGCCAGCTGGGTTAACTGGCGTAGTTGATGCCGTAGTTCAGCAGATCGACGAGGTGTTGACCATGGGACGATAGATACGGATTCACCCCACTGCTGGCTGCTAGGCTGGTTAGTCTGCTGGCTGTTCTGCTGGCTGGATGATGCCTTTATTACTAACGAGTTAGATAGAGGTCGCTGTATGCATATTGGCCATAGTCCAGCTGACCTCCAGCCACTTCTAACGTTCTGGGCTGTTATAGATGCATCTCTAGCCCTTATATAACAGGCCAGAAATGCCCTTTTGCCAGCAACAGTTGAATCACTAACCCAGTCATCTAGATATCCAACCTCCCTTCGATAGGCGTGCTTTAATGGGCTGAAGACCGATATATCCAGTGGCTGGAGGACAGCAGAGGAGTGCGGCGGTAGATATAGTAGATATATCTTGTTCTGGAAGCATTCCCACATAAAGTCAGTAGATATATGGCTGTAATGCCCATCTAGAACCAGCAGTCTGGCTGCCTCTGGCTCACTAGGCATAGTGCCTGGGATAAAGACCTTCTTTAGCCACTCAAGGGCAGTCTTCTCAGTTGTCCAGCCATTATCCGTATATGTGAAGTGCCATCCTTCATATCCAGATAGGTTAGATGGGAACCACTGGGCCTGGACTGATTTGCCCTTATATATAACCAGTGGGCATAGGGACCTCCCATCAGCAGCCACACACTCGATGATAGATACCCATGCCCGGGATCCTGGCTGCTTTTTCTGGATATGCTGCGATGCTGCAGAGCCCAGCACTAGCCCATTAGATCCCCTGCCCTCCATAATGCCAGTCTCATCCATATTCCATCGGTTAGATGGATGGATTCCCTGGATGGCAGGGATATTAACCAGAAGATGGAAAAAACCCTGGATAACCTCGGAAGAATGGGCCTTCCATCGCCGGGCATCTATTGCCCTAGATCGCCTGGTCCTAAGTGATGGGTTTCGCCGCAGGAATCGCCCTATCCACTTCCTCCCTATGGGCTGCTGCCCATCGCCTAGCATACGCTCTGCTAGGCCCTTTAGTTGTTGATGGGTAGGGCCAGCGCCTAGGGCATCCTGGACTTGAACCCATTCAGATAGATATTGCTCTTGGGCCTGGGATAACCGCTGCATATGAATATAAGCAGTATCCTTTGATTGCATGCCGTGGAATCGATGTCGAAGAGTATGATAGGGAATTCCCCATCTACGAGCTGCCTGGCGGATAGAGCAAGTAGTATCTATATCTTGAAGTGCCCGTTGGAGCTCATCTTCAGTATATTGCTTCATGATGGGTTAAAGAAGGTATCCTGAAAAAATGGCGTTATTTGGCGATATATAGCAATTGTTATAATAGTTTGAAAAAGGTAGTGGTGTTGATGAAGGAGGAGAAATGCGGGATTTTTGGGTGGTGCAGAAGTGGGGGTGGTGCGGAAGTGGGGTATTAGAGTTAAACAAGGACGATATTCGCAACCGTCTCAATGCTCTCCAGCCGGCGTACCTTCAAAACGATAGCCAAGCTCTCACCCTCCAGTCGGCGATTGACTATCTGGGGGAGTGTGAGACGGAGACCTGTCCCGGCGACAAGATTAAGGATATTAACGAGTTCCTTGAGTTTGCCAAGTTTTGCAGTCTTGTCGGCAAGTACTCAGCGAATGATGTCCCCTCCTGTGTTGTCGCTGTCTACAGCGCTGCCCCCATCGGTTGCAGCCACAACACCATGACGCCCAGCAAGCGTCATGTCCTGGCGACTGGTTGTGTTCCCGGTGGCCCTGACTTGCCTGCTTTGTTGTCTGTTCCTGAGAGTGAGGTTGAAGAGCCTGAGTCTCCCTTGTAAGCTTGTATCAAGCGCCATAAGCTTGGTAAGTTGTTGGTGAAGGTCTCTGCCCGCTCTGCCCTCTTCTCTTTTGGCTCTAGATTCCTTGACACCGCTCAAAAGGCCATGGCTCTTGATGCTCTCGGCCATGATCTCACTGAGGAGCAGGCAAGCGTTCTGCAACAGTTCGACACAGCTATTGGGGCTGCTGAGAAGGAGGCTGATGAGAATGGTACCACCTTTGATACCGAGGCCTACCTGCTGTCTCTGGGCCCCGCTTTGATTCATACAACCGTAGGTTCCTCTGATTCTGTCGGTGGACAGTCGCCGGCGTTCTCCACACTGGTCATGGAGGCCCTTGAGGCCCAGAGCGCTCTCTGGGATCTATTTGCGGATGATACCCAGCGTCCCATCGTAGAATCTGCCCGCCGCAAGATCGCCGCCTGCTTAGCGATCATCCAGCGTGCTATGAAGTGTAGCTGTCCTGTCCCGTCTAACAAAACGTAGGCCGACTTTAATATGTTGACCTGTGTGGAGCAGGACGCTATAGATAAGTATGAAGCACTTGTTGCCGATATGGTTGACGCCTCCTGTGCCGCCAAAATCGGCTACTTTGATCCCTTTGACCTGGATGCCTAGACACGGCTTCTCTGGCAACTCTTCAGCGACTGCTCTGCGTTTTGGGATCAACTCTAGGGTTAAAAATGGCGTTTAGTAGAGAAAAGGAAGGGTTATTCAGGTAGTCTCCAATAGACCTGTGTTCGGCAAGCGGTCGCTGCTAATACTCTACTTATCCCACTTCTTGTGAGCTCTTTTCCTTTGCGTCTCATACTTCTTGACCGTATCCTTGGCGCCATCTAAATGGTCTAGTGGCTCCCAAGTGTTGTATTCCACGGGCCATCCGGCCTATTTGACCAGGTAATGAAGATCGTCACCGCTTCCCTGGTGTGTAACGATTTCTTTAACTTCCCAAATGTCATCTTCTGTTTCTAACTCCAGAATTGTCGCTGACCCGTCGGCGACCTGTCGGCCTGCTATCCATGGTTCTAACAGTGACACCGGGAATACATTGTGTACTTGCCTGTACTGCTCTGGCAAGTGAAGGCGATACGCCTGGTTGCTAACCCTTTCAGCGACCGTAACCTTTATGTAACGCGGTGCCAACTTCTTGTCCTTAAGGCGCAGATTCTTCGTCGATAGTCTGATGACTTCTTAGCGATGGAATTCCTTCTGCTGATGCCTCTTGTTATAGTGGGTGGCCTGCGCCTCTGTGGCCTTTTCCCACGCCTTTACCGCTTGTCTCCTGACTTCAGCAATTCGCTTAATGCGCTCTCTAACCCCCTGTACTTTAGCCTTACAACTAGGCATATATTCTATATATCTGGGGTGGTATCCATAGAGGGCCATAAATAGAGACACTCTGATAGTCGAATGTCTACTGTTGTTGTATGTAAATTTGGCCTTGTCGAGCTGTGCTGCCCAACGGTTTGACGAACCGTCGGCGTACAGTCACAGGTATCACTCTAGTGTCTGATGGGTATGCTCTGTCTGGCCGTCTGTCTGGAGGTGATATACGGTGGACAGTCGGCAACAAATCGCCTTTTCCTTTACAAATTCCTCCTAGAACGCACTAGTGAACAGTTTATCTCTATCACTTACGATCCCTTCAGGCGTCCCGAACTTGTATTCTACTCGCTGGTACAGGATCCTTGCTAACTGGGCTGTGTTTAGCGTTTTGACTATAGGAACAAACAGAGCGACTTTAGTTATTCTGCATACGATAACCAGAATACAGTCATACTTGGCGCCGTCATTGCGAGCGCTCGGCGACAGCCCTGTAATGAAATCCATCAAGATTTCCTAGAACAGGTGTAAGGGCAGTAGCAACATCTATAACTGCCCATACGGCTTGTGTCGCGGCACCATAACGCCAAGGCAACACTTACAGTCTTGGATATACTGGCGTACGTCTTTACTAATTCCTTCCCAATAGAACTTCCTCAAGATAAGCTCCAAGGTCTTTGTTACCCCTATATAACCCACCCTAGGGTTGTCGTGGTGTCAGCAAAGGATCTCTGATCTCAGAGATTCCACCTATGGGATCATTAGCCTTCCCTTGAAGAATAAGGTGCCTGAGTCGTTAACGGTGTACGACTTTAATCCGCCGGCTATACTACAAGCCTTTGCCGATTGCGATATGCAGAACTTGTCTTTGGCCTACAGTCCTTGGATAAGCTCCTCTATCTCAGGCGCAAGGTGCGATACCAATGCCGTTTCGCCAGTCATGAACTCCCTCATGACTTGACGTGGGATGTGCTGCTCCGGTACAGCAACCCCAGCCTGGTCGGGCTCCTCAGTCGCCTGGGCGACTTCCCGCCGAGCACTATCCGATTCATCCCTTGCTCTCTGGCCTCAGGTTGTTACGGCAGCGATTGTTGCTGAATATCTGGGGCGCCCTGTAGCCCGCCACCAGCCTGAAGGAGAGGAATCCTTACCCTGGGAGTCGACCATCTCATGGTCAGGGTTGCAGAGCGATGCCCTGACTGCCTGGATGTACGCCTTTGCAGTCTCGCTCTTCCCTTCCATGTCGCCGATCATTTGGCGCACGTTGGGCGGCAGTTCGCCAATGAGTTGCAATTTCTTCACCAGTGTGGGAAGGACGTCCGTATACAGCACTTCCCCCTCCATGTAATCTGGCCTCCTGGTTAGTCCGTCCGCAGGGTTTGTCTTCCTTGATCTGTGTTCCAAGTTGAAGTCAAACGCTGACAACTTGTACACCTAGCGGGCAAGCCTTCCGTGAAGGTCCCGTGCAGGCGTGCTGATGACGCCTTTCAGTGCCTGGTGGTCTGTTAAGACTGTGAACTTCTCTGACAGCCCTTGGAGATAATAAGCCTAATGCTCCAATCCCTCCATAATGGCTAGCAGCTCCTGCTGCCCTGTGGCCCATCGCTGCTCTGTATCCGTGAGCTTCTGCGACCAGTAGGCGACTGGTTGCCATTGTCCCTCTACCAACTGGGACAGGATGGCTGCGATGGCCTTGATGGATGTGTCTGTCTCCACTTGTGTGGGACGCTGTGGGTTCTAATGTGTGAGCACAGTTGCCGACAAGAAGGCGACCTTTAGCCGATTAAAGGCTTCATCGGCCTCCTTGGTCCACTTAAAAACATGTGAGGCATTGTTGTGTCCCTTTAAAAGGGCCATGATTAGGGCTGTGATACCTGAGTACCCCGAGATGAACTTGTGGTAAAAGTTATAGAATCCTAGAAACGTTTGGACGTCTTTTATGGATATAGGCGCTTTCCACTCGGCGATCGTTCGCATGCAAGATTCATCCATTTTGATTCCCTCAGGGGTAATTACATAACCCAAGAACTCAACCCTTTATTAGTAAAACAAACATTTAGATAGCTTTGCGAATAGTCTAAACATTTGTAATTAACAGAGGACCTTTTTGAGGTCCTCAGTGTGCTGCTCCCTTGTGGCAGAATAGATTATCAGATCATCTATATATATAATGCAACATGTGTCAAGTAGCTCGCCAAGTGCTTAGTGAACGTATGCCTGGAAGGTTGCTGGAGCATTGGTTAGTCCAAACGGCATAACTGTATACTCAAAGTGACCATATCTAGTATGGAATGCTGTCTTCCAGCGATCTTCCTTCTTAACGTTAATACGGTGATATATATTGCGGATATCCACCTTGGATATCCACTTTGCTCTGCGAAGCCTATCCAACAGCTTGCCGATTAACGGCAGTGGATATCGATTCTTGATTGTGACTCTGTTGAGGCCCTGGTAATCCACGCAAAGGCGTATAGTGCCGTCCTTCTTTGGTACGAACAATATAGGCGCCCTAGCCTTGCTGACCGATCTTGTGATACGCCCATTCGCCAGGTTCTCAGCGAGGTATCGGCAAAGCTCTTCAAGCTGCTTGTTATTCAGTAGGTAGATTAGTCTATAGGGCGGCTTTGTCCCCAGGACAAGGTCTATCGCGTGCTCAGCCTTGATGTGGACTTGCGGCCCGGTCGCTGAGCCTTCGTTGAAGGTGGCTGCCTTGCTTTATAGTTCCTCCGGGAGGTCTTTTAGCGGCAGAGGTTCTTTCCAAGGCCCGACTTCACACAAGATATACAGCACATACGCATGCTCTTTATTCTCAAGGATATTGCAAGCTATCGCCTCTAGCTCTGTAATAGAGATCGACTTATAATACCACCTATTAGTGGCCGTGTCGATTTGGATGCCTTCCCAGCCTATAGACTGTCTGGACATTAGGATATCTGGCTGATCCTCTCTACGGTCGGCTTTGACGACCAGTCGCTGAACCTTCTGCGGCCATCCCTTATGGTCTATGAGGAAAAAGGTCAACCAATAAGCCTTTCCTTGGCCTAGGGTTTCCCCTGTGAATGACTTTAGGGTTGGGACGCTAGCCTTTGCCGGCTTGAGGCCCAGATATTGTACCAGCCTACGACTGACAAGATCCACCTTAGAGCATGTGTCCATTGCCACCTGCACCACTTTCTTGATGTCCCCTTGCAGAACGATCGCTGTGCCTGTAGTGGTGGGTCCCACTGGTACCCTTGGTTTCTGAGGCGTGAGTGGTTGGGCTGCATTACCTGTGCCTACTCGTTTTCCGATGAGTCGACTTTGACAACTCTGTGGTGTGCCTTAACCTGTTGCATAGTAGCGGTCTTCAGCTCTGGTCGGTGAGCCGTCGGCCGGCCGTCGCTTGAGCTACTAGTCGCTTTCTTGGGGCATGTATTTGAGTAGTGTCCCTTCTGGTTGCAATTATAGCATCTGACATTCCCTTGCCGATCCTTTAGCGACAACCCGCTGCGCCGGTCTGTGAAATGCCTGTGTGGGGAGTCTATCGGTTTAGGGCCCTTAGATGTATCCTTCCGCTGATCGCGATGGGCTGGCGCAGGTCGCCATGGCTGCTTGCTTGTGCTTAGCGGGCGTTTCTTGCCGTCCTTCTGTGAACTGTCGCCGCCTACTCACCGGTCCCTTAATGACCACAGGCGATCTGCCTCATGAGCCACGTCTCTGGGCCAAAGGATAGGTGTCTTCTGACGGATCATCTCGTCCTGTAATTGGGCTGGAAGTCTGAAGAAGTATTGATAGGCCTCTGCCTTTGACTCTTCTATGTCTGCCGTCCCTAGATTGTGGTGTATCGCCAACCACTTGGCGAGGTATTGCGATGGGGTCTGACCGTCACCTATACGCTTCTTCCTTAGCTCCCGCCGATAATCCCTTTCTTGGGCTTCTAGATCGACGTGCTGTCGGCGAACAAACGCCAGGAAGTCACTCCACGTCAGGGGTTCAATTAGTCCCTTCTCGTGATTACGCCATTGCGTCTGCAACGTTGGGGATACCTTTGATAGGGCCTATTCTATGTGTTACTCTACAGTACTCCCAGGTCGGAGCCTGTTTGCCGCCTCTACCACAACAATCCAGTCTGCCACTTAGGCGCTTATGGATTCCTCCCCAATGGTTCTATAATTGTAGGACGGGGGCTTCTTGTACTCCTTCCTGTTGGAGCGCTGTGCCGGTCTGTTGGCGAGCTCTCACAGGATGCGCTCATGATGCCGCCGCTCCTTACGGTGTTCCTCAACCATGGTCCTCATGGTCTCCTGGAAATATGACATCATGGCCTGTATGGGATCTAAGATCCCTTGCTCCGGTGCAGCTGTGCTGACACTCCGACGCGTGCTCATGCTCCGCCCGCTCCGCGAGCGTTCGGCGATGAAGGCCTTGTCTATGTTACTTACGATACTTGGGGAGTCTGGTGTCTGAAGTTCTCGGGATAGCGTCCTTCCCTGTGATCCTTCTCCCCCCAATCCTTGTAAATCCCTTACTGGCGATAGAGGTCGGTTTCTTGCCTTGGTACGTTGGACTGAGTCCTTGATTACGGATAGCTGTAGTTCGTCTATACTGCCTATGCGTCGGCGAAGCGCCGGCAAACTTTCGGCGCGTCTCGTGTCATTCGAATCCATCTTGCCTGTGCTGGTTACTCCGAAGAGGTAGAAGCTTAAGAATTGTAAGATTAATGGCTAGGGGCTTTTAACCAGGTAGGGCTTGATGGTAGGTATTGGTGTATTGTAAGACTTAAGCTTGCAGAGTTCAATCCAGCAGCCGTGGCCAGATTGATTGATTGATTGATTGATTTATTCCTACTCGGTTATGGAGCCGCTCTTTAGTCAGCAGCTATGCCCGGATAGCGGGGTCCGGCAAACAGCCGAAGCGTTCAGACGTTAATCCGAGCCGCCCCACTTCGCCAATGCAAAACATTGACCAGCTGTCCCCATTTTCCCGCTTTGCTCTCTAACCTCTATCTACCTTTGGCGGCCACCTCGTGTAGACTACGGTTCTTACTAATGTGGTCTCTATGCTAGGATCTATCGAGGCCTGATGCCTCATACTGTGGTTCTGCGTACCTACAGTCTCCCCCCAATGTTCAGCTTTGTCTGGGTTGCGACTCGATCCTGAATTGCCCAAGGATCTCGGTCTGTTCCATGAATCTGATGACTTTTGCGGCTGCTTTGCGCTCGTTCAATACGGCCCGGAGGTTGTGTCGTCCTGGGATGGCTCCGAGTTCCTGGCGTCGGAGTTGTCGATGTCTACGGCATCGCAACAGGATGTGCGATACTGTTTGTCGTCCTTCCCGGCATGGGCAGTTGGCATCCGTGGCGTCCGGCACTCTTCGGTTGAAGAGGAAGTCCTTAAGTCCTATCTTTTCCGTGCGCATTTGCACGAGGATTGAGCTCTGTCTCTTGCTTAGCCCCTCGTGGAGCTGAAGGACCTTCTTTGTCGGTCTCGGTGTGTATCGGAAGGTGGTTTTGCCTCGCGTTTCCGCCGTCCACTTGGCTTGCCACATTTTGTTCGCCTCTCTGTACGTCCATGTTTTGAGTGTGGATCTGAGTGCATACAGATGCTGTGGCATGTCCGCCTTGGTGCCCGTTTTGCCGTTCTGTCTCCATCCTGTGGCTTCTTTGGCTGCCTTGTCGGCGTCTTCGTTGCCCTGGATCCCCGTGTGGGCGGGGACCCATCGGATCTCCGTTTTGAGTCCTTGTTCTTGGAGTTTTTGTGTCTTGCATGCGATCGTTTGGAGCAGGTAAGAGCCTGACTTGCCTTTTGGCCTGGCCGATGATCTGATGGCTGCTTGGTTGTCGGTATAGATCAGGACCTTGCTTCTGTTGTTTCCCCTCTGTCGGTCTTCTTCGGCTATTTCGAGGGCGAGGATAATGCCCTGCAGCTCTCCGGCGTACACCGTCGATATGGCGTCGGATCCCATGTATGAGTTACGGGTCTGGTATGTAGTTATACATACCGCCGCCGCTCCTATGTAGCCGTTGATGCCGCTCCCATCCGTATAAATGTGTATGGCTTCAGTCTCGCGATCGATGCATTTCTGGTGCTCTTTCCTAGCGCTTTCCGCGGTGTCCGCGATGAACATGCGCGGTCCCTGCCACCACGGTGGGGTCACGAAGGGGGCGATGGTCTCCCGTTGTTGCTGATGTCTTGTGCTATCGCCTTGCTTAATGCGTAGTTCTCGTTCGATCGTTTGCCGAGGGCTTGTTTTCTTTTTCTTTCTTTCTCTTTGTCTTCTGTTCCTGACGTTTTCGTCTTCTCTTTGTTCTATTGGGCCCAGTCTGTTGATCGTGTCGATGTTCTGCTTCCATATTCGTTGCTCTATTGGAAGGAGGTGCATTTCCACGTCGAGTGCTGGGAAGGATGTTGCCCTGAAGGCACCACACATCGCCCTCGCCGCTCTGGCCTGTAGTCTTCGCATTCTGTTCAGGGTTCGATCCGTGTATCCTTTGCCGCCCCAGCCAGCGTTCGACCACGCTGAGCATGCGTACATCATTTGTGGGATTGCTACCCCTTGGTAGATGTTCCGCATTTCCCTTGCTCTTACTCCCCAGGTGGAGCTTCCTAGGCTGCTGATGGCTGCTATGGTCTTTAAGACTTTGCGCTCTATTTCATCGATGTGCTGTTTCCACCTGAGGGAAGTGTCCATGGTTAAGCCGAGGTATTTGCATGCTGTATTGGGCTTTATCTCGCCCCATTTGCTCTGCAGCGGTGTATCGACGTTGATTCGTGACCTTGCTCTTGTGAAGTGGACGAGTTGGAACTTTTCAGGTGCGAAGACGGATGCATGTGTTGTTGCCCAGCCTTCCGCTACTTCTAGTGTCTCTTGGAGTTTGCTGCAGGTTTCTTCTGCTGTATCTGCCCATGCGAGGATAGCAACGTCGTCGATGAATCCTGTGGCGAATGTATTCTGGCCCTGGTTGCATCTTTCGAGGAGGTCTGCGTTGTAGAATAAGTAGAGTATTGGCGATAGGGGAGAGCCTTGCGGTATGCCAGTGGTGAGCGTGTATGGCTCGGACCGATAGCCGTCGATGTGGATATGGGTTTGTCTATTTCCCAGGAAACTGGCAATCCATTGTACTATTGCTTCGTCGACCTGTCTCTTCCTGAGGTTGTGAAGGAGTCTCCGGTGTGATACGTTGTCGAACGCCCCTAGCACGTCGAGGAGGAGCAGACTCGCAACCTTTCCTTGTCCTTTGTTCCAGGCTTCGTATATCTTGTCGATGATGAGGTGCAGTGCGTGTTCTGTCGACCTTTGTTTTCTTCCGCCCATGTGGTTTTCTGGTAGTAGCTTGTATGTTTCGGCCATATAACTTAGCCTTTCCGCTATGATTGCATCGATGACCTTTCCGACGGTGTTCAACAGTGCTATTGGTCTATATGCTTTGGGTGTCGTGTAGTTGTCTTTGCCCGGCTTTCCCCGAACAACCCACTCCTTCTGGGAAGCCACTCGGCCGGCCGTGGCTGCGCCTTAACGACCCCGTTAGCCTTTTGCTCCGCATGGAGACCTTCCCCCAGGAGTGTCTCGGCCCCAGGCAAAGCCGAGACGGTGCCGCCCCGTATCCGGTACGGGCCATACGGTCGCGTCGTCCGAGTTTGCACCTTAAGCCGGCTGCAACTGCACTCCAGTCTCTGAGCCGACCGACATGCGCCTCCGTCCTCTCGAGCCACCGTGTCGTCTCCGCAGGTCTCAAGTGCAGGGGCTACCACGCCGGCGATACCACGTCGCATCGGAGGGGCATGACATCCGGCACACCGGACACACCGGCGATACCACACCCGAGGGCGGCCCAGGTACGAACTGGGAGCGCCTCCGACATACCGATCCTTTCCCTCCTCACGACGGACCAGGTACGAGCTGGGAACGTAGCTCCCCGCTGCCTTCTGGTCACGACCACGGCGCTACGGCCCACCGGAAACCCCGGGCGCAACCCCGGGTCCAGCTTCCCGTTACCGCGACTCGTCTCCGACTCGCAGCCGACCATGTCTTGCAGATCAGAGGCGCAGAGCAGCCGCCACGCCGGCACGGCTACTCGCACTCTGTCCACTAACCCAACCCATGTCCGCCGTATGATGTTCGATCGCGGTGCGCTGTGTCCTCGGGATCGGTCCGGGCGCTTTTCCTGTGCTCGAAGCTTAACAAGTCTGCTGACTCCGTATCAACCCGTCGGTCTTAACAACTTCCATTACGCTCGACAGAGCATGTAGGCTTGCTCCGAGCCCTCGTCGGGAGACGCGCCGATGCTTCAGATGCTCGACCCGTCCGCCTCCCGAACCCAGAGCCGGATGGGCCGGAGGGTGTCCTGTCTCTTCATCGACATCAGCCAATGTCAAGTCGGATGGTTTTCTTACGCCAGTATCCCCCATGTAGCTTGTTGGCTTCGGAAATGGTGTGGGTGGTGCAGTGGTCGTTGATTGCGTAGTCCGTTTGTAGGTTCGAGAGTGCCGATGAAAACTTTTCACAGCACCGTCCAGCCGTGGTTGTCGACCGCGCGCGACGCACCGCGCCACACCCACCACTCCTACTGACACCGGACACCACGAGAAGGTCTGCCACATCGTCCTACTGCTTTTTCAAGCAGCATCCAGTGTGCTCACTGGAGGCGCAGCCGTGGCCAGCTGGAAAACTCTGCAGTGGGGTCTGTACGCCGGAGGCTCGGCGAGCTGTCGCCGAGACCCACAACATAACTACGGATCTCATTACAATATTAAGTAATACCTATAATACCTATTAACCTTTAGGTAAAAGATAGATATATTAATTCTTATAGTAAAACCTATTAATTAGGACCTAAAGATCTAAAATAATAGATACCTAATAATAAAAGGCCTATTTTTTTAAGGTTATTTAGGTTTTTTTTTATTATTTAACTAATATCTCTATTATCTAGAGAATCTATTTATTTAACTAATAAAATATAGATAAGACTAGTATTATAAAAGGTAAAAGATCTAATAGGCTAATATTAGGCTTTATAGTATTACGGTATATCTAGAAAAAACAGCTAGAATCCTAAGTATAGATATCTATTATTAAGTGTATAGCTATTAATAGGAGGTCTTTATACCTATTAGTTATATATAAAGGTAAGTTAGTCTAGGCCTAATAGTTTCTATTTAACCTATCTAGATATAAAGGATAAAACTTTATATTTATAGATAATAGCTAGACGATTAAAAAGACTACCCTTAAGTGGCTAAAAAAGGTCTTTATTTTAGGTATTATATGTTACGACCCAACAAGTTATAGGCGGTGTTGCCCCACCAAGACAAGGAACAAGATGGGCAGCCCAGGCCTTTGTACGTCGACAAGCGGATGACGCCCCAGGAACGGAAGAACTATGGTACAGGTCACGTGAAGATAAGATAACACTGAGCACCCCATGTGGGGCGCTGAGCGCTCAGTGCCAAAAGTGAGCGCTTAATAGGAGGAATAAGCGCTCAGTCAGCAAGAGCAGCGCTTACTACCAATCAAGAAGCATCACAAAGGATAATAGGACTTGTATATAGGATGGACTTGACGCGCTCAAGAACAGACTTCTATAGCTCTTCAGTAATCAACTTGTGATATATTCTCTAAATACCTTTTAGTATCCCTTTAGTGATTCATTAACAAGAAGCTATACAAGCTACCCTTACAACTTTTGACCACACGATTAATCACCAGGTGATCAGCAGACCAGCAAGCCAATAATACTGTTACCAAGTATCAACCTTAGCTATACTATTAGCGGAAACCCTACTGTCAGATTACTGACCGTAACACTTTGATTGCTCCTGTTAAGTAAGTTGACCTTAATACTCACCTAATAGTATTCTATGATATCTACTCCTACCCCACACGCTGCCGCTCTAACCCCAGTTACAACCGGACTAACTAATCAACAGCTGCTTAAAATAATTACCTAGTTGTAGGAAGAGAATCAGCAACTCCAAGCCCAGCTGTTGGCACCCAGGCCTGCTCTACCCCTATAGGCCAAGTACCCAGATCTTGAACCCTATAACGGGACCTTAGGAACTCTATAAGGATTCCTTACTTAAACCAAGGCCTACTTCAAGTTCTATAAAGATTCCTTTGCAACTAAGGCCGACAAGGTGTTATACGCCGCCTTATTCTTAAAGAAAGACGCCTTAGCCTGGTTTAAACCTATAATGTGGGACTACCTGGATAACGATAGAGAAAACCAAGAAGATAATACTAAAAAGATCTTTAGGAAGTTTAAGAACTTCAAGAAATAACTCAAAGAAGTCTTTAGTAGCCCTAATAAGGAACATATAGCGGAACAAGAACTCATGACCCTTACTTAGAAAGGATCAGCTAGTAAATATACCGCTAAATTCCAATATATCACCTCTAAACTGGAATAGGGAGATAAAGCCTTAATAGCCAAGTTCTATTAGGGACTTAAGGAAGACATTAAAGACAAACTTAGTCAAGACAACCGACCAGACGAATTCTATAAATTCATAGATAAGGCTGTTAAGATTAACAATTAACTATATAAATAACAGCTTAAATAAAAAGGACAATAAACATGGCCTAATAAGGTTGATGCCAACATTAGCCAGAAGTATAGACCAAAGACATCGCAACAAGAAAACCATGGCAGCACTGCCTATAGACATCACACAGGACCCATGGACGTCAGCGTTGCTAAAAGACAAGATAAACGCCTAATACAGGATCCTAACACTGTCAAATATTTTAATTATAAAAAAATAGGACACTATACACAAGATTATAAGCAACCTAAGTAACTCCAAAATAAACCGCTACCTAAGCATGCTAAGAAAGCCAACACAGCCACTAAGGAAACACCATATAATTAACTCTCTTAGACCGCCTGTTATAACGACAACTGCCTGATATACCAAGACAGCAAAAAGCAAGCAGGATAGTACCCTAAGGGACCTTACTATAAGATTCTTGCGATAGTCAGGAAAACAGGAAAAAACCAAGTAACTAAGTCAAATAAACAAGACGTCATCATAACCCTTCCTAAGAAAACCGTCGACAGTAACACTTTCCATACCAATAAAACAATCAATCACTTAGATTCCACATATAGGTAATGATCTTGTGTCAATTGATAACATCAATGGCGCGCCACATCTTTTGTGCAGTTTCATTTCTTAGTGGTTATGAGCCCAGCTTAGCTCTGTGCACGAGAGTGTGCGAGTTCGAGTCCGGTCGCACGCACGCATAAAAAATAGGATTCTTACCTAGGAGTTGCTTACCTAGGGTTCTTGCCTATCATAACATAACTGTGCAAGGCCAATAGTCTCTATAGCCCTTGAGGAGGTGACTTAGATTCCACATATAGGTAATGATCTTGTGTCAATTGATAACATCAATGGCGCGCCACATCTTTTGTGCAGTTTCATTTCTTAGTCAATCAAATAATAGGGGAACATAACAAAAGCGTTCTAAAGAACCTTAAGAAAACACTCAGGAACATATAATAACAAGCAAGATATCTCTAGAACTAAGTAGAAATTAAGGAGGAGGTATAAGGCAAGCCTACTAGATAAGTATAGATCTACCTATAACTATATAAGGAACTTAAGAGATATATCAAGAACTAAGAGAAGTTAACCGACATATTAGAACTTCTAGAACTCACCTAATGGATATAGGCCGAAACCTAGTAAATCACTAGCCCACCTACCAAGATTATAGCTATAGCCAGAAAGATTATAAACTTCCTAGAACCTAGACTTCAGATAAAAGAGAGTCCTAGTTAGAACCAAGACGACAACTTATACATTGGAGAATCCCTTAACAAATTTATTCCACTAAGCAAGATAGAACGATAAGCAGCTAAACAACTAATAGAATTAAGGAACACTATAACCCCTACAGTAAACAAGACTAAGACTCATTCTCAGCACATTCAAACATAGGCAGAAAACGTTTCTTTACCATCAGCTTAAAAAGACAACCTATACAACGCATATAAACCCTTAACTATACCAACCTTTATAAGAAACCTACTAATAAGGAAAAACAAGGCACCAGGGTTTAGAGAAATCAGGAAAGACACCAACGATCAGGAAGTCCGTTTCTATAGAACTTAAGACCTAAATCAAGACTATATACTAATCCTTAGAGTTAAAGAAACATCTATATTCAGGGACAATAAACGATTAGATCCTAATTACCTTATATATTATGGTGTATTCTAGGCAGAATATATCTATAATAATTATAAGAAACATAAGGAAGAAAAAGGACTATTCTCTTTCTACCTATAGAGGCAGAATAAACAGCTAATTCCTAGAATCCATATAGATCATAAATTAAGAACATAAGAAATTAAAAAATACCGCAACAATTGGCTCAGTTTTCAGCCAAGCTTAAAGAAACCAATAGCTTATATACACAAGATAACTAAACATTAGTCTAACTATATATATAATAAATATATTTTACACTACAAAGGAAAAACACACGTATAGCAAACTTAGTTATAGAAGGACGCTTCTATTAATAACGATGACGCCAAGAAACAGTCAAAAAACAATAAACGCCAACTATAACGGGACCACAGAAGGCAATACTGGGCAGGAAGTCCCTATATATAACAACCATAAACAACAACGATACACACCTAATACTTAAAGTCTAAATTAATAGACAGCCCACTTAAGTTATAGTAGACAGTAGAGTACAGGCAAACTTGATATCACCTTAACTAGTGAATCAACAAAACATTTAATGGCAATACAAGGACAACCTATATACCCTTTAAACTATTAAAAGAGAAATAGTTGCGTATAGCAAAGGAACCATTGAATTAGAGACTATACACCTCTCTATAATTACCTATAACTATCACAAACAACTAGTCTTTAATATTACAGCAATAGGATAACTAGATATTATACTTGGTATCCCATGGTTAAAAAAGAATAATCCCAACATAGACTAAAAGTCTGGCCAACTTTAGTAGAGAAATTCAGCGGTAAGGCAGCGTTGCATGCCGCAACCCCCATATAAATCACAGACATAACCAAAGTATATCGTATATATCTAAAGGATTAAACCTACCAAGGAAGAAAGATTTAGATTAATAGACTAAGAATAAAGAATAATAGAACAACTTTTAGTGATCCCTAAGATCTAAAGAAAATATATAAAACTATTCGCTAAAGAACTAAAAACAGGGTTACCAGAATATAGTCTACACAACCATAAAATCGAACTGCTACCTAGAACACACCCTAGGTTAAAACCGATCTATAACTTAAATAAGATAGAACAAAAAGCACTTAATAAATGGCTAGATGAAAATCTTAAGAGAGGATATATTAGACTATTAGACTTACCAGTAGGATACCTAATCCTGTTTATACCTAAGAAGAATAGGAAATTATAACTATACGTTGACTATTAACAACTTAACGATATTACTAAAAAAAACATATATCTACTACCACTTATCTCAAAGCTATAAGACCTTCTATATAAAGCCAGATGGTTTATAGCCCTCAATCTGAAAGGAGCCTACAACCTAATCCACATCAAGGAAGGAGATAAATGGAAAACAGTATTCCAAACACAACAAGGCTTATATAAGACGCTCGTTATACCCTTCAAACTTATCAACACACCTACAATATTCTAGACAATAATTAACCACATTCTCCAAGAAAATCTCAACATCTTTATCGTCTGCTACCTTAACGAAATCCTCATCTTTTCAAAAACGCTTAAAGATCACAAAAAACATATATATTAGGTACTATAAAAACTTCAAGAAGCAAAACTACTAGTTAAACCAGAAAAAAGCGAATTCCACACACAGAAAGTCAACTACCTTAGATTCACTATTACACCAGGCAAAATCAGAATACAAGAAAAAAAAATTCAAGCAGTCAAGGACTAGCCTACACCACAGAACGTCAAGGATATATAATCCTTCTTAGGATTTATAAATTTTTATTAAAGATTCCTTAAGAACTACATAAGCTATATTAGAGGACTCTAAAAGCTCACACACAAGAACACCAAATTCATATAGACAGAAGAATACAACAAATCCTTCAACAAGATCAAGAAGCTCATAACTTCAGAACCAGTCATTCAAATACCTAACCTAGATAAACCCTTCAAAGTTGAGACTGATACCTCAGACTTCGCTATAGGCAGACAACTAGGACAACAAGACAAGAAAGAAAGACTTTATCCATACATATTCTACTCTAAAGCCTTCCATAGACCTAAATTAAACTATCAGATCCACAACAAAGAACTCATAGCTATTATTAAAGCATTCCAGGAATAGAGACCACACCTATCAGGAACTAAGCACCAAGTCTTGGTATACATAGACTATAAGAACCTCTCCTATTTCACAACCTTAAAGGTTCTTAACAAGAGATAAATCCGATAGTCAGAATTCCTTTCAGAATATAACTTCAAGATTATCTATAGGAAAGGCATCAAAAACAGAAAAGCGGACGCTCTCAGCAGAAGACCGGACCACAGGGTCCTGGTACCAAAAGAAACATAAGTGATTCTTAAGCATGATAACAATAGAAACATTATACCAGCACAAAAACTCATTATAATCGGCAAGCGTGTTAATACCAGCACGACTGGCAGAATAACAGCAGACCAGATCCACAAGATACACAGCACAAGGGCACATAGACACCAAGGAATCACAAAAACCTTCAAATAAATCAGATAACATTCTAACAAAAAAGTCATATAAAAAGAAGTGGCTTCAGCAATTAAGGATTACGAAATATATAAGAAAAGCAAAAACAGTCCTTATAAGCTATACAGGCAAATTCAACCACTACCAGTGCTACTAGAAGCATAGCATTTAATCTTATTAGACTTTATCGTTAAATTACTAAAGTCAAGAGAACCACTTATAAAAACCTATTATAACAGTGTTCTTATAATAGTTAATAGACTTATAAAGTATGCTTATTTTATCCTATACCTAGAGTCAAGCATAACAGAAGACCTAGCGTACATATTCCTTAAGTATATCATCAGCAACCACAGATTACCCAAGGAAATCATGTCAGATAAAGAAAAGCTGTTTATATCTAACTTTTAGAAATCCCTAATCTTATAACTTAGAATAAACTATAAATTATCGACATCATTTTATCCACAAACCAACAGACAAACAAAAAGAATTAATTAGATACTTAAATAGTATCTCTAATGCTATATTAACTATAACCAAAATAATTAGGTACCTCTACTACCTTTAGCCTAATTCGCCTATAATAGTACTATTAAAGAAAACATATAACACTCACCATTCTACTTAAACTACAGATTCTAACCAACCGTATACAGAGAACCTTAATAAGGACCATAAGCCCTAAAAGCCGTGGCCAACTTTAACAAACTATAAGAAATCCAAAACAAGGTCACCAAAGACCTCAAGTTCGTTAGACACTAAATAAAGAAATACTCTAACTAAGCAAGGATTAAGGGACCAACCTTTGAGGAGGGAGATAGCGTGTATCTCATCCGCTAAAACATTAAAACCAAGCGACCAAGCGATAAACTTAACTATAAAAAACTTAGACCCTTCAAAATCCTCAAGAAAGTCTTAAATATAACTCTAATACCCCACTTCCGCACCACCCCCACTTCTGCACCACCCAAAAATCCCGCATTTCTCCTCCTTCATCAACACCACTACCTTTTTCAAACTATTATAACAATTGCTATATATCGCCAAATAACGCCATTTTTTCAGGATACCTTCTTTAACCCATCATGAAGCAATATACTGAAGATGAGCTCCAACGGGCACTTCAAGATATAGATACTACTTGCTCTATCCGCCAGGCAGCTCGTAGATGGGGAATTCCCTATCATACTCTTCGACATCGATTCCACGGCATGCAATCAAAGGATACTGCTTATATTCATATGCAGCGGTTATCCCAGGCCCAAGAGCAATATCTATCTGAATGGGTTCAAGTCCAGGATGCCCTAGGCGCTGGCCCTACCCATCAACAACTAAAGGGCCTAGCAGAGCGTATGCTAGGCGATGGGCAGCAGCCCATAGGGAGGAAGTGGATAGGGCGATTCCTGCGGCGAAACCCATCACTTAGGACCAGGCGATCTAGGGCAATAGATGCCCGGCGATGGAAGGCCCATTCTTCCGAGGTTATCCAGGGTTTTTTCCATCTTCTGGTTAATATCCCTGCCATCCAGGGAATCCATCCATCTAACCGATGGAATATGGATGAGACTGGCATTATGGAGGGCAGGGGATCTAATGGGCTAGTGTGCTGGGCTCTGCAGCATCGCAGCATATCCAGAAAAAGCAGCCAGGATCCCGGGCATGGGTATCTATCATCGAGTGTGTGGCTGCTGATGGGAGGTCCCTATGCCCACTGGTTATATATA
This sequence comes from Colletotrichum eleusines, assembly GCA_016807845.1. Classification (NCBI taxonomy): domain Eukaryota; kingdom Fungi; phylum Ascomycota; class Sordariomycetes; order Glomerellales; family Glomerellaceae; genus Colletotrichum; species Colletotrichum eleusines. Next base: position 3,161,874 of record JADEZO010000009.1, read on the forward strand.
AGGGCAAATCAGTCCAGGCCCAGTGGTTCCCATCTAACCTATCTGGATATGAAGGATGGCACTTCACATATACGGATAATGGCTGGACAACTGAGAAGACTGCCCTTGAGTGGCTAAAGAAGGTCTTTATCCCAGGCACTATGCCTAGTGAGCCAGAGGCAGCCAGACTGCTGGTTCTAGATGGGCATTACAGCCATATATCTACTGACTTTATGTGGGAATGCTTCCAGAACAAGATATATCTACTATATCTACCGCCGCACTCCTCTGCTGTCCTCCAGCCACTGGATATATCGGTCTTCAGCCCATTAAAGCACGCCTATCGAAGGGAGGTTGGATATCTAGATGACTGGGTTAGTGATTCAACTGTTGCTGGCAAAAAGGGCATTTCTGGCCTGTTATATAAGGGCTAGAGATGCATCTATAACAGCCCAGAACGTTAGAAGTGGCTGGAGGTCAGCTGGACTATGGCCAATATGCATACAGCGACCTCTATCTAACTCGTTAGTAATAAAGGCATCATCCAGCCAGCAGAACAGCCAGCAGACTAACCAGCCTAGCAGCCAGCAGTGGGGTGAATCCGTATCTATCGTCCCATGGTCAACACCTCGTCGATCTGCTGAACTACGGCATCAACTACGCCAGTTAACCCAGCTGGCAGAGGATGGGCTAGATACCCATACTATTCGTCACCTATCTAGAAAGGTGCAAAAGGGGTATGATGAACAGGCATCTAGAAGGGCACTTCTAGAGCAGAAGGTCCACCAGCTGGAGGGCCAGTTGGATGATATACGGCAGCGCAAGAGAAAGAAGGTCCGTCTATCGCCTAACAGCACCTTCGCCACTATTTGGGACATCCAGCGGGCGCAAAGTCCGGATATCGGCGATATGGATAGTCCGGATGAATCCAGTGCATCCGAATTATCTAGCGAGGCCGAAAGTTGCATATGGGTGGGCGGCAGAGGTGGTGAAATAAGTGGTGATAGTGGTGGTGGTGATGGTGATGATGGTGGTGCAGAAGTGGGGGTGGTGCAGAAGTAGGGGGGTTGAGTTAAACTATAAACTTAACTTACTAGACATAATAAAGATCCACCCGGTATTCCATGTCACACTGCTTAAACCAGCACTATAAGGATTAATAGCATAAGATCTTATTATTATGGATAGGAATAAACCAGAATATAAGATTAAATAAATTATTAAATATAACCAGCCAGGCTAGACGACAGGCGAAAAACCAGAAATATAGTACCTTATTAAATAGAAAGGATATAGCCATGAAGACAATATATAGGAATCAGCATCAAACCTAACCCATACAGAAGAAAAACTTAAAAACTATTAGGCAGAATTCTATATAAGGGAAAAAACACTGGCACCTATAGTAGGGCCCTAACGCAATAAACCAAGGAATAAAGTAAAGCAACTATAACCGCTGTGGCGACCTTATAAGGCAAATAGACCATAAAACAAGAACCCATTCATTCGCCTAGGAACGCCAGCTGCCAACTAAGAACCCACCGTTTCTAAGCCAAAATCCTAAAACTCTAAACCAGCCAAAACAGCATCCCAGTCAATCACATCAGCCACACCGATGGCATGGGCTTTAGATACCATAGAAGGACCTAGAGAACTTGCCATAGATATCTCCTCCTCCCTAGCAATAGAAGAAACATCTTCCCCCTGCTTTAATAGCGACTGTTTTATATAACGATTACAATCTAACCTTACCAGAATTTCATTTATATCTACCTACACCTTTTATAGTACCTCTATTCGTTTTTAAAAATCCTTTTCTAACTCCTCCTCTTTATTATTTAGACGCTAAGACTTATTTATTAGATATTACACTAGGAGATAAGTTAACAAAAAAGACATAATAAAAGACAGGGAAGGACGATCCCTATAAGTATAGATAGCATCCTCTAACGTATTATAAGACTTTTTTATACCCCCCACCGCAACACACTCACCATAGACCAAGGAGGAGTCTACTAACATCTTATAATAAAGACCCTTTAACTGACAACAAGTACACAGCATGACGTTAAAACTATACACTGAAATCTTAAGGGCATAACGATGACGACGTAGTGTGAAAGCAGCGCTATCTAACATATTATTAGCAGATAAAGAAGGAAGAAACTTGTAGATCCCCTAACCTAAGAACGACCACCTACTTATACAGGTCTTAAGGACAAGACCTTTAGAGGGGAGACCTAATGTTACAACCCAACAAGTTATAGGTAGTGTTACCCCACCAAGACAAGGAACAAGATAGGTAGCCTAGGCCTTTATACGTCAACAAGCAGATAACTCCCCAGGAACAGAAGAACTATAGTACAGGTCATGTGAAGATAAGATAACACTAAGCACCCCATATAGGGCGCTAAGCGCTCAGTGCCAAAAGTGAGCGCTTAATAGGAGGAATAAGCGCTCAGTCGGCAAGAGCAGCGCTCACTACCAATCAAGAAGCATCACAAAGGACAATAGGACTTATATATAGGATAGACTTAACGCGCTTAAGAACAGACTTCCATAGCTCTTCAGCAATTAACTTGTAATATATTCTCTAAATACCTTTCAGTATCCCTTTAGTGATTTATTGACAAGAAGCTATACAAGCTACCCTCACGACTTTTGACCACACGATTGATCACCGGGTGATCAACAGACCAGCAAGCCAACAATACTGTTACCAAGTATCGACCTCAGCTATACTATTAGCGGAAACCCTACTGTCGGATTACTGACCGTAACATCATACCTAACAAGCTAAAGGCAGCCAGACTGCTGGTTCTAGATAGATATTATAGCTATATATCTATAAACTTTATATAAGAATACTTCTAGAATAAGATATATCTACTAGATCTACTATTATACTTCTCTATTATTCTTTAGCTATTAGATATATCGGTCTTTAGCCTATTAAAGTATACCTATTAAAGGGAGGTTAGATATCTAGATAACTAGGTTAATAATTTAACTATTACTAATAAAAAGGTATTTCTAGCCTATTATATAAAGGCTAGAGATATAGCTATAATAGTCTAGAACGTTCGACATAGCTAAAGGTTAACTCGACTATAGTTAATATATATATAGCGGCCTCTATCTAACCCTATAGTAACTAAAGACTAATAGACTAGCTAGACCAGCCAACAGACTAACTAACCTAATAGCCAACAGTAAGATAAAGCCCTATCTATCGTCCTATAGTTAACCCTTTATTAGTCTACTAAGCTATAGTATTAACTATACCAGTTAACCTAGATAGATAAGGATAGGTTAGATACCTATACTATTTATTACCTATCTAGAAAGGTGTAAAAAGGGTATAATAACTAGATATCTAGAGTGGCACTTCTAGAGCATTAGGTCTACCAGCTGGAGGGCAAGTTAGATGACCTATAGCAGCGTAAGAGGAAAAAGGTCCCCCTATTCCCTAATAGTACCTTTGCCACTATATAGGATATCCGGCGGGCGTAAAGTCCAGATATCGGCGATATAGATAGTCCAGATGAATCCAGCGTATCTGAATTACCTAGTGAGGCCGGAAGTTGTATATAAGTGGGCGGCAGAGGTGGTGAAATAAGTGGTGATGGTGGTGGTGATGGTGTTTCGGATGTGGGGGTGTTTCGCAAGTAGGGGGGTGGAGTTACTTCATCAAGGGAAGGGGACATTTTGGATTTGCATGCAAGAAAAGCAGCGAAATTTCAATATCCCAAGGCTTGTCGGTGTTGTGTTCTACACGCCAGACCCTACATCTCGAAGAAAAGAGAGACAGCAGCAGGTGTGCCCATCATCAGGAAACAGGGCATGACATGGCGACTCACGCTCGTCAGTGAGTCAGACTCCTAAACACACATTTATCCTCCACTGTGCATCCAAGACACGAGCACGTGCTGCTGACAACCGTCGGATTCGCTACCTACCTAGGTAGGTAGTTATAATGTACGGATGGCCTCCCTGATTTGATTTGAAGCAAACCTGGGTGCCGCAAAGGACGGCGGCCCAAGCCGATTAGCCCTGACCGATCCTTAACAATGAACAGAGATTTCTGCTGCCTGTCTCGGTACCATTAGTGCCGAGTCATTGTTACTCCCACTCGCTCTTATCTACCTTATCGATGTCTCCTCGCCACCAAATAACCTTGATAGCAGCCACTTCATCCGAACTACCTCCCCTCATACCAGTGCCAAACTATTTTGGGATTTCTTAGTAATGGCTCCCACCAGTGAAACAAGATGACTAATTGAGCGTAAGACTACGGATAAAGGCATCTAATACCGATGCGTCTGTATATCTGACTCTCGCCCGACACGACACCACGCCTCTATTTTGCTTTCTTTCTTTTGTATCTCAGCATCTCATTAACGACGCATATGGTGTCTGGACCATTCAACGTCAGGAACTACGCCAAGGAGAAAAACCATCTTTTTTTATCGTGTTACAGGCTTCGCGGACGACATGCATTATGCGAAGAGTAATTACATGTACTGTAGCATTTCTTCAGCAGGCTACCACCGCCCTGCCATTTGGAACCCATTCTCACAAAACAATCCCACTGGCTTGGTCTCTGGTCCCGACTTCTTTATCTCATCTTGGTGATTCAATGGCTGGATTGTGTTGGGTAGTGTCAATCAAATGCTCGGTTTGACCCCGACATCCTTGGGTGCCAAATAAGAGGACAGTTGTTTGAACCTCATACAACAGTTAAACCAGATGAACATCAAAACGTTAGAAAAATACAAGGGAACTCAAACCTAGAGCTAGGCCGCGGCAAACGATATTTTCTCCTATGATGAAGGATGACTGATTATCAGAGTGTTCAAGCATTAGCAGCCCATCTTCCGGCATCTAGAGAACTCACGGAAAATCGGTCTCTGCATTCCGATCGGCGTCAAATATTACCTATCATAGAGATTCTTGCTGTGTGCCCATGGTGATAAGCCAGGTAAATGACCTTGTCTTATTGATGCAACGTTGATGAAGCATGGTTGATAAGACACTAATGCCAAGGTTGCCAAGCTCACCAAGAGCTGTCTAAAGTGAAAATGACAGGCGAGGGGTTTAACCTGGGGGAGGGGAAAGTGACATTCCCCTCCCTCAACAACTGAGGGGTCGAGGCTCCAAGGCTACAGCATCAGATGAGTGCGGCTTGGTTGCGTATCCATGACATGGTGCTGCAAGTGGTGAAGTACTACAGTCTACACACTCCAGGTAATGATAATAAAGTAGTACGGGATCACTATCGACTCAAAAACTGAATTGACTTATCCGCACAATCTTCCCAATCGTCAAGATTATCCAACAATGAAGCTTATTTCCCTGACCATAGCGGTCGCATCCTTGGTGGCCTCCTGTGCCTCTTTGTCTTATGACGGCTACCAAGTCTTTCGAGTCAAGACAGGCTCCAGAACGGCTCTGGTTGAGCGAGAGCTTGCAACCATAAAATTCGACGAATGGAACACGGTCAGAAACAAACACATTGATATTGCGGTTTCCCCTGATCAGATTGGCCCGTTCATGAAGCTCGACCTGGACTATCACGTCATGCACAAAGACTTGTCCCAGTCGATTTCCGCAGAGTCTGCTGCGAGCAATTTGTGGAAGAGGCAGGTCAACGACCTATCCTGGTACAACAGCTATCACGCATACGAAGAGCATAAGGGATACTTCAAAGCTTTACATGAAGCTTTCCCCAATAATTCGAAGCTTGTATCTTCAGGGACCTCTTATGAAGGAAGAGAAATATTCGGCATTCACTTCTGGGGCGCCAATGGCCCCGGTCAACCGGCTGTTTTGTGGCACGGAACGGTTCATGCGAGGGAGTGGATTGTCGCTCCTGTAGGTTACAAAACGCGATTTCTACATCTGCCTCCAGCTGACCAAAACATCAAACCAGGTTCTTGAGTACCTTTCTCTTCAGCTGATACAAGGCTACGGCGTCGACAACGCCACGACCGGGTTCGTGGACAAATATGACTTTTGGGTCTTTCCAATCGTAAACCCTGATGGTATGTATGCAGATGTAATCAAATCTTTACGGGAACCCGGCTCACGAAAGTACAGGATTCGTGTACACCCAGACCACCGAACGGTTGTGGAGAAAGAATCGTCAACCGGCACCACAGAAGACCAACTCAACTTGTTGTGGAACAGACGTCAACCGGAACTGGCCGTACAAGTGGGACGCCACCCCGCTCGGTGCGTCCTCGGACCCGTGTTCGCAAACGTACAAAGGTGCCGAACCGGGAGACACCCCGGAGATACAGGGCCTCAGCAAGCTAGTAGATCAACTGCGAGATAGTGGCGGGCTGAAGCTTTACATTGACTGGCACAGTTACAGCCAATACTTTCTCGCGCCGGTCGGCTACAACTGTACGCACTACATTCCCACTCTGGGCCAACATATTGCTCTGGCGCAGATCGCCTCGGATGCCATCAGGGAAGTCGAGGGCGTCACCTTCACTTACGGCCCGAGCTGCGCGACCTTGTATCCCACCACGGGCGGGAGTTTTGACTACGCCTACGCCGTCGGTAAAGCGGACTGGTCCTATCTTATCGAGCTGCGAGACACCGGAGACTGTGGCTTCATCCTCCCAGCGGAACAGATCAAAGGCAGTGCCGCAGAGCAGTGGGAGGGTGTCAAGCTCATGCTTGGTCTTCTCGATGAAACCTTCTTCGACGGGGCGGGAGCCGCGGCGCTGTAAGACAATTGGGATGAGGGACACCGTCGGTTACAAAGACCACGGAGTACTGCAATACGTGGGTGGAGCAGCCTGTATCTGGCTTTGCCTACTTTCGAGTGGGAGTCCTGTTGGTGCAAAGCGGTCCTGGGACAGGAGCTCGCCACCAGACCGCAACGTGGTAGGCTGCGGTTACCGATGTGGGTTAACACGGCGGCGACGTGCAAGCACACAGCGAAAGCAAGTAACTATGCGACAAAGTATTCAAGTACGAGCGAAGCAAGTGCAAGCAACTAGATATAGTCAAAACGTAGGTATAGGCGTGACAGTAATGTATTGGATGATGCCTCCTCGTGGTGAGGGTCCACGAGGAGGCCGTCTATATACTCTATGGTCATGTGACCACGTCAAGTATGGTCGTACGTAGTTTGGGCTGTGACAGATTTAGGATATTGCTTTATAATAGGTTCAAGATGGTAATCCTATAAAGACGGCGCTGTCTGGCGATATGTAGCAATTATTGTTATGTCTAATAGTTCAAAAATCATAGTAGTTGCGGCATTTTTAGATGGGATATATGCAGGGGTGGTTTAAATATAGAGAAGGGTAGTTAATTTAGGGAGGTTATACCCTGCCGCCCCCTCTGGCTAATTTGCCGCCATACTCCATACAATCTGAGATTCTGCCCCACTCCTTTCTTGCTCATATCTACTAACATCTTCTTTTCCCTCTATCAACAGAAAATACAATTTAAGTACTCTATTAAACCTTGTCGTATGTTCCTAATATTGATGTAATTAGGAAATTATACTACCTCAAATATTAATAATAAGCATAATTATAATAAGCGATTGCCAGTCTTTTTATTATTGCGAGATTAAAGTATTAACCCGAACACGGTCTATCCGGTGTGAAGGCATCTGCTACATACTGTATATAAGGTACTTTCAATATATATAAGCTTTTACAGCCTCCTTAAGCATTTACAGCCTCCTTCAGCTTTTACAGCCTCTTTAAGCCTTTACAGCTGTACATCCACATCCCTACCTCCTTTGCCTTCCAGACTCAACACCCCCTGCAGTCATGTTAAATCACATGTTATCGTGCCTAATCCTTCTGGGATTATCTTCACTTGCTTCTAGCAGCGTCCTCCATGCTCGAGATGGGGATGTTGCAGTTGGCGACAAATGGATACCCCACGATCAGGTTGAGATCTTCCAACAAGGAGCCGCACGTGGACTTAAAGGCATGCTTGAACTGCGTTTCATGCCTATGCTCAATGATGCAAGTGGTTGCTTCCCATATGCTGCTGTTGATAAGGATGGTAACCATGGGTATGTGCGCTGCGGATTTCTCTCATTGTAGTTGTCAAATCACGTTATAACTGACTTTATTTACTTAGTACGGGGCTAAAGCCTACAGGAAAGAGCGGCGGTGACTGCCGTGATGATAGTAAAGGCCAGCTTTATGCCAGAGTTGGAACCTCTAACGGTCGGACCGGTGTGATGTATTCGTGGTATCTGCCTAAGGTCCAGACGGATACCGAACATCATAAGCACTGGTACTTAAGTATTGTTGTCTGGGTCCACCCTGATGAGTGTAACCCAGCAGCTGATGACTACAACATTGTTGGAGTTAGCTATTCGAGTGGGGCAGAAACCTACGATACATCAATGAGCGATGAAACGCTCTATAGTTCTGGCCACAGTGGCACCGGTTCCGGTAATACACATCCAATCGTTGGATACGGCGGACAGGCGAATGTATTTCCCTCCCAGGATGGCGACCAGGACGCCCTGAGCCCGCCATTAATCAGCTGGGGAAAGCTGTCTTTAGCGGCAAGAAAGCAGCTTAACGGCTTCCAGTACGAGAACGCTAGGTGCCCCTTTAATGACAACAACTTCCAAGCGTCCATGGACGCTGCTTTCAACAGAAGATTTTACACCGGCCTAAAATCCAGGGCCGATGACTGCAAGACAAATGTGCCGAAGCCGACATCAGGGCCGAGGCGTGCTAAGGGGCCGGGCTTGGCGTGCATGAAACTAGGTCCTTCGCTTGATCCTTCAAACTGCGTATTTTCTCCCATCCAGGACGATGGAAGTATCGTCGACGAAACCGATGCAGAGGCTCTTCTCAGATTTATGAGTCGCAAAACCTTCCTTCGATACTTCAAAGGTAGCAGGGCAGACCATACCGATACGTGTGTCTTCTACACCAAACCAGTCTCTGCTGCTAGAAAAAAGGAGGGTTTAGCCACTGCTGCGACAGAATGGGCGTGCCGAGAGTCCCAGAAGCGCCGATACACAATGTGGGTATGTATTCTCCCAGGTCCCTTGAAAGCGATTAAAAGCATCCAAAGCGATGAAACTGACCAACAACATATAGAATCTGTTACCCAACGCCCATGATGCTGCTACCCACCCGGGTGTACGTGACTTTTATGACACGAGTGAGGGAAGCTGGCTGGATCCTATCAGGATAGCGCAAGAAGAATATGAGGCGACGAAGCCTCCTGGTGTGGTACCCCCGTTCATCCGTTTTTTCCAGCAAGGGTCGGAGGCCATGGCTGAAGCATGCTACGGAGACATAATAATCATGACGGAGACGCCGTCAGAACTCGCTCTTTACGAGCCAGGCAAGAAGTACCAGGCTGCGGGGTCCACTAACATATTCTGGTCTCATGAGCGGCCCGTCCTCCAGCGGAAGGTGAAAGCGGGAGAGGCAAAGCTCTATGTGCTGGACGCCAACACCAAAGAAGCCTGGGAAGTTACGGATATTGATACGTTCGAGATTGGCCCCTCTGTGAAGTTTAGACGAGATCTGTCATCACCCTACGAGACGTCTGACATCTTTGGACGCTCCCAGTCACAGGCCTCAGGCAACTTGTGCAAGACGAGCGGACTTGCATCTCTGAAACCGGGCCACGACTGGTTTGCATTATAAGGAAGCAATGGATGGAAGTCGTATAGCCAATTTCTGTTACAATAGCATTTATAATAGCCTTGGCTAACTGGACTATATAGGAGATAAAGCACTTATAGATAGGCTTTCCTATTACTTATATCTTATCACTAGTAATATCTAACTTATATACCTTACCTATATATAGTAACGACTATGTCTAGCTTTATACCAATAGAAATAAGCCTTTCTAATTCCTATTCCTATATACTTTATTATTATACCGGTTACGTTAGGTTAAGATTTAGCGACCCTTATGGCGGGGTTCGCCCTCGCGATCGAATTCCAAGGACTGAGGGAAACCTGGAGGCTGAATATTCATTCAACATGAGACCCAAGACACATAGTAAGCCGTGAAGCTTTGGTCACGGTAGTTCGGCATCACTCCAGGTTGACACTGTCCCTAAAACCAATGTCACGTAACAAAACGATACCGTTGTTACATAGGCAGTAATAGTAGCTTATATATCGTGACACACACCCCAGATTTGACCTAGAAAGTCAGATCTGAACACTCTTTTGGTAGAAACCTAGTTGGGTACATCTCGCCAATCATAGGTGGTGAAGATCCCTTAGACTTTAGTAGGACTTTTGACCAGGGGACCCTTATGGGAATCAAACCCACGGTGCTTAAGACATTTTAGCTAGTTACTGCGCTTAAATTGACACTTATGCCATTGTGGCATATAGCAGGTAGGAGCTGGGCTCATAACTGTCACAAGTTAGAGCACACAGCAGAGCATATGAGGATTCAGGTCTAAAAGGCTTGATTCTATGTAAGTGAACGTGAAGAAAGTGATGCCCTATATATAGGCAGGATATACGAGTAATGAGTGAAACACCACGTGATATAGCAGGTGAGAATGCTCTTACATGAGGTGGAACTACATGAAGCTATCGTGACAACCAATAACGAAGTCAACTAACTTTCTACCTTTAAAAGTGATTAGCTGCTGTTCTCATCCGGATGAATGGCGAGACTAGCCGAGCATGTTATGATGCAGCATAGGTGAAAACCTATACGATTCTATATGGTTCTCTGAAGGTAGACTCGATACGAGACGAGAATGGTTGTATCATCAACAGTAGTATAGAGGGCGACTTTTGAGAAGTCGGCATGTGAGGCCTGATGTGCGAAACGCTACATTGACGTTATGGAGCTGGGTTGAAATGGAAGCTATTCTCCGTGTGTTGAACTCCAGCGGGAGTACATGTATCGACAATGAACCTAGCTTGATGAGCCAGCCGTGTACGAAGACTCATAGAAAGCATTGCCCCATGTCCAGTTTGACACCCAATTCCTTAGCGCACCGGCCCAGACTCTCTCTCTGCATTTGCTCATAAAGCTCGTTCGAATCGAGAATCTCTGTCTGGAGAGCATTCTCGTAACCCTTGATGTCCGGATGTACCGACATGTTGGCGATGACAGCCGCTTCGCCCGCGGGGCTTTTCTGCAGGTTGGACTGGAATATACCTGCCGCCGAGAACGGCAGAAAGTCCTCATACGTGATGGGCGAAGCCTTTAGAACGCCTTCGGAGACCAGCCGGTCTACAAAGGCGGGAGGTTCCATGGCGTTGAGGCCTGACAGGGTCTTCATCTTGGCCGCGGCGTCTGCTGCGCACGCGTACTCGGAGTATACGAGGCCCCGACGTCGTAGCTCCTCCCAGTCGTCGGGATATTTCTGAAAAACTTCCTCCAAAAGCTGGTCTACGGCGCCCGGATCGTCACTTTTCCCGGTCTTTTGTGCCGTCTCCATTGCCTCGCTCAATAGCTCGTCATAGAGTTGCCGACCAGCAGGGGTGACTGCGGCGCCTCTTTCCTCGATCTCGCCGAACCTAGCCTTGTGAAAGCTGTCCACAAAGTCCTGCCCTCCGGTTCCGGCGAACCGAATGGTTTCTTCAAGGGCAAGAAAGCTCGTTTGTCGTAGGAGGATGGGGCATTTCCTTGACGGCGGACCCTCAATGCGGCTCTTGACTGCCATCCCAGCGGCAAACATGGCTTGTTGGGCAGCGGTGATGTCCAACGCCCGTGGTGTGAGATGATTGATATGAGAAGATTTGAAGCAGGCGATGTCCGCGAGAACGGGGTGCTCGCTGCATAGCAGGTTGTACTGATCGTAGGTTGCTGCGGCAAGAGACTGCCAGCTGAACGTCTTGAGGGCTTCGGACACAAACTGCTCTCCTTGCTCCGAGGTCAGACGACCGTCTGGGGAATTTTCAGCCGTCACCAGGAGCTCCATGAGAGCATTACTGAAAATGTTGCGCTTCCCAAGGAGTTCGAGAGAGATGTCGCGAGCCGTTCCCGATGTGAGAAGCTCCGGACGAAGAAGAGTCGTGAAGACTCGAAAGGGGTTGCGTTGAAGGGACTCGGTTGATATCGGTCTGAAGCAGGTTGCGTGCATGGGTAGCCCGGCGACTGAAAGGTCGTAATATCCAACAGGATGCATCCCCAGGATGGCGAATATTCGCCTCACGGTGTGAAGCTCCTTGGGAGTCCCGAGGCGAATCGCCCCGTGTCTTTCAAGAGTGAGGCGCTCGGTACTGGCGTCGATCACAACTGGGTCGTCGAGAAAGTGAGTCGTCGAGACCATTTAGCCTCGCGGCTTGCGCTTCTTGGTTGACTCGCTGGACGATCTGGATCAGATCGCCATATAATGGCACCTCGGACTTATACATCGCAGACATGGCGAGGGCGAAGGTGGTCCTGAGTGTGTCGGCATCGACATATGTATCACCTGGGCCTAGTTGTCCCGGGGGTGTAGGTCGAGGGGCGGATACAACACTGGTCGACATGATTGCGGAGAGGTAACTTTCTGAGCTTTCAAAACAAGTATGAGGTTGCGGTTACGAGAAGTTGACGCAAAGGAGATGTTTGTTTGTTTGTTTGTAGTATTTGCAGCCGTGTGACACTGGCTCAAGGGTAGAATGTGCCTGTCGTTAGGTCCTGAGACTTATAGACCCTTCATGTAAACGAAGAGATACAGGAGAACAGAGTGCATATTATATACAGAGTACCTCAATGTCTTCTCGTCCTGGCCGAGTACTGCAAGTCGAAACATCATGGGAGTCTCGATCAGTATCAGTCGACGATGGCCTTCTTATCTCCACCCACCTTCCCAAAGAGTCCGCGGGGCTTCGGCATTGCCGAGGTTGGGGTAGAAGCGTTTGCGGGGCTATAGCCGATCCACCCCGTCTGTGACCTCCGAACTCGGGGATTTCAGGAGGAGGCGACGCCGCTATGCGTGGGTCCGCAGGCTCAATGAGGATGACACCTGACTTAACTGTTTCCCACTTTACTCTCGCAATTGTCAACTCGAAGTATCCGACGATGTCCACAGAATCAAAGAACACAGGCAAAAGGCAATTTGAAGACGAAACGGGGTTTATACAACGGATCAATATAACTCAACTTCAGATAACATACCGCGAAGATTTTCAACACAAATAAAATGTTGAAGATGTTGACCACTACAAGAGTAACTGCTATTAATGTCATCCGCCCTCTCACTGGCACCAACGCAGCTGGGTTTGGCGTCCTGATAGCACAGGTATATAGTGCCCAACGTGTGATGTCGTGCTAGTACATTCTCCAAATGGAACTATTCTTCTTGTTAGTAAGTGTGAATGATGGTAACGTAATCTAGTGGTTTGGCTTTTGAGGATAGGCCTTGCACGTTTTGAGCTTTGTGGAGGCATGTTCGTGCACTGAAGTACCAGAATCACAATGTCTTGTCTATCAGCTAACAGTTGTTTTGCCACTGCAATAAGCTCCGCTTCGATATCTTCACTTTTATTCGGTGCACCATTGCCAATCATGTTCCTCAAGTGTCCATCTGGAGGTACGCCGCAGAGGGTGGTCCTCTCCCAGAACGCTTCCGGGACGAAGCTGGCAAGGTGTCTCCACCTAGTAGAGACTCATCATAGGTGAGGACGGCCCACGCTCTTGTTCCGGGGCACTAGTGGCAATGCTGATGGTAGTTCAGCCAGCGATCATGCTGCTATTGGAATGGGCAGTTTGGCATGAACCGAGTCTGTCTAGACTGGATACGAGGTTCCCAACCACGTCAACTAATTAGTTACCTAGTATGCGGAGCAGATTCCGTCCGCAGAACAAGCTCCTAAGGCGGGCTAGTCTCCACCATTTTGGTACCCCATCATGAGCACACATCCGTGGATTGATTGACGTTTCGACGCAGGAACACTACCGGAGCCGAGTTTTTAGAACCATCCACCGACCCCCCCGGCGAGCCATGCAATGAGCGGACATGGCCGTCTCCTCTGATACACGAAATGGCTGAGAATTCAGCCGAGGAACAAGTTGTAATCTCTTCGAAATTTGACGACACGCTCATTGACCGGTTCGTGGACGCTGGGCTACGTCTGGCTGCTGAGGGATGCCTGGGAATTATCGCCAGTTATGGCCGAGTGAGTTAAAGCGACAATGTGTCAACTGAAGATATACCGGACTAATTTGTCCAATGACAGGACTGGTTGCCGAGCCCGGGCCTATCAAGCAGCACTGACGATGCATCCTTGCTCGGAAGAATCCGGCCCACTATCGACCTCCGTATTTCGGGCCTCCGTAGCGGAGACGTGGCATCAGCCGAGCGTATTCGGCGTGATGAGATCGATTCCTAAGAGTAATGGGAAAGGTTCCGCGTCAAGCGATATGTGCCCGGTGGTACTCCAAACCGACAAATCAATTCACCATCGCTGAGGGCTAAGCTTGGCCGCCTTTTCCAGCTCGATCAGCCTACCTTACCACACCCGAGGATTGCCTCGCCCGACGTCGAAATACGCAAGAGTGCCAGAGGCCGTGGCTCTTTGGCTTCGTCACTCTTTTGCAACCATTAGGTCCCGGTCAGCAATGGCGCCCTCACGGTGTGATGATCTGGGATCCAGGAAACCACGTGTTGTCGCCCTTGGCACTCCCACCTACGTTGACGACGACTATCTCGCCGGCTTCAAGAGGGAGTTCGCCTATAGCGTTCTAGAAGCCACTAACCGTGAAGAAACAATTGCAATGCTCCCCGAAGACATTAAAAATAATGGACCAATTGATGCATTCATCACCCGAATGGGTACCCAACCCTACAAGCCCTTCAATGAGGACCTCCTCGGTGCTCTTGTTCCGAACTGTAAAATTATCAGTTCTGCCAAATCAGGTTTCGACGAGTTTGACATCAAGTGGATGGCGTCCAAAAGCATATGTTTCTGCAATACTGTTGACGCTGTAGCAGAGGCAACAGCGGACATGGCCATCTTCTTAACCCTGGCTGTTTTGCGCAACACGAGCAACGCAGAAAGGAGCGCAAAGGCTGGAACCTGGAGAGCTGTGCCCGGACTCGTGCCTACAAGAGACCCCTCGGGTTTGACTCTGGGAATTGTAGGAATGGGTGCAATTGGAAAGGTATATCATTACAGTTACTGCACAGCAACTGCAGTCTGCAGAGTATGGGGCTAACAATATTTCGGGCGTAGTATCTCGCAAAAAAGGCGGCAGTCTTTAACCTCAAGATCATATACCACAACCGTCACCGACTTCCTGCCGATGAAGAAGCCAAGTACAACGCAGTATACTGTCCAACGCTCCACCATCTCCTGGGGAAGTCTGACATCGTATCCCTGAACTGCCCATTGAACGAACAAACAACAGGTCTGATTGGGCCTGCAGAGTTTGCGGCAATGAAAGACGGCATCTTTATCATCAACACGGCTCGCGGTCCCATCATCAAAGAGGATGCCCTCAAAGAAGCCCTTGAGTCCGGAAAGGTTGCGCGAGCCGGCTTGGATGTCTTTTGTGATGAGCCAACGCCTGATCTTGGGTTGCTGCAGCATGACAATGTGATAGCACAGCCACACCTGGGTGGCTTCACAGACATGGCGTTCCGAAAAGCGGAAAAAGAATGCTTCGAGAACATCAGATCATTTTTCAAGACTGGAAAGCCCAATTCTCCCGTCATTAACATCAATGCTAGCAATGGAAACTCCTCGGAAAAGTGAATTCAGATGACTTTTAGAAGCTGGGCAGTCACGATAGCTAGACAACTGTTGCCAATGTCAGGAAATACAGAAACCTGTTTCTCGGCTTCACTCTATAAGAAACACAGTGTAGAGAAAGCATCCACGAAAGCTATCGTTTCCATGAAGAACGCAACATAATTTACATCTCACTTGCCAGGAAATTTCATTGTTATTCCAAAGTCGAAATTGGAAACCCGGCGAAAAGGCGAACGATATTAAATTCGGATGTAAGGTGACAAGGTACCAATTATCGGTATTGGAACAACAATGAAATTTACTGTTACGATAGAGTTCATGGTAGCCTTAGCTGACTCGATTAAGCACTCGTGGATAGGCTTCACCAGTGCTTATATCTCACCACCGGTCACATCTGACTCTCACACTCTGCCTATATATAGCAACGGTCATATCTAGTTCTACACTGATATGAATAAGCCTTTCTGAGTTCTATTCTCATATGCCCTACTGTGTGCTCTAGCTCGTGAGATCTACAAGCATTATGCCCTGAGGGAGTAATAGCCACAAAAGTGCATATACGCACTAGTGTCCGGATGGAATGTTTGTTGGAGACTGTGTGTTTATGAGTTTCAGCCGTCTAATGGTCAGATTGTGATCAGGAAGCCGGGATGATCCTGTTGACGCCTCAAATATATCAAAGGTGTGCGATATGATATTCCATTAATGCTCTTTCGATGGAAGCGGAAACACACAGGAGTAAGTTTCCATGTACCCTACGTTTTTCTAATAAAAGCATTGCTTCTAGATGCTACCCATAAAAACTGTCATCAAGTGACGAGTCTATAATTCCTGGCAGTTCGATCGACGCGGTGCTCTACGTGACGTTGAAATCGGACTCGCTAACGTGGCCGTTACTTCTGTTCATTGATTAGCTCAAGTCCAGTGTCAATCAGCGTACTCAGCAATGGTATGGCTTTATGGCTTAGGCAAAGTTCCGAGACTCAATCACTACTTCTGGGGCTTGCTTTTTGATCTACTAAGCCCTGCCACTGACGTTCCAACATAGACATTTGAAAAGCTCGTCAAGCTGTTCTAGGCTCTGCAGATATGTCTCAGGAACTACGCACTACACGGAAACGAGGTATAGTACTCTAAGATTGCCTATGGAGACCGTAAGAGTACTGGTATCAAGACCTGCGACGGTCAGATGTACTCTGCCAAAATCGCTGTCCTGTCTTGCGGCGAGTCGGCCTCTTCCTTGCTCCCACCAATGGATGGGCTCTGTGAGAAGACAGCAGAGCCTGGTCTTCTCAAGATCCCACGCGAATCATGGGTCTTTGATCGCCTTGCCCCTAACAACTTCCCCACGTGGACGTACAAGATGCGACATGGGGCCGAGGGTGGTCTGTGTAGCTTCACCCGGGACGAAAATGGATGGCTGAATATCGGCTACCGCGGAACGAAATATATAAAGCCGGTCGTCTAGGCTGATGGCGAGGGCTGCAGGGTTCCCGTGACCAGGTGTCCGGCTGCGTCACCGCCCGGCAAGCCCAAGATAGTGGTGAGCATCTGACGACAGTACCCCAACAGGCTTTGGAAGTTATGCGAGTTTTCCTAGGGGAAAACCTTCCAAGCTAGGTGCCGAAGGCATCGACATCCCCTTTATAAGATTGTGCTAGCACTCGGACAGCTATAGTAATCAGTTTGTCATGGACCATGTACACGAGACAGAGCAGTTGCTCGTGTTGGCGATAGGAGGTAGCGTTCATACGTTCGAGTATCTCCCCAACATTGGCAACTGGGTTGTTGATGCCGTGGAGAAGGTTGAGCGAGGAGTCTACACATAGGCTTACAGCCCCCCCCCCCCCCACCCAAACTGTCGACCTGGGGGTACGGTGCGCGCGTAGCGATACAGCAAATAACTTAACCCCCCTACTTGCGAAACACCCCCACATCCGAAACACTATCACCACCACCATCACCACCACTATCACCACCACTATCACCACTTATTTCACTACCTCTGCTGCCTACCTATATGTAACTTCCGGCCTCACTAGGTAATTTAGATACATTGGATTCATCTAGACTATCTATATCGCCGATATCTGGACTTTACGCCTGCCGGATATCCTATATAGTGGTAAAAATGCTGTTAGGCGATAAAGAGACCTTTTTCCTTTTATACTGCTATAGGTTATCTAACTTACCCTCTAGCTAGTACACCTAATGCTCTAGAAGTGCCACTCTAGATATCTAGTTATTATACCCTTTTTACACCTTTCTAGATAGGTAATAAATAGTATAGGTATCTAACCTATCCTTATCTATCTAGGTTAACTGGTATAGTTAATACTATAGCTTAGTAGACTAATAAAGGGTTAACTATAGGACGATAGATAGGGCTTTATCTTACTGTTGGCTATTAGGTTAGTTAGTCTGTTGGCTGGTCTAGCTAGTCTATTAGTCTTTAGTTACTATAGGGTTAGATAGAGGCCGCTATATATATATTAACTATAGTCTAGTTAACCTTTAGCTATGTCGAACGTTCTAGACTATTATAGCTATATCTCTAGCCTTTATATAACAGGCTAGAAATACCTTTTTATTAGTAATAGTTAAATTATTAACCTAGTTATCTAGATATCTAACCTCCCTTTAATAGGTATACTTTAATAGGCTAAAGACCGATATATCTAATAGCTAAAGGATAATAAAGAAGTATAGCGATAGATATAGTAGATATATCTTATTCTAGAAGTATTCCTATATAAAGTTTATAGATATATAGTTATAATACCTATCTAGAACTAATAGTCTAGCTGTCTCTAGCTTACTAGGTATAATACCTAAGACAAAGACCTTTTTTAGCCACTTAAGGGTAGTCTTTTTAATCGTCCAGCTATTATCTATAAATATAAAGTTTTATCCTTTATATCTAGATAGGTTAAATAGAAACTATTAGGCCTAGACTAACTTACCTTTATATATAACCAGTAAGTATAAGGACCTTTTATTAATAGCTATATACTTAATAATAGATATCTATATCTAGGATTTTAGCTGTTTTTTCTAGATATACCGTAATAGCGTAAAGCCTAATATTAGCCTATTAGATCTTTTACCTTTTATAATACTAGTCTTATCTATATTCTATTAATTAGATAGATAGATTTCCCAAATAATAGAAATATTGGTTAGATAATAGAAAAAACCCTAAACAACCTTAAAAAAATAAGCCTTTTATTACTAGATATCTATTACTTTAGATCTTTAGGTCCTAGTTAATAGGTTTTACTATAGGAATTAATATATCTATCTTTTACCTAAAGGTTAATAGGTATTATAGGTATTACCTAATATACACTTCATTAGGCCTTTTAGTTATTAATAGGTAGAGCTAACACCTAAGGTATCCTAGATTTAAACCTATCTAGCTAGCTAATCCTTTTAGGCTTAAGATAATCATTATATATAGGTATAGGTAGTATTTTTGTTTTGCTATCTATAGAATTAGTAGTAAAATAATATAACTAGTGTACCCTATATATAAGCTGTTTCCTAGATGCCCTTTCTACCTGCTACCTCTAGAAGGGCCTGTTAGAGCTTATCTTTAGAGTATTACTTTATGCTGGGTAAAAAAAGGTATTCTGAAAAAATAGCGTTATTTGGTTATATATGGCAATTATTATAATAGTTTAAAAAAGGTGGTGGTAGTGATGAAGGAGGAGAAATCCGGTGTTTCGGATGCGGGGGTGTTTTGGATGTGGGGGGGTTGAGTTAAGCTGTCAGTAAGTCCAGCAATATATCAACAGTAGGTGTAGAAATATTAAAAACTAGGCATATATAACACCAATAAAGAAGCAAAGGCCAGCACTATCTAAGGTGGATAGGCTAGTGGCTATATACTATGGTATCAGGCCGAAGTTAATTACCCCTATTAGGTAACTAATGTTCATCCCCCTACTACAAGACTTCACTTTTGGCGAATATTCCCCCCCTATTATGATATCAGCCGTGGAGGGTAACATCATGGGGTAATTAACTTAGCCCTGCCACCCTGTAGTATAGTGGTTAGTATCTACTCCTAGAATCTAATGTTCATAGCTTTTATCTATTACTATCCTAGTGTTCTTATACAAATATATTCTACTAACTCTAACTCTTAACTGCCCGAAATAGGTTTAACTTTACTCTTAACTTATGTTCTGTACGGCCACGCGCGCAGGGTACCCCTAGGCCAACAGGGGAGGCCGTAAACTTGTCTGATCAGCTGTGGGGAAGCCCCTCAAATGTTCTCGTCACACCCCTTGTACTAGGTATATTATTTTGTTTTAACTGTGCGATCTGGTCTACACGCTCTACAAGGTGTACCATGAACTTGTGTCTTTAGCCTCTTAATGTATTACTTCTTGAGTCATGCGTTTCGGACTGGCCGCCTAAGGTGTGACTAGTGGTGGCTGTACGGATATTGTTTCCGTGTACCCGTTGTGTTGCAATGCACACCCATTAGCGTATTGAGCACTGTCGCACCGACGCAAGACAATAATTACAGGACTTTCTACATCTAGGTTGGAGAAGGTCAGGCCATATACATAAGCAGTGTTGACAGCAGTGCCTGCCAGTCCTTGCACGGTACTAAGCACTGGGATGAAATACTTGTTGAAGCGCTCAATATTTTGCTACGGTCAGCAATCCAATAGTAGGGTTTTTCGCTAATGGTATAGCTGAGGTCAATACTCGGTAACAGTATTACGAGCTTTTTAGTCTGTTCATCACCTGATGATCAATTGTATGATCAATAGTCACAAGGGTAGCTCGTGTAGCTTCTTGTTAACAAATCACCGGGGTTGGATACTGAAAGTGATGTAGAGAGTGTATCGTAAAGTTAATATCTGAAGAGCTATGGAAGGTATTCGATCTAGGTGGAAAAGATACATGTATCCTTATATTCTGTTGCCGTATTATTAGGACTCATATCTACGTATAGGTCCTTCACAAGGAACACCCTTGTCACATACTGTTGGTCCTTAGCATATACTCCTTGTCGCATGTCAGTCCTTCCTTATCTTTACCTGATATTTCTTCCGCTCTTAAGGAGTCCTCAGCTTATCTTTTAAGACCTATAATATACTAAGGATGTTACATCGTACGACCCAGGCTCTCAAATGCTATGCCGTTCACACCCCACCGGGTGTGGTGGGGCTACATCCCCTGCAACTTGTTGGGTCGTCACATACCTATTTAGTACATAGTAGTCACCAAGGTCGTTAGGAACAAAGAGGTGCCTCCACCCCTAGTGTTTGAGCACCCGGTCAAATGATTAGTAGTGTTGAAAGATGTAACGTACATAGGTAACTAAGTCACGGCTCATTATATCAACTGTACTCCGTACGTTCATTTTCTCTTTTTAAAGACTTCTTGTAGCCGCGTGAGCTTTTTTTTTTTTTTTTTTCTTTCTCTCTGCTGTAACCTTTCGAGGAACCACTTTACAAATGCGTCAACTACAGCCTCTCTTTTTCTTATGGTTCCTAGTCAGCCTGTCGGTGGCAGCGTCATTTTCAAAGCTTCATAACCATTTACACCTAGGACGCGACTTTAATGACAAATATGATGCTGCCTACTTCATTGGACAGGGCCAATGGGCGTGCAGCCCGGCGGCCCTGGCAACGCTTAAACCAGCTATTGCCGACGCCAAGCGACTTGCTCAAGCGGCCATCGACGTGCTGCAAGTCTCTGGCTCAGAAACATCAGACACATATGAAAACTGGTTCGGTGCTGGCAAGTAATCGCTCTTCATAATAGTGATAAAGCTGAGAGCTAAGAGCCAATAGGCAACGCCAATCCTCGGACGGTGACTGAGCTTCTCAATGAGCATTTCAAACCCGCCATGACCCATTTCCTTTTTCCTACTAAACTAGCGGGGATTGCATTCGATAACGGCGAGATCATTTACAAAGTCCTCCCTCAAGATCGTCCACCATCACTTGATTCCCTAGTTTATGCGTGCCCACCGCTCACCCAGGCTCCTGAAGACATTTGTAGCCCAGATACAAACGCTGCCACAGTATGGCAGTTCATTCAAAATCCAGATGGTAGTATTCAGCATGCAGGACCCACGATACTTGCTCTTTGCCCGAAATTCTTCCAGTCGACTACCACCATTGACGAAATGGTACAAGCATGGAAAACCAGGCTCACGATCGAACCGCAGTCGCAAGGGTTTATTCTACTTCACGAACTTCAACATATGCGCAAAGCAACGTCTCCCAGTCCCAAGGCCGATGACGTACAGAATCCGAACGCTGATAGAGGGGAGGGTTGCTACTCTCCGGGCTGGTGAGTCCTAACCGTGATAGATTCGCTTCTTGAATGTAGCTGAGCATCGACAGCTGTGCCGCTCTCCCGGCTGCTGATAAGATTCGGAACGCCCAGAACTATCCTCTGTTTGCCCTTGATGCTTTGACATTTCCGGCGCGGGCAAAACCACAATCTCAAGCCTGTCGGCGACCTGTGGTACGTCGTCAACATGAGCCGTCTCTGTCCAGATCAAAAGCGCCGGCCAACTCCACAAATAGCCACCGTCCCTCAAATACGCAGAAGCCTTCCGCGAGGGTCAGTTCCTTAGATAAGAACCCTTCCTCGAACGTTAGCCCTCGCCCTACTGGGCATCCTTCCTTATCCGGGCTTCCGCCATCGAAAGCTCCTACGCCTACTCCTTTGCCCACTTCCACCCTGTCCACTGTTGCAAAGCCAACAACATCTGCACCTGCTAAAGCCACTGTCTCGAATGGCGACACAATTCCTGTCGTCGTTGGTATGATAGTGACAGGGGGTGTCGGGGGAGGCTTTATAACATTGAATGGGAAAACGATACCCATCGCCGCTGGCCAAACTATAACCGTCACTGAATCGACATTCAACGACGACGGGGAAGGCAATAAGCCATCAGTAAAACCAAAGTCTGCAGAAAAACCAAGCTCTGCCTCCGCACCCCAGTCAACAACCTCCTCGACCCAGTCAACAACCTCAGCAGCTCCAACCTGTTCATCTTCACCCAGGAGCCTTAGCGGAACCACCAATTTTAGAGACAGGTCCATTAACGCAACCGATCCTGTTAATGCACCGTTCTTTGCCGGTCTCACATTTGGCGACGGCCCTCTGAACAACGACACGTCATCCGCTCCTCCTCAACACAAGTCTACTGTGACACCCAGTTCAACGGCGCCTCCTCCCCCTCCTCCCTCACCTACTGCAAGCCCCGTGACAGTCATGTCATTGGATCAATCTAATATTTCAGGCGGTCAAATTACTTGTTTCCCAGCAAGTATTGATGTAAATATCATTGCAGGAGGCCAGACTAGTTTCCAGTATCGGTTCACAGTAAGTTAACATAGTCTTCCTAACCGGATATTATAAAGCTGATGATAAACAACAGTTGGACTCACCCGTGAGCAAATTCACCGTTGGTCCAGATTCAAGTGGTGGACCATTTCTTTTCCAAGGGGATGGATCGACTGGTGGTGGTAGTGGAAGCTTTACTATTGGAACAGGGGATACGCCATTCTCCGTTTGTGTTACAAATAATGGAGATAAGCCTGCTCACTTGGTCTTATCCATCTTTTTCCTGAAGACGTAGACGTTGATGGGGGGATTTTTAGTTAGGTGGAGAAATCTAAGTTTTTGCTGAGGCCAACAAGTTTACAGCCGATGTAACCTCACCTAGTCATACAATCGCCTCTACAATACGTCGTCGGATCCGCCCCAGAGCTTGCAGGTAAGGCAGTGAGCGGTCACAGTAGGAGGCTTGCTACCAATCACATACCGACATACAAGCATCGGTGCTTGTTTTCCAGTATACGCTGCAACTTTGATCTGATATATATATTTTGTGTCTGCTTCAAACTGGGACACTTGAGTGGCCTCGCAGTGGGCAGAACAGGAAGGTGTGCTAGAGGGATTTGATAACACGCGTATCGGCTCATCCCCCAATGTTTTCTCAACAACGTTTGCAACTTTGCAATCCTCAGGGGTGCAATGGCCGTGGCTACATATAAACTCACCTTGGTCTACGCAGTAAGCATGATCAGAGCCTCCAGGCACATTTCTATCCGGACAGCCATGGCGATCATTCAGAGCCGGTATGGCTGCAGGCGCGGGGCAGTGATTGAAATCATAGCTATACAAGCTAACGCCAATGCGTTTGCCTGGTATGCCGTTAGCGGTGGTACCACCTGTGTAGACCAGGGAGATTGGCACGACCGTAGACGCCGAAGGGGTCGTGGTAGTCCCCGTCCTCGTCGCCGTTGACGTCGTAGTCGTCAACACGGTCGAGAATGATTCCTGCGGAATGGAAAATGTCGGCAGCATGGTCGCTATCGGTCAGGGACGGGCCGATGCAGTCACCAATCCGGCCCTTGTCCGTGCCACAGAAATCAGGGGGTGAGCCGGTGCCGAACTCGGCGCCTAGCCTACAACAGTCGCCCGATTTGCCAACGCGCTGCCGCATGCCGTAATTGACGCCGCATATGCCGTTGGTGGTATATTATACGGCGTCACCGGGACGGAGGCTCTCGTACCAGGTGTCGGTAGCGCAGTCAACTCTCAAATGCGCTACCTGTGTTACTCACGGGTTGTAGGGCTGGGTCTATTCACTCCGCGGTGGGTCTTATAATGAACAGTGTAAAATTACTTTTTTGAAGCCTTACGCACTTGCTCCCCAGTGCGCAACCAATGTGTGAGCGCGGCCCGCTCACACATTGGATGAACCGTGTGCTTTAAGCCTTTTCCCGCACAGGCAATCACTACTATGTAATAGTACAGCTAAATACATACAGATACAAGGATGATCCATAATACATATGTATTGACACGGCTTATCACACCTTAAGCAAAACACATGCCATTACTCGTTATACTACAACGTACGTAGGGTTTCTCCCAGGGGGTTTATGTCCCCTAAAAAAGTCTAGATAAACAGTGTAAAGAGTTATTGTAGTGTACCTGGCTGCCCCACGAGGCAAAGCATTGCTTGTACCCGAACTTCTACAGGGGTTATTTGCTACCTAAATTTAGAAGCGGTTTCAGGATGTAACAGCCAGTCTCCTGGTGGTAGTCTAAGTGTCACAAAGCCTCTTAACTGAGTCGGTCTATCGCTGATTCCGTGGCTGAAGAAATTAGACGAACCATGATGGTTGCTGCTGAAGTCTAGTCATGCACTAAAGCCACCTCGCAGGATATACTGCTTGGCAAACAGATCACTCCCACGTTCTAACGGTATCCCTTTTCTCCCTGCCACCAGAATAATGGCGAATTCATAGTGGTCCTCGTCAAAAGGATTGCTACATATTCCAATCATCCTCCTGGGCACGATATTTGTCCTAGTTCTCACCGGCTGGATATATTTAGATAAAGAGGTTCGAACCAGAACCTCTCGCATTCCCAGACCCTGACCGTTATCCAAGTGCGACTTAGTATCTCCCGGTTGATTGCAAGCGGGCCCTCTCAGGCGCCGCCGACTATTCTTTCTCCCAAGCTTCAAGTTTCTTTGGCTTTGAGAAGCATCATGCCAACGCCGCGGTCATTGTGGAGTCCGACGTATCACGTGTGGAAAACTTCGTTCCGGTTGTGCTTCATTTTGCAACGGTATTAGGAGATGCTTGGCCTATAAATATCGTGACACTCGAGGATAGCTGGACTCCGCCGGCGTTGCCGGCTTCTCATCGTTTGTTAGACGAGGGGCCGAATTCGCATTATGTTCCTTCCGCCATCAACGATGTTGACAGACCATCATGCTGTCTCTGAATTTTTTGCGTCACCCTGGCTATGGGAAAAGTTCAGGTCCATGCACCGAATCTTGCTCTTCCAGACGGACAGTATACTATGCTCCAAATCAGCATCGATCGTTGACAGCTTTCTACATTGGGACTTCATTGGTGCCCCGGTTGCGCCTCAATGGGGTCAAGGCTTCAATGGCGGGTTGTCTTTGCGGAATCCGATGTTGATGCATGAGATAACAAGCAGACCCCGTGTCAAATTGGGCCCCCAAGACTTCGAGGACCAGTGGTTCTACGCGAGGACCAAGGAGCTCAACGGAAGCCTACCGACCCCAGAAGAGGCAAAGAGGTTTTCTGTGGAGACCATATTTTATGAAGAGCCCTTGGGATATCACCAACCTTTTCGATGGCAGCAGCAGAACACAGACAATAGTTATTACCGAGTGGTGCCGCGAAGTCAGGTTATTAACCGGCGGCAGACGCTTTGATGTGTAGTTATCCCTGGCCTGTAAATAATTAGGATAGAGAACACCTGTTAGTAATAGCCATAAGATTTCCATGTTGACGCCGAAGAATTATAGAAAGGACCCTCTAGTAGAATTCCTAGTCAACTGAGGTCTTTTGATTTTCAAAATACATAGACTGGAAAACAATCATACTTTTAGGCATATCTATCGTCGAACTACATTGTTAATCTAATGGAATTGGCAGGAAAGAACCCCCTTTGAAGCAGCAAAACCTACATACTCGGAGGACCTTTTCTGCGCGGACAAACAAAACCTCCGATGGGATGTGTGGTTGGGAATGTATCGACTGCACGATGACTCCCGCTCTGCAAATGACAGCTTGCCTCCCTACCTGAACGATCAACAGTTTCTACGTCTTCGATATCCTTGACCAGCTTCGCGGCCAATGGTAAGTCGATTCCTGACCGGCAGAGGAAGACGAACCTCTGAGCTCCAGACTCCATCCATCATCCGCGACTTCAGATTCCGACCGAGCACGCCCAAGCAACCCAAAAGGAGAGAGCTAGACTCGACGACGAGCTGGCAACAGTTGGATTGACTTGTCGGAAGTATCATGTTTTGATAATGAACTTCGGCACATCAAAAGCATCCAAAAAGTTCGAAACTGACTGATCGAGGTCGGTCAAGGTGACGAGTTTGACAGGCCCTGGAAATATGGCTGTCTGTTCGTGGTGCATCCGGAAGATGTTGGGCAGAAGAGACGCCAAAACACCTTGAGGATCTTCCAAGAGTTCGGTTATATCAAGAGACAGGTGAAACGTCCCATTTACTGTCTGACAGGGAGGGTGTTGAGTGCATTTCTGCACCTGAAGAAATTCGCTACGAGCCTTGCCAGGTCTATGAGCCTGGTTTGCGGCGCCGCTCTAGACTCGTAGGCACATGTCAGGCGAGTGCAGGGCTGACCCGACCCTCACATGAATCGTACCCTTTTACGACGATAGGGGTGTTGTCACATATGGCCAGAGGGCTTGGGGTCATAACAAAAAAGGTTGGCAGGGGAACGGCAGCCAATATGACGGGCGAGCCTGCTGCACCGCCTGCCTTGACTGCGAGTTATACGTCGTGTTGCGCTCATCATTGCCACTCCGTTGCCAGTTCCATCTCTTTTTGGATACTGATATCACACTACCGTCAATGGCTGGAAGCCAGGCTTCTGGCACTATAATCGCCGGATGCGTCATAAGTCGGGGCATAAGCAATCGGAAAGATCTATCCCTAGTTCGTACATAATTGGGGTGCTGTACTACTAAGTTGATGGCCCTTGTGAAAAAACGTCGAATGCGTTTCGAAGAGCCTAACATAATGCTCAAAGCGGACATGGTTTCAGGTGATGTCTGCAGCACATCGCTTGGCGAAGGGCTCTAATAGTAGCGCGTCTTTCAGCCCATTCAAGCAGGGAAGAAAAGGCCGAGAACTGCGCGCGGCAAGCAAGGTGAGTGATCTCCGCAAACAGAACTATCCACAACCACGACACATGAAAATGAAGCGCTATGCTTGGACTTGCCACATCTTCCTCGATTACCCCACGCATACTGAGAATTTGGTAGAAAAGACTTTTTGACTGAATGTCAACACAGGATCAATAGATTGAAAAATCTAACTCCATGGAACACGAGGGCAGAACTAATTGTCAAGTTGAGCTTCTAGTAATTTAGCCTTGTCAAATGCCAGTTAGGTTGTCTATACCTGTAAGTGCATTACGCAATGCCTAGAATCCATCATGAAGAAGTGATTACTCCAACTACTTCTAAGTGAGTAAACGCATCTTTAATAAAATCTGCTCCTCAAACCTTGGCAGAAAATTCATTCAGCTTAGCGGCATTCGATGCGCATCCTTCTAGTCTTTGATTGT
Organism: Colletotrichum eleusines; assembly: GCA_016807845.1. Lineage (NCBI taxonomy): Eukaryota > Fungi > Ascomycota > Sordariomycetes > Glomerellales > Glomerellaceae > Colletotrichum > Colletotrichum eleusines. The sequence continues at coordinate 3,189,667 of JADEZO010000009.1, forward strand.
CTAGGTCTTGATGTATTAGGAATAGTCTACAACATATGTCTTAAAGCTTAAATAGCTAATCAAGATGGTGTACACACCCCATTCTAACACAGAGTCGTCGCATTGATTATTTGTAATAACCTAGGATTCGTAAATTTATTATGGACGTGGTGGAAGTCTTGTAAAAACATATATACACAACGCAAGTCCCAAAGGAATTATAAAGTGACCGTCTTTAAACTACTTAAGGCCTGACCTGGCCGCGACTAGGCCTACATTTCGACCTAAATCAATGTCACAGGTACCTCACCATACTTTCCCTTCATTCAGGAAATTAATGTCCTCTTGTTAATTTTGTTCTGCTCACAAACGCCAGGAACACCTCAACATGGCTTTCAGTCGAGGTGGAGGTGGAAGCAGTGGAGGAAGCCAAAGTAGCTCAGCAATCTGCTCAGGAGCTTTCTCGTCTCACGATTCTCTCGTGGATTTTATACTTGCGGTCTTATTATTTGTTTTCTTTGTTACTGTTTCTATACTACGTTGCTCTGTTCATGTGAGGATTGGTGCTGGGAAAAAACTAGTTGGGTTTCCATATGTCCTTGCTGCCATATGCCTCGCTATGTAAGTTGTCTGCTTCTGACACACGTTATAAGTACAAAACGCTGACTCTCTTAAAGCGGCTATGCCTGCCTTTGGATATCGCTAATCTTGCGAGAATGCGAGGTAGGAAGCTACTACAACTACTACTACTGGTCGATTGCAGTAAACATCTTGTTCGGGATTGGTAACTGGTTCCTCTTGTTTGTCATCGTGTGGACTCTCAACACAGCACTTCAAGAGCATCTCGGATACCGCATGGCCGTTTGCAAGATCGTCTACGTCGTTATTTTGGCGGTGACGGGGCTGTTGACTTGCGCCCGGATCAGTCTCCACTCTTACAACCTTTGGACCGTTCCCATCCTACAATCAGAGACGGAGGCCTTATCCGACGCATATCCCAGACTGAATGCTGCATACTGGGGATTGTATCTTCTCAGTACAATCATATCTGCAGTTTTCTCGCTCATCACAACAATCTCCTTAAGGTCGAAACGTTTCATTGGCACGGTACGACCTCTCACCTTGAAAGTTGAATGCTCCTAACATGTGGCAGCGCTTGCTCCTCTGGATTGTCACCCTCATTATATGTAATGTGGTTTGGGTCGTCCTGATGGTGGTTTTATGCGCGTTCATTCTTATGGGTTCCATCAACAGTTGGATAGCTTGGACTGTGGTTGGATACACTGGGGACTTCCTTCAAGCCCTCACTTTCCTTCTCATTCTCTTTACTGCGAAGAGTTCAGCCTGGACCAAGGGAAAGTCGACCAGTACAAACACCTCAACCCCTTCGTTCACGCAACGTGGATCGATAAGCAAGCCCGAAATTACTCATGGCAAGTAATTTGTGCAGAAAGCTCAGCAGCGTGGGAAGCCTTGATATCACAAACGAAAGATTATGTGTACTAGTCAGGTGGAATTTTATGAGTGCAACAGAACAAGTGGAAATATTAACAAGAGGTTTAACAGACTCATATTTATACATAACCTAGTTTATCCTTACGTCTTAAGTAGGCACTAGGCTATTGATGCTGGTGATACTGTGGGGTATGGAGCGATTTTAGGCCTGTCACAGCGGAACTAATAGGGGCACAGACTGTCGAGTGCCTTGAGCACAATGCATGTATCGCCCGAACTTTTGTGCGGTTTCACTGCAAGGAAAAGAATCAAGGTAGTTAGTTGACCAGCCTCTGAGGATCTTGCCATCTCTACCCCGGTGCACGACCGCAACACACGCGGCGTGATGCGCCCACCGGAGACCAAGGCCATGCGCAAAACGAGAGTAGCAAACGTCGGCCGAATCATTGGAAGCCCGTGTGCGCGCTTCATCAAGGTATGAGACTCGGACACCGATAGTCTTGAAGCATGCCCGGCGGCAAGTCCCCTTGAACTTTAGCCAGACATCTTCAACCATCAGTTCGAGAAGTGTGTTCACCAAGACATCTGTTAGAAATACTCATACATTGAATTGTACAAGGCCTGCCTCGGGTATCTATTGCGCTCATGGGCTCCAAACACACCTCCCACTACCACACAAAGTGGACTGGGCACGCTACCGCCGTCTAGCACAAGCCTGCAGCCGCGCAGTCTTGGCAAGAAAAAGTACCGCTCACAGTGTTGCACTGCCCGGCTCCACTGGGACCTGCAGAAAGAGAGTATTGATCACACTCCTGCTCCGACCCGCGGGTGACTGTGATGCTGCAGGTAGTATCTCCCTTCTTGTTCTTGAAGTTTTGTTTAATGTCACCATTGCCGGCCGGTATCAAGCTATCAAGGATAAGAGTGTTGCCAAAAGAGGCACTAAAATAGTAATTAGTTTAGTTCAAGTAAAATACTTCGCGTATGGTGGCAACCTACAATCGGCATTGACAGGAAGTCTCAGCGCGGGCTACCAAGTCTGGGGTCTTGACAGCAGCGGCACATGCCAGCGTAGGGAGAACGAGTCCATAGAAAAACTTCATCTTGGAATGATAGGTAGGATGGTAAGTAAAGTAGGTGGTAAGTAAATTGTATGAGTTCAAAGCGAGGAATGTAGTTGTTGACTTGTGTGGAGATATGCAGTGAGTAGATGGAGAGTGAAAAGTAGAGATTAAATACCAAAATATAGTTCTTGGAGTCATTATACAATGTATAGATGTTCGGATTCATTTTAATAGAGTTCAGCACTATCTCCTTCCCCATGGTTTCATAACGTTGGGCTATAGAAGGGTGTAACAGACTGGTGCTATAATACAGTGTAAGACCAGTGTTTTGACTAGATATGGTAATGACTCGCGACGCCTTACGTAGTATTCGCCCTACTATCTCGTTGAATACGGGAACTAAGCTTTTTCTTAAGACAGGGGGTATTGAACCCCAACCAACACTACGCCCGCTTGGAGCTACAAAAAGTTCAGGTAGATCTTAGCTGTAGTGCAACTAATAACATGACAGTTGAAACTGCTTGGCGGCCCCTATCCGTGTCACAAGACAACGTGGTTTCTATGGCGCACAAATCCGGCGATGTCCGCGTCCGTCGCTTTTGTCCGCCATGTGTTGTCTTTTCTAAAACACAGATGCCCACGTTCATAAAGACAACGTGATCTGTTGAGCTTGATTACGTCTACACTGAGATACAACTCGAGTGCTAGATAACAATCTTGTCATCTCGATGAGTGACAAGGTCCAATCTCGCCCAAGAGCGATTTATGAACAAAGACGTTGAAGACTGTTTTCAAGGTTCCCCTTTCTGCTTGTCATATCTCACAGGGTGTTTTTCGCAACTACAATTGAGTTGTGATCTTAGGCATCTTGCAGCTGGATTTCACGTCTTTCAAGGCCATAATCCACAACACGACCGTAACATAATCCTTGATACTAAGATATTGAAAAAGCCTTTTTTTTTTCTATTGAAAAGTACTGTGTTGGTTTCTTGTTTATCTCACAATATCCATCACCTACTACCGCCCATAACGACAGCCAAAGTACAGCTGAAATAGACCAAGATCTGCATCCTCGTCATCTCTATCCTTTTGCATGTGCAGTCATTCCCACATCATACGTGCTGATTCCTGAAGCCAATCGTCGATTAGAACATTACCTCCGCTGGTTGGCACCAGCCCCTCTCAAGCTGGTGCCGAGGAGTATACTTCGCTCGGCAATTGGGTCCCGGTTTGCCGTGCAATCCAGCTGGAATGCCAACATCATCGAGCCTCTAGTAAAAGTCTTATGAGAACTTTGATCTCCAAGCCTTGTGCTTGAGTGAGTTCTTGATGTAAGTGCTCGTCTTGGAACTCGTCGCTGCTATCGCCTCTGTCATCGCTACATGTACACATGCTCCCTGGCCTTGTGTCGGTGACTGCTGCTACCATGGAGACTGAAGCTGCGTGCCCGACTCGCGGACGCGACAAATAGACACAGAGCCAGGAGCAGAGCGACGCTTGTACAGGAGAGCGGATGATGGACATGTTGCATCAGCATCGGATATGAATGTTTCCAGGGCCGCCGTGCCAACGTATTGCGTAAATCTTTGCTTGGAGACAGGGTAGAGATGCCCTGCCTCCGTCATTTATCCAGCCAGTAGGTTTCTTAGCTTAAAGATCATGGTTTAGGGCTGCCTTCAAGAAAAAGATCCTGGGCCCTAGTTTGGCAATTCCTTGTGCTTAGCCACAGTCTGTGTTTCTTGCCTCAATATTTTAACAGCATCTTATTACCATACATCAAGTCATAGTCCACGTTTTTTGTTTCCAAATCTTTGTTTCAACCTCTAGAGAGCATCTCGAAGACTACTCGCCAGTGTTGTAATAGGCACGAGTCTTCTGCGAGATTCTGATGTAGGAAATGAGGCTCCGCCATGTATCTGCAGGCCTGTCGTCCCAACACCAGCTCACTTTTTCCGACGTTATTTCCGTTCCAAGTGCAATTACCCTGTCGCCAGTCAGTTTTGCTCACGTATTCCGCTCAAACTTGATTCCTAAAGGCTCACCAAGCGTTGGTACAAAGGGAAACGTTAGAACCATGCGGGGATAGCCCTGGTATCCGGAACATGTCTGGAAAATGCCGAGACCACAGCCACACTAATAACAGAGAGTTGTAAACCAGAATCCCAGTTGCATCAGCCACCCCAGCCGCCGAGATCCGATGACATGTCCTAGTGTCTCCTCAAGGCTTTGTCGCCAGGCTCGCGCGACTCATATATGCATGCACTAGAGGCGAGCTTTCTTGCAGTCTTGAGACATCCAGCCCACAGTCCTCCCGTTCCTCACCCCCATTCTAGTCGTGCGTACTCTCTTCAACAACCTGGACACTCTCATCAAAGGAACCCATGGCCCATGCTGTTACAGTTTCTATGCCTATGACCTAACACACGTGATATGAACAGCTAGGGCAGGCAATAATTATCACTGCGATGGCCGTATTGCCCGTCAGTGGGTGCTCGACCCGCGAAAGCTGTCAGTTTTAGGTGTAGGTAGATGGGTGACCGCTGGTTGATAGATGCTATTACCGCCCCTTGAGTCTATAACCATGCTTGATGAGTCCTGCGTTTCTGCAAGCAAATGTGTCGATATATGAACCAATCAAACAGAAATATGGCCTAATAAATGTCAGAGGAAACCTTGAGATATTACCCCTGTGTCGCAGGCCGCTATCATGGACATTCACAGGCAGTCAAGTAAGATGGACCACGGCATCACGCGAGCTACTGAATACTATGGACAGAAGATGCTAAGGGCACCGCTCAGGCCCCCTATGGGAAATCAATGCATCAACATTAATGATGCTAGTGGCTACATAAGGTGACGCGTGTTCTGTATGATAAATTGTACAGCGCGATAGATTCCATCCCGACAACACGGCTTGCTATGCTTCAAGCAGGCAGGCAAAGTGAAAAACACCACGACTATCCTCGTGATTGAGTGAAGAGTCCACCTGTTATAGCTTCCATTCAGTTCAGCTGCGCTTAAGCTCCGAAGGCAAATCTGAGGGTATGACTGGATATCTGCTTGGATACCATGGGATAATTCCGGATGTATTGAAGTTGGTCTTGTTAAATCATCTCGAAGCACATTCTATGTATTTATAAGTCAAGTAACCCACTTTTGGCCTACCCCTACTTTCGGCCCACCTAAAAAATGCCGCCCAGCCACCGACTTTATATATAACCGCTAACTATATACTATTACAGTATTTTCTATTCTTTATTAAATCACTTTATTTTTTTAGAATACCTTCTTTATCACTTAATAGTCTAATATACTAAATCTAAGGTCTATAGGGCACTTACTGATATTAAAAATAGTATATCCTATCGTATTACCTCCTAATAATAAGGCGTACCACGCTTAACACTTTGGAATCGCCTTAAAGGCTAATAATAAAGGTCCTCTATTTTTAAGGACTTTTAGAGGCTTTCCTATAAGCAGGAGGCCAAGCTGGCAAGCTAGATGTAAATCTAGACTAATCTTAGGCTTACACTAACATATTAATAGCTTAAGGATTTTACTTAACGTATTCTTAAAATAATAGGTAATATTAAGCCTACTAATAAGCGATAAGTAAATATCTTTTTATAAAGAAATCTTTGTATTAAGGTCTAGAGAAGTCGTTTTATTAATTCTAGATATATTAATAGAGTATCTAAGGACTAGTTTAAATATCTTATAATATATTATATTATAGCTATTAATCTAGCTAATAAATATAATATAGATAAGACTGGTATCCTTAAGGGTAAAGATAGTAATAGGCTGGCGTTAGATAGAATAAAAACTAATTTAGTAAGAAAAAAGCAGCCTAGATTATAAGCCTAGGTCTCTATTATTAAGTATATATCTATTAAAGATAGTACTATCTATCCCTTAGTAATATATAAAGGTAAAACAGTCTAATAGTAATAGTTTTCTTTAAACCTTAGCCTATATAATAGGTAGCAGTTTATAGTAATAGAGAATAGATAGACTACTAATACTACTACTATTAAATAGCTAAAAAAGGTCTTTCTTTTTTACACTAAGCCTTTTTAACCTAATTAGGCTAGACTTTTTATCCTAGATAAGTATAAGAGCTATATAACGATAGATTTTATATAGTTATACTATATTAATAATATCTATCTATTACTTTTATCACTATATATCTTCTATATCCTTTAGCTACTTAATTAAGCAGTCTTTAGTCCTAAAAAGGCAGCTTATTATAAAGAGTTAAGATGCCTCTTATAGTAAACCGATTTAACTATTATTAATAAAAGAACTTTATTTCTTACTATTATAAGGCTTATTAGGCTAAAATAACCACTAGTAATATTAAGAGTGGCTAGAAATACACTAAGTTATAGCCTATTACTATTATAAAGCCTTTTATAAGTTCTCTATTATTACTAAAGATATTAACACTATTAATACTACTTAATAAGGCTAATAATAAGGCTAATAGTAAGGCTAATACTAAGATTATAAAGGAATAGGTATCTATTTTATCTATTATTAAGTGGTCTATACTAAGGAAGATGAAAGACCTTAGGGACCAACTATATATATTTAGCTAACTAGAATAAAATATCGCTATATAACGCTAGCTTTTTAAAAAGGTTAACAAAGGCTTCTAAAAGCAGTCCTATACTTTTACTATTACCTAATAAAAAATAAAGCTTCTAGAGGCTTAGATTAGTAATAGTATGATTAGAAAAAGGAATACTATTACCTTAAATCTAAATATAAAGTTTATAATAATTAAAGAGGTATAGTAAGCCTAACTTAAGGCTAACAAGATTAAAAGTAATATAGATAAATCTAGTATATCGGATTTACCTAGTAAGATAGAAAGCTATATTATTATAGTATCTAAATAATATTAAGAGTTAATTAAAAAGGGTGGTGGTCCCTACAATAGCTTTATTTCTAGGTGGGCCAAAAGTAGAGGTGGGCCTAAAGTAGGTTACTTAACTTAACGATTAACATACGCATGGCAAGGTGTCTCAACCATAGAAACCTATTATATTATTACTCCCTATTGGAATAGCAATCTCATATAACCGTACGGTAAACCCTTGAGTCAAACACAAAGGACAAAGGTTATTAGATTAGATACTTAGACCTTAGGTATAAACCAGTGTACAACTCAGGCCAAACTAACTCAAGTCTCATGGCTAAGTATATAACTATCACATAACAGCCATCTTATAGTTAGAAGAGACAGTTATAGATAATATATCTTTAGTTTACCCAATATTTATTTACCCCTTCATATATAAGGGACTCTTATCCACAGAAGAAAATCAATTTAATAATAATTAATAGTTGCTTAGGTAATTATATATAATTATTTTATATAATTATAGATTAATAAAAGTAAAAAGATAAAGACTTAGGAATCTGGAAGGATCACCTTATACTAAAAGCCTTAATCTTACTATTATTGCCTAATAAGTCAAAACTAAACAGTAAAGGTAAAAAAGACTAGATATTATTATATTGTATAAGAAAGCGCCCTATATCTACTCTAGTAAGTTAGAATTAGGTAGAAAACGTATTATATATTTTATTAATAGATATTATATACTACAGTATAATATATATTAGCCTAACGCTATATAAGATAAAACGGTTACTAACTAACTATAGCGTTAATATAAGGACTAAAAGCCTTCCAACTAGAAGAGAAAATCTAATAATATAAGAATAATAAGGATAAGTATTAGGTTATATATAAAGATATAAGTAAGAGAAATAGTATCTCCCTAAATATCTAGAAGAAATTAATAAACCTAAAATTCTAGATAAAAACACTAGATATTATAGCTACTCTATTAGATATAGAGCTTACTATATATATTAGATATATAATAATAAATATAGTTATTATCTAACTACTAAAAGACTTAGATTCCACATATAGGTAATGATCTTGTGTCAATTGATAACATCAATGGCGCGCCACATCTTTTGTGCAGTTTCATTTCTTAGTGGTTATGAGCCCAGCTCGATAGAGAAGGACTTTATCTCTTTACTTCCCCTTTTTTACCTTTAAGACTTGCTACAAAAAGTTAAAAAAGGATTTATTTATCCAAAAAAGCTCAACCTTATCAGGGGACAAACCACATTGATAAGGGAACTTTATGGAAGAACAACTCTAAGGCTACTACACCTCATACCCAGCAATCCATATTCAACGGAATAGAGGGATCGGCTTACCGGGCAAGTTACACACCAGCTATATTTTACGTCACTACAGCTCCGGACGGATAACCAACCCAACAACGCTCAGAAGGTCTATCGGTTACTTTAAGATCCAACCGATAAAGGATCTTTCTTCTTGCCTCCAGCTGGAATTGAACCCAAGACCTCTCAATTGGTAGTCAATCGATTGAGTTAATTTAGTAGTTGACTAGACTACTAGACTAACTGGTCTGCTGTCTGGCTGGTGAAAGCTTTGGTGGATTACGCCCATATATATCATAAAATCGACTTCCAACGCAACGCAAGCCAAATACAACAAACCCACATACTTTCAATATCTATTTTTCACAACAAATCCAACCATAACCTTCAATATCAAATCCAACCACTTCCTCATCTTTTAAAGATGGAAAGATCTATCAATATCCCCGCCTTTCAGGTAGCTCTAACTACCTAGTTTGGGCAACCAGATTTGAGGCTTTACTTATAAGTAAAGATATAAACTCAAGTCTTATAACACCTCCTATAACTCCTGCTCAGCAGAAGTCTGATAACAAAACTTTAGCTTTTATGAAGCTGTTTTGTGAGGATGCCCTTACGGGTTATAAAAGATTCAACTACAGGATTTGAAGCTTGGAAAAAACTGAAGGATCTATATGAACCTACAGGATTTACCAATGAATATCTTACTTGTAAGGAATTTTTCAATACCTCTTTAGACTCTTTTGATTCTATGGAGAGTTACCTAAATAAGGTAAAAGAGCTTACAGACGACCTATCCTCTAAGGATATGGGTTTACCAAAACAAGTTATTATAGCTTGGGTATTAAATAGTCTGGATAATAGTTATGAAGGCTTTATAACCAACGTAACACAAGCTCTTAGAAAAGATGCTGATTCTTATACTATAGAATCTCTTTTTGCAAATCTTATAGATGAAGCAAAAGAAAAGGCTCTTCTACAGTCCTATATACTTCTTTTAGGCCTAAGAAACCTTGGAAGAAGATAAAAGGATTATATTGCACATATTGCAAACTAAAAAACCATTTGGTTGAAGATTGCAACTTTTACATCCAAATAAGGCTCCAAAGTCCTGGAACCATAAGGATAAAGAAAGAATAGAAAGAAAGGCAAATAATAAGAAGAAGAAGCTTTATAGAGCACAGAAAGCTCTAATAGCTAGAAAGGCTATAATAGAAGAAGATTCTGATTCTGATATACAAGAAACAGTAGATAAAATCACTGAAGAACAAGAAGAAGATCAAGAAGATCAAGATCTTATAGATCTAGACTTTGAAGACGTAAGTAATTCCTACGCTTCTATATATATGACTTCTTCTAATAAGACTATAGGTTGTAATATAGCACCTATAGATAGAAATTCAGTTCTTTTCTGCTTAGATACAGCAGCTACTGTAAATATTATAAATAATAAATCTCTTTTTATAAAGACTACATCTATAAACCAATATGTGAATTGGGGAGATGCAAAGAAGCATAAAATATCATTACAAGGAGATATAGCTATAACTTTCCCTCAGAATAATAAGATATATATACTAAAAGACTGTTATTACTGGCCTGAATTAGGTATAAATCTTCTAAGTCAAAATAGACTAAGGAAGCTAAAGATAGCCTCTCTTTTTTGGGATACAAAGGCATCTTTAATAGATATAACTACAAAAGATACCCTATGTAAAGGGGATATAAAAGACAGTCTATACTATCTTAATATAAAAGTATTAAGTAAAGAGGAACTTAATACTAATAAAGAATATATAAATATCTCTAAAAAGAGAAAACCTTATAAATATAATAAGATAAAACTTTCTCATAAGAATAACTATAAAAAGTGGCATAATAGACTTGGACATGTAAGCAAGAAAGTCCTACTAGAATTAAGAAATAATACTATTATAACTGATAATATAATAGAAGAAGACTACATATGTAGCACCTGTATAAAGGCAAACTTTACTACTAAGGTTAATAAGAATTCTAGTAACTTTAATAAAGAATATAACTATATGGAAAAAGTTAGTTCAGACTTATGTGGTCCTATAACTCCCACTACATATAATAAATATAGATGGTTTATTATCTTTTTAGAAAGAAAGTCTAGATATATATCTATAAAGCTTCTTAGAACTAAGGAAGCAGAAGAAGTTAATACTGCTGTACTAGAATATATAAATATAAATAGTATAGAAAATAATAAGATAAAGAACTTCGATACAGATGGAGGTCTAGAATTTAATAATAAAACTATAAATCATACCTATATAATAAAGGGTATAAACCATAATATAAAGGCACCTTATACGCATGAACCTAATGGTATAATAGAAAGAGCTATAAGGACTATAACTAATAAAATAAGAGCTTTATTACTACAAGCTAACTTACCCTTATATCTATGGGGAGAAGCTGCCTTACAGCAGTCGATTTATATAATATAACTCCTCATAAAGCTCTAGAATATAAAACACCATATGAAATAAGGAATAATATAAAACCTAACTTAGATAATATAACTACATTTGGATCTATATGTTATTATAAGAATAAAGATCCTAAGATAAAGAAGTTAGATAATAAAGCTATTAAAGCAATAGTGTTAAATTCTAGAAGCAATATATATAAAATATATGATTTTCAGAAGAAAACTACCTTTTGGACTAGAGATATAGTAGTTCTAGAAGATCAATTTATGCCTTCTCCTATAAATAATCCCCTACGTGACAATAACAGTGGAAGGGAAGCCTTGAATCTAGGAGAAATAGATAATAATAATAATAATAATAATAATAATAATAATAATAATAATAATAATAATAATAATAATAATAATAATAATAATAATAATAATAATAATAATAATAATAGTCCTATAACTAATAATTCCAAGATAGTAGTAGAAATTCCTAAGCTAGATAAGGAAAAGCTTAAAGAATATACTTGGGTAGCAGAACAAGAAAGCGCTTTATATACTATAAAAGACTGCCCTATAATTAAACCAATACTTTCCACTATAAATAATAAAGATAATCAAATAAATAGGTTTAATAAAGCTTTATATATCTTATCTATAAATACAATCGATGAACCCTCAACATATAAAAAGGCAATAAACTCTATATATAGAGATAATTGGATTCAAGCAATGGTTGAAGAGGTTAATAATCTTCATAAGATGAATACTTGGAATATACTTCCTCTACCTAATGGATATAAACCCTTAGGAGGAAGATGGGTATATAAATTAAAAACAGATATAGCGGAAAATCCTATAAAATATAAGGCTAGATGGGTAGTACAAGGGTATAACCAATATATAGGTATAGATTACCTAGAAACCTTTAGTACTACCTGTAAGCCAGAAAACTATAGAGCTATATTAATAATAGGCATAAAGCTAGGATGGTATTTTAGACAATATGATATCTCTAATGCTTTTTGCCATGCAGATATAGATAAAGAAATATGGGTACAACTACCTACTGGATTTTCATATAACCATAACATAAATACCCTGGAATATACTAATAATATAGAAAAAGTCCTATACTGTAAGCTAAATAAAGCTCTATATGGACTAAAACAAAGCCCTAGACTTTGGTATAAATGGTTAAGATCTATAATAAATAAGATAGGCTTTAAAGAATCCCCTTATGATGAAGGAATCTTTATAGCAAATAATAAGAATATAAGAGCTATAATAGTATGTCACGTAGACGATATAATAATAACAGCTCAGTATGAAGAAGACATACGGTACTTTTATAAGGCTGTATATAAATATATAGAAATAAAGGACTTAGGAATTCCGCATACGTTTTTAGGGAACGAAATAACTATAAATAGAAAAGATAAGATCTTATATATACACCAAACAAAATATATAAATAAACTACTAGAAAAGTATAATAAAAAGGATATAAATCCTTATAATAACCCTATATTACCTTCTATAAAACTAAGGAAAAATATAGAACAAGCAACAAAAGAAGATATAACAAGATACCAACAAGAAGTAGGATCGCTACTATATGCTAGTTTAAAAACTAGGCCAGATATAACATATCCAGTTAATTTATGTGCTAGATATATGAGTAACCCATCTAGAGAACACTTTGTAGCTCTAGATAGAATATGGGGATATCTTAATAAATACCCTAGCCTTGGATTAATATATAACTGTAATATAGACCTACAGTTAATCTTATTTTCAGACTCTAATTGGGCTGGAGATCTAGATGATAGAATGTCTACAACTGGATACATAAGTACTTTTGGTTACTATAATATAATAAGTTGGAATAGTATAAAACAGAAAACAGTTGCTTTATCTACATGTGAAGCTGAATATATGGCTCTATGTGAAGCTATAAAAGAATCTATATATCTATATAACTCTTTCTCTTATATATATAAAGAGTTAAATTTAGAGTTAACTCTTAATAAGCCTATTATATTAATAGATAATGAAGCAGCCCAAAGGATAACTGAAAATCCAGAACTGCATAAGAAAGCTAAACATATAGATATAAGATACCACTTTTCTAGACAAGCTGTTAATAATGAGTTAGTCTCTTTATATCATATATACACTGGAAATAATATAGCAGATATCTTTACTAAACCAGTTAATAAAGAAGTATTTAAATACTTTATAGAGACAATAAACTTAAATATAAAGGGGTTTTTACCTAAAGAAACTATAGATAAACTAAGAAATGAAACTGCACAAAAGATGTGGCGCGCCATTGATGTTATCAATTGACACAAGATCATTACCTATATGTGGAATCTAAGTCACCTCCTCAAGGGCTATAGAGACTATTGGCCTTGCACAGTTATGTTATGATAGGCAAGAACCCTAGGTAAGCAACTCCTAGGTAAGAATCCTATTTTTTATGCGTGCGTGCGACCGGACTCGAACTCGCACACTCTCGTGCACAGAGCTAAGCTGGGCTCATAACCACTAAGAAATGAAACTGCACAAAAGATGTGGCGCGCCATTGATGTTATCAATTGACACAAGATCATTACCTATATGTGGAATCTAAGTGATAATAAAGAATTACTTTCTAAAAGAAAGGTTAAACAGCTTATACACTAGGTTTCCCCTTATAATTTTTTTTAGTTTTTTATAAAGGTTTTTGTATAACTATAACTATACAATTTTCCCTTAATAAAGGTTTTATAATAAATAATTTTTTTTTATAAGTTACACTTTATAAGTATAACTTAAGGAGGAAACTAAGAATTAAGAATTAATAACTCTTATTTCTTATAACAAAATCTCTATATAACACTATAACTAAAGGTTATATAATAATATAAATAAGATAACTAGATTCTACTAGTAAAATGGATAAGAAAAGTATATAGGTTGTCTCTAAGACATTAGTAAAACTAGTAACTAAGCTAGTCTTACTTAAATAACCCCTAGATATCTAAAGCAGCTCCTAGATATCTCGAATAACCCCTAGATATCTAAAGCAGCTCCTAGATATCTAGAATAACCCCTAGATACCTAAAGTAACCCCTAGATATCTAGAATAACTCCTAGATTCCAAAGATAAACCCTACATACTTTATAACCCCTAGATATCTAAGATATCTAGAAATAATCTGTTACAATATATCTTATAACCTTTTATATAAGAAGATAATATTTCCCTTATAGAGAAAGAATTATGATCATGAATATCAACACTTTTACCTCTACCTTTTACTCTTCTCTATCTTTCCCTTGACCATCGTGAATTTATATTCTTAGTGGTTATGAGCCCAGCTTAGCTCTGTGCACGAGAGTGTGCGAGTTCGAGTCCGGTCGCACGCACGCATAAAAAATAGGATTCTTACCTAGGAGTTGCTTACCTAGGGTTCTTGCCTATCATAACATAACTGTGCAAGGCCAATAGTCTCTATAGCCCTTGAGGAGGTGACTTAGATTCCACATATAGGTAATGATCTTGTGTCAATTGATAACATCAATGGCGCGCCACATCTTTTGTGCAGTTTCATTTCTTAGTAAAAGAAATCTTTATTAACTAACTATATAAAGACTTTAAGGACTAGTCACTGTACTAATAGTTAAAAGTTAGTTATATATATTAAAACAAGCTTATTTAACTATTTAGTAAATAAAAAATATAACTTCTATAAGGGAAGAGAAGATTATCCTCTAAATAAATTATAAATTTCATTAAAAGGATTAATGAGAAAGATAGAAAGGATACTACTATACCTACTCTATCTTATATAATTAATATACTAATAACTACTATTAGGAACCCTAAAGTTACTATTTAACAGAATATAGCTAAGCCTTTAATAGAGTTAAGTAAACTTTAAGATACACTATTAGCTTAAAAAACTAAAAGATCTAATATATAAATAATACTACCTAAGATAAGATTTATATAGAAAGTAGAAGGCTTCCTAAGATTATAAAGTTACAGTATATTAGCCTTATAGAAGGATATCTATAACCTTCTACTAAAAGGAATAGTATAAAATAGACCCTATAACCCTTATATAATCTCTATTTTTTAGAAAGGATAAAGAAAAAATAGAAACTATATAGGTAAGCTATATAATATCCTATATAATAAGGCTAAAGTTTTTATTAGTTTCTATTAATATCACTAAGAAATGAAACTGCACAAAAGATGTGGCGCGCCATTGATGTTATCAATTGAGACAAGATCATTACCTATATGTGGAATCTAAGTATATCTCTAGATTATAGAAGACTAATACTATACTATATTTCTAGATATCCTAGCTAATTATATAGAAAAGTTTTACCTATACTATATTAGCCCTATATAAAGATGTGATAAGATATATAATATACTAGATATATATTTTAAAATTAGTATTAACTATAGTCTATATTAGACTAAATAGACTATAATATCTTTTATATAAGTTAAAAAGGAGAACCTAGATAAGACCCCTATAGAACTACTAAAAGCACTTCTAGATAAGTTGTGTTAGAAGTAGAAGCTCTCTTAAGCGCTCTACTACTTCTTTATCTTATATTTCCTTTATTATAAGGAATTATTTCAGCACAACAGGTAGGCTAGTCTCTTATAGAGAAAATATAGCCTAAAAGTATATAAGAGAATAGATCTCTTATATATAAAGATATATCTTATAGAAGCAAGAATATAAGATATAACAGAGGTAGTTAAGCTTATACCTAGGATAGGTAAATAGAAGATATAAGGATATATAGTTAAAGAGACTATAATAGTTAGATTATTGACTACTGACTTGCTTGCTTAAGGAGAGAAATAGAAAACTAAGAAACAGGAAGATTTCAGTCCCTTATATAGTGTTAGAAGTAGAAGCTCTCTTAAGCGCTCTACTACTTCTTTATCTTATATTTCCTTTATTATAAGGAATGATCTATATAAGATATATATATATATATAATCTACTAACTTAGTAGGTTAATATATATATTGATTACGTAAGCAGGATGATTACGTAATCTGGTCGAATCTAGGAGAAGCACCTAGAATGTCCTCTTTGCTCCTCCTAACTCTATCTTTCCTATAAGGTTATTGCTTCAAGTTAGGGTTATTAACTTAGGGTTATGGAATTACGCAATCCTTAGGTTGATTTATAAGCAGCTTACGCAAGTATGGAATCTTCTAGTAAGCTGGACGTGTCTATATAAGAGTTGGAATTCTTCCTGTTTCCTAAGTCTCTTATTGTCAAGCAAGCAAGCAAGTTAGTAACAAACAAATCCAACTATTATACTCTCTTTAACTATATATCCTTATATCTTCTATTTACCTATCCTAGGTATAAGCTTAACTACCTCTGTTATATCTTATATTCTTGCTTCTATAAGATATATCTTTATATATAAGAGATCTATTCTCTTATATACTTTTAGGCTATATTTCTCTATAAGAGACTAGCCTACCTGTTGTGC
Organism: Colletotrichum eleusines; assembly: GCA_016807845.1. NCBI lineage: Eukaryota > Fungi > Ascomycota > Sordariomycetes > Glomerellales > Glomerellaceae > Colletotrichum > Colletotrichum eleusines. The sequence continues at coordinate 3,206,359 of JADEZO010000009.1, forward strand.
TAACATATAACTCAACCCCCCTACTTCTGCACCACCCCCACTTCTGCACCACCATCATCACCATCACCACCACCACTATCACCACTTATTTCACCACCTCTGCCGCCCACCCATATGCAACTTTCGGCCTCGCTAGATAATTCGGATGCACTGGATTCATCCGGACTATCCATATCGCCGATATCCGGACTTTGCGCCCGCTGGATGTCCCAAATAGTGGCGAAGGTGCTGTTAGGCGATAGACGGACCTTCTTTCTCTTGCCCTGCCGTATATCATCCAACTGGCCCTCCAGCTGGTGGACCTTCTGCTCTAGAAGTGCCCTTCTAGATGCCTGTTCATCATACCCCTTTTGCACCTTTCTAGATAGGTGACGAATAGTATGGGTATCTAGCCCATCCTCTGCCAGCTGGGTTAACTGGCGTAGTTGATGCCGTAGTTCAGCAGATCGACGAGGTGTTGACCATGGGACGATAGATACGGATTCACCCCACTGCTGGCTGCTAGGCTGGTTAGTCTGCTGGCTGTTCTGCTGGCTGGATGATGCCTTTATTACTAACGAGTTAGATAGAGGTCGCTGTATGCATATTGGCCATAGTCCAGCTGACCTCCAGCCACTTCTAACGTTCTGGGCTGTTATAGATGCATCTCTAGCCCTTATATAACAGGCCAGAAATGCCCTTTTGCCAGCAACAGTTGAATCACTAACCCAGTCATCTAGATATCCAACCTCCCTTCGATAGGCGTGCTTTAATGGGCTGAAGACCGATATATCCAGTGGCTGGAGGACAGCAGAGGAGTGCGGCGGTAGATATAGTAGATATATCTTGTTCTGGAAGCATTCCCACATAAAGTCAGTAGATATATGGCTGTAATGCCCATCTAGAACCAGCAGTCTGGCTGCCTCTGGCTCACTAGGCATAGTGCCTGGGATAAAGACCTTCTTTAGCCACTCAAGGGCAGTCTTCTCAGTTGTCCAGCCATTATCCGTATATGTGAAGTGCCATCCTTCATATCCAGATAGGTTAGATGGGAACCACTGGGCCTGGACTGATTTGCCCTTATATATAACCAGTGGGCATAGGGACCTCCCATCAGCAGCCACACACTCGATGATAGATACCCATGCCCGGGATCCTGGCTGCTTTTTCTGGATATGCTGCGATGCTGCAGAGCCCAGCACTAGCCCATTAGATCCCCTGCCCTCCATAATGCCAGTCTCATCCATATTCCATCGGTTAGATGGATGGATTCCCTGGATGGCAGGGATATTAACCAGAAGATGGAAAAAACCCTGGATAACCTCGGAAGAATGGGCCTTCCATCGCCGGGCATCTATTGCCCTAGATCGCCTGGTCCTAAGTGATGGGTTTCGCCGCAGGAATCGCCCTATCCACTTCCTCCCTATGGGCTGCTGCCCATCGCCTAGCATACGCTCTGCTAGGCCCTTTAGTTGTTGATGGGTAGGGCCAGCGCCTAGGGCATCCTGGATTTGAACCCATTCAGATAGATATTGCTCTTGGGCCTGGGATAACCGCTGCATATGAATATAAGCAGTATCCTTTGATTGCATGCCGTGGAATCGATGTCGAAGAGTATGATAGGGAATTCCCCATCTACGAGCTGCCTGGCGGATAGAGCAAGTAGTATCTATATCTTGAAGTGCCCGTTGGAGCTCATCTTCAGTATATTGCTTCATGATGGGTTAAAAAAGGTATCCTGAAAAAATGGCGTTATTTGGCGATATATAGCAATTGTTATAATAGTTTGAAAAAGGTAGTGGTGTTGATGAAGGAGGAGAAATGCGGGATTTTTGGGTGGTGCAGAAGTGGGGGTGGTGCGGAAGTGGGGTATTAGAGTTATCATACGCACTGTGAAGCGATAGCGGAGCCAACCTTCCCTCCTTTTTATTTCTAACCCACGCGCTGTTGGTGCATATGCGTACATCACCACCGAACTACTAACAACACCAACTCTCCTGCCCCACGGATTATCACCCGGAGCGCGGTGGCTGTTGGCCAAACCCCGCTATCCAGGCATAGCTGCTGACAAAGACAGCTGAAGCCGTGTAGAACAAGATCGATCAATCATAAACCACATACTACTCACCATTATCAAACACAAAGCAACACCATTCATTATACACTCTTACCAGCTCATAGAAACCTCGTCATCATTTTCGGAGCGCTATAAACAGGCGAAGGCATAACCGTTTCTTGATCCTCAGCCGATGACTGGGGCCCCGCCATGCGTTTGGAAGAAGTTTTGTCTGTCACTCCTTAGATAGTTCGATCCTTAAGCCAAGATCGTATGGAAAGAGCGACTTGGTTACGGAGTAGACGGGATTGTTTGGAAAGCCGAATACGACGGTCGTAGCTGCGCTGTAAAGGTGATGAGTATCTTTACTGCCCCCTAAATATGGTTCTAACTCAACTACCCCACTTACGGGCCACCCGAAAATCCCGCATGTCTCCTCCTTCATCAACACCACCACCTTTTTCAAACTATCACAACAATTGCTATATATCGCCAAATAACACCATTCTTTCAGAATATCTTCTCTAACCCATCATGAAGCAATATACGGAAGATGAGCTCCAACGGGCTCTTAACGACGTCCTGGGTGGTTGCCCTATTCGCCAGGCTGCTCGGAAATGGGGTATACCATACCAGTCACTTCAATACCGTTTTCATGGGCGGCAAAGCAAAGATACTGCCTATATCCATATGCAAAAGCTATCCCAGGCCCAAGAGGAATATCTATCCGAATAGGTGCAAATCCAGGATGCCTTAGGCGCTGGCCCTACCTACCAACAACTAAAGGGCCTGGCAGAGCGTATGCTAGGCGATACCTATGATACCCATCAATCTCTAGGCAAGAGATAGGTAAGCCGATTCCTACGGCGACACCCATCAATTAAGACCCGGCGATCAAGGGCAATTGATGCCCGGCGATGGAAGGCCTATTCTTCCAAGGTTATCCAGGAGTTTTTCCATCTTCTAACCAGTATCCCTACTATCCAGGGAATCCATCCATCTAACCGATGGAATATGGATGAGACTGGCATTATGGAAGGCAGGGGATCTAATGGGCTAGTGCTGGGCTCTGCAGCATCTCAGCATATCCAAAAAAAGCAGCCAGGATCCCGGGCATTGGTATCTATTATCGAGTGTGTGGCTGCTGATGGGAGGTCCCTGTGCCCACTGGTTATATATAAGGGCAAGTCAGTCCAGGCCCAGTGGTTCCCATCTAACCTATCTGGATATGAAGGATGGCACTTCACTTATACAGATAATGGCTGGACGACTGAGAAGACTGCCCTTGAGTGGCTGAAGAAGGTCTTGATCCCAGGCACTATACCTAGCGAGCCAGATGCAGCCAGACTGCTGGTTCTAGATGGGCATTACAGCCATATATCTACGGACTTTATGTGGGAGTGCTTCCAGAACAAGATATATCTACTATATCTACCGTTGCACTCCTCTGCTGTCCTCCAGCCACTAGATATATCAGTCTTTAGCCCATTAAAGCAGGCCTATCGGAAGGAGGTTGGATATCTAGATGACTGGGTTACAGATTCAACTGTTGCTGGCAAGAGGGCATTTCTGGCCTGTTATATGAGGGCTAGAGATGCATCTATAACAGCCCAGAACGTTAGAAGTGGCTGGAGGTCAGCTGGACTATGGCCAATATGCATACAGCGACCTCTATCCAACCCGTTAGTAATAAAGGCATCATCTAGCCAGCAGATCAGCCAGCAGTGGGATGAATCTATATCTATCGTCCCATGGTCAACACCTCGTCGATCTGCTGAACTACGGTATCAACTACACCAGTTAACCCAGCTAGTAGAGGATAGGCTGGATACCCATACTATTCGTCACCTATCTAGAAAGGTACAAAAGGGGTATGATGAGCAGGCATCTGGAAGGGCACTTCTAGAGCAAAAGGTCCGCCAGCTAGAGGGCCAGTTAGATGATATACGGCAGCGCAAGAGAAGAAAGGTCCGTCTATCGCCTAACAGCACCTTCGCCACTATATGGGACATCCAGCGGGCGCAAAGTCTAGATATCGGGGATATGGATAGTCCGGATGAATCCAGCGTATCCGAATTATCCAGTGAGGCCGAAAGTTGCATATGGGTGGGCGGCAGAGATGGTGAAATAAGTGGTGATAGTGGTGGTGATGGTGGTGTTGATGGTGGCCCGGATGTGGGGGTGGCCCGCAAGTAGGGGGGTTGAGTTATATCTAATTAGGTCTTAGTTTTAGGATAATACCCCTCCTGAAGGCAACTGTTATTGGGCTATCTAACGAAAGTGTTATAACGCTGTGTTGCTCTAAATGCTGTAAGCCGTAGTGGTGGACACAGATACGCCTATATACCTTAATCCTAAGCCAAAAATAAAGAAGCATGCGCTTGTTAAACTGTAAGCTTTTTTAGATGAGGGTTGTCGTCGAGCAAAGGTGAAATAATTGCCTAATATGGTTTCTTACACTTCTATACCCCTAATAAAGCAGTGCTTTGGCTGGACGAAAGTCGTCAGACAAGAGCTGTGTAGCCTAGGTCCTGAGAACCGCCCGTTGAGCACTATCTTGGATGGTATCTGGAGGGATATCCAGCCGTATGAGGAATATTATGCTATTGTCTATAATTTCGTCCCTAAAAGCCAGTACCCTCTGGATAAAAATGTAGTCTAGCCCTAAGTGGACTTCCACTACCTAGTCGGCTTTTGTCTGATGATGACAATGCGAACAGAGAACTGGGAAGGATATGGAATTTCGATTGATATGGCAGATCTCATTTGTCCTTGGCATGCGGGTTGGTTTCAAACGGGGTTTCGTCGGCGTACGGCGGATGCGATTCAGACCGAAGTGCAGAAATAAAGCAGTGTTAGAGGACGTAGGTATGGTGATGCTGACGTCAAACTATGAATAGCAGCGCACTGCAGGGTTCTCAAAATCGCGTATTACACGTCGTCGACGTAAATGGCGGAGGTTGCGGATAAAAAGACGCTAGCCACAAAAAGGGGAGGAGGCACAAAAAAAGCTCTGAAGCCCACTTTAGACATGGTGTCTGGAGTAGAGCTTCAAGTTAGGAAAGAGCTCCGGTACGATCTATTGGTTCGAGTCTAGCGACTCTAGCTTGCCTAGTTTGAGCAGGTTACAATCTGTATTCACTGACTGCCACATTGGCACAAGCTAGAGTGAATTACGGTGAGAGGGCTTACTAAGGAAGAAGGTAAGCGAGAGAGCGAGAAGGTGAGCGGATGAGTGGGTGAGTGGGAGGGTGAATGAGAGGATGAGTATTATATAACCCCACTACCCTACATACGAACAAGCCCTACATCCGCACATCCCATCACCACCACCATCACCACCACTATCACCACTTTATTCCTCGGGTTTTCCTCCCACCCATATGCAACTTTCGGCTGGGCTGGATAATCTAGATGCGCTGGATTCATCCGGACTATCTATTCTGCCGATATCCGTATTTTGCTCCTGCTGGATATGCCATATAGTGGCAAACCTACTGTTAGGAGATATAGAGACCCTCCTCCTCCTACGCTGCCGCTGGATATCTAGATGACCCTGAAGATGGCGATTCTTCTGCTCTGCATTTGCCAGTCTAGATGCTATATCATCCCAGCCCTTTTGTAGCTTTCTAGATAGGTGACGAATAGTGCGGTCATCTAGCCTATCCTTGCGCAGCCGCTGGAGTTGATATAATTGATGCCGAATATCTGCTGACCGGCGAGGGGTTGACCATGGGATAGCAGATACGGCCTCATCCCACTGCTGGCTGCCACTAATCTGCTGGCTGGGCTGGCTGGGCTGGCTGGAGGATGCCTTAGATACTAAGGGGTTAGATAGAGGGTAACGTATAGAGATAGGCCATAATCCAGCCCCTTTCCAGCCAGCCTTTATATTCTGGCTGGTTATTGTAGTATCTCTAGCGCCTAAATAACAGGCTAGAAATGCCCTCTTGCCAGCCACTGTTGAATCTGTAACTGTATCATCCATAGATCCAACCCTCTGCCTATAGGCATTCTTTAATGGGCTGAAGACAGCCACATCTAGAGGCTGGAGGACTGCAGAGGAGTGCGGCGGTAGATATAGTAGATAGATGCGATGCTGCCAGCATTTCCACATGAAGTCAGTGGTTATATGGCTGTGATGACCATCTAGAACTAATAGTCTGGCCTTATCTGGCTGGCTGGGCTGGGTATATGGGATGAAGACCTTCTCTAGCCATTCTAGGGCAATAGAATCCGTCGTCCAGCCATTATCAGATACCGTAAAGTGCCATCCTTTATATCTAGATAGGTTGGATGGGAACCACTGGGCCTGGACTGATCTGCCCTTATATATAACTAATGGGGGTAGGGATCGCCCATCAGCAGATACACATTCGAGCAGTGAGATCCATGCCCTTGATCCAGGCTGTTTTTTCTGGATATATCTGGATGCGGTAGAGCCCAATACCAGCCATTAGTCCCTTTGCCCTCTATAATACCAGTTTCATCCATATTCCAGCGGTTGGATGGATGGATACCCTTGATCTCAGGGATATTATCCAGACGCTGGAAAAAACCCTGAATAACCTCTGGATCATGGGCCCTCCAGCGCCTGGCATCCATTGCCCTAGATCGCTTGGATCGAATAGATGGGTGTCGCCGTAGGAATCGACGCATCCACTTCCTCCCTAGAGGTTGATGCCCATCACCCATCATGCGCTCTGCCAGTCCCTTCACTTGCCCATAGGAAAAGGGATAGCCTAGAGCTTCTTGGGTTAATATATAGGCAACTAGATTATCCTCCTGGGACTGGGTAAGACGCTGCATATCTGCAAAGGCAGCATTCCTACTCTGCCTACCCCTTTTCAGCCGATGATAAAGAGTGGCATATGGGATGCCCCATTGACGAGCAGCCTGGTTAATAGGGAGCCCATCTTCTGCATCACAAAGGGCCCGTTGGAGCTCAAACTCGGTATATTGCTTCATAGTGTGATAGGTAAGGTATTGTGAAAAGATGGCGTTATTTGGTTGCAGATGGATAATGTTGTGATAGTTTGAAAAAGGTGGTGATGTTGATGGAAGGGGATAGAAAACGGCATTTCTAGGATATTCGGATGTAGGGCTTGTTTGTAAGTGGGGTAGTGGGGTTATATGTGAAAGGGGCTTGAGGCCCCGTATCGTGTTTTTGTACAGCTTCTGCCGCCAAGGACTTTTACATTGGCCGGCCTGCTTACTTACCATGAATCTGCACCTCTGTTAGGCAATCTCGAGCAACGTTAGATTATCGCCCCGGTAACGCAAGCAGTCAGTAGGCACATGACTTTCAACTTGGCAGACAGAAGGGGGTTGTATCATTGCACTCTGTGCGACCTCCATCAGGCCAATAACCTAACAAGATCGTTCTTACTTAAACCCCAACGTTCTCTTGCAGTCAGTCTGCCGCCACCGCCACCACCGCCGTTCTCCGAGTCTGAGTCCGAGACTGACGTCTCCGTGGCCCACGTCCAGCCGGCTTTGGCGTCGCCCGCCATCCTACCAGACCAATGTCCCTAGCACTGTCGCCGTCAACAAATGCCCAAGCGGGTCACGTAAAATCATAGCACAGTTTACCCATCTTCAACGAGCTATTTATGTATGGCGTTTGTTACAACAAAACGTTGAGATTGGTGGAGGCATGCTATCTATGTAAGATATCAAGCAAAAAGGCAAAAACATACAACACCAGGTATTCGCTGGTCGTCACCGACCCAACTACTAATCCGGCCCTCATTGGCTTATCTATGGGAGAGCGGACGGGATCCCGAGTTTTCCAATGGGTATGGTCGTATGTGCTAGAAACAACTTTGTTTGGCATTCATATAGCTATCGATCACGTCCCTCTCTTGTTCATCTAATTCGACTTTCGTATCCTCGTCGTATTGTGTTTCGCCTCCTTTCTCGGACGCGACCCATGAGCCCACTGCCATCTAGCCATTAACGATTTACTAGAGATCCACCTATGGAAGACGATCAAACTTGGGAAATGCCGTCTTGGTGGGAAAACATGTAAGGCTTTTGCCCCTGACGAGAAAGAAGCAAATAGATCATATAGAAAGTCTCCTTGCCTTGTGATAGGGAAGGTGCTTTTTTCAAGGCCCAATCAACTTCGTCGAGGTTATCATCAGGTGCCGATAGAGAATATGATGGCTAAATAATGTAAACTACAAAGACACTAACTGGTGTCATACAATGGACTTATCTGGCTAAATATGAAGGCAGCGAGTAGGCTAGATAGTAAAAGGCTAGCGGACATGGACGAGGAAGAGAACGTCAGGTTCAAAGACGTCACAATCATTGTCGAATTCTTGTGTTAGAGAGAAAAGAGAGGCGATAGATAATGAGGGCTAATTCAAGAAGATGTTCAACCCGCTTCCCTTCATTCTTTCTTAGCTTCTTCGTTCCTCAGAGCCATTTTCTTTCTTCCTAAACTTCCGTAGACCCTCCTGTGACAGCCAGATTTGGTCAGCTGCAGTGTTTACGCCATCGGTATAACTCCAAGTTTTTGCACGTAAGCCCTATCTATCTCTCGATATACGAAGCAATATGGAAAATCGTGAAAGGTTGCTTGCCATGCTACCTGGTCAGCCAACCCTGTGAGACATAAGTCAAAGCACCCACTTTCCGATCACCCCCACATTGCGATCACCCAAAAACATCGCCATCATGATCAACACCACCTTTTTAATTAACTACCAACATTATCTAGATGCTACGATAATGCAGCTTTCGGCCTCACTAGGTAAATCAGATGCGGCGGATTCATCTAGCCCACTTTCAGCATCGCCAGCCTCAATCTGGGCTTGTCGCACCTCGTTGATCGTCGCGAACTTCGTGTTTGGATCCAGTTGAACAGCCCTCCTCTTCCTAGCAGCAGCATTATTAACTCTAGCCTGGAGGAGCTGTATTTGGTGCTCAGCGGCAGCCAACTTGAAGGCTTGCTCTTGGAAGCCTTTTTTCACCTTTCTGAAGAGCTGGCGTTGTGTGGCGATAGTTTGATCCAGCTGGGTGAATAATCGCAGTTGATCATCCAACTCCTTCCTTTTCCTAGGCGTTGACCACTGCCTACTGCATATAGCAGATGCCCTTACCTCTATATCCTGGGCATCCTGGCCACTATGGCCACCTTTTATAGCCTTGTTAAGTGGTGTTGATGGTGCTGTTTTATCTGGCAGCAGATGGGAGCTCATTAGAGGCTTCGCAAGAGCAACAGGCCATAACCCAGTAGATTTCCAGCCACTTCTTATATTGCTTATAGTTAATCCAGCAGTATAAGCCTTCTGATAACATGATATGAAGTTCCTCTTGCCGATGATAGTTAAATTATTCCATTGGGTAAGGTATCCAAGCTCCTTGCGATAGGCTGCCTTTACAGGACTAAAGACTGCTTGATCAAGTGGCTAAAGGACATGGGAGGTATGTGGCGGTAAGAATAATAGATGGACGTTGTTGGTATAGCATAACCACATAAAATCCGTTGTTGTATGGCTCCCATGCCCATCAAGGATAAGCAGTCTGGCCTGATTAGGTTGAGAGGGCTTAGTCTAAGGTAGGAAGACTCTCTGCAGCCATTCAACAGCAGTGATATCCGTAGTCCATCCATTCTCTGTTGCTATAAACTCCCATCTATTATATAGGCCTAGATCCAGAGGAAACCACTGCTGCTAGACTGTCTTACCCTTATATATAACTAAGGGATGGATGGGAATACCTTCAGCAGATATACACTCAATGATGGATACCCAGGCTCGTGATCCAGGCTGCTTCTTCCTCACTGACTTTGTTGCAGCCCTGCCCAGCACCAGCCCATTATCTCCCTTGCCTTCAAGGATGCCAGTCTCATCCATATTATATCTGTTGGCTGGTTTGATGCCCTGGATGCGAGGTATGGCGAGATATTTGAACCAGTCCCTGATAACCTCAGTAGATGCTCCATTAACACGCCTTGAATCGATAGATCGACTTCTCTGGACCTTGATAGATGGGTTTCTTCTAATGAAGCCATCTACCCACCTCTTGCCTAGAGGCTGGGTATCCCCATGGCTTGGAGGATGCGATGGGCAAAGTCCTTTAGTTGTTGATGGGTTGGTGGCAGCCCGAGATCTGCCTGGCAGGTAACCCAAGCAGCCAGGCTGGCCTCCTGGGCAGCTGATAGTCGCTGGAGATCCTCAAAGGCAGCATCTCTCCTTTGGGTGCCAGATAGACGGTTCTGGAGTGTGGTGAAGGGGATGCCATAGATCCTAGCTGCCTGGCGTATACTGCTGCCAGCAGCAACAGCATCTATTGCCTGAGCAATCTCAGATTCGGTATATTCAACCATAGGGTAATAAAGAATAGATAGTGAAAAAATGAAGTTATTTGGATAAAGACTGTAAAAGTGGTGATAGTATATATGAAGGGGTTGGTAGGTGGCTGGGGGTGGAGATGCATGATCGCAATGTGGGGGTGATCGGAAAGTGGGTGCTTTGACTTAATGTGGATAGGAAATGCTTGTCCATTCGTCTCCATCCATCGCAACAGCCACTTTCAAGCGCTGGCAGCAGCCTACCCGCTTAGCACAATTTTAGGATATACGGGTAATTGCATTCACAGGATGGCATGCCATCCGATGTTAAAGCCGGCAAATGCGTCCCTCGTCCAGGGCATGGGTGGGTAGGGCTGTCGATGCGGGGTCCCAGGCGAGATCAACGTGAGTTTACCGGGATGAGGACCCGCCGGCGAAAAGAGCTAAGTTTATACGTCGGGGCTTGATTGATTATCGGATGGATGGCTAACTCCAAGCATGGTCTACATGCATCTTTCCACTTTTCGCTGTGGCCCTCCACTGCTTCCGCATCGTCCGTGCCCCCGACTCTAACAGCTCGACGTAAGATGGCGTTGGGGGTGCATGGTGAGGAATAGGGGCTGAGTGGTGGTGCTATGACGCTGTGTGCCAGGCGTGCGTTGTGCGGGCTTGACTTTTTAGGGTCGTCTGACGAGAGCTCGAGTGATTGCTTCCGGTCCCGGTCTGCAGTTTGGCTTTCTTGTCTCCTGCAGGAATTCTATCGAGCCGTACAAGAATTGTTCCGTTCGCGTTGGATCCATGGTAGATTGTTTGTGAAGAGAGGGGGGCAAGTCTCGTTTCTGGCAGAGAAGGGCTGCTATCAATGGTCTTCGAACCTGTGTCGGACAACGACGGTGTTGCAGAGTACCTTACCGGGGATGAGAGTAGGCACATGGGTATCTACAGAAGGGTAACATTCCATCAAAGGAAAGCCAAAGAACGCCCGCCTGAGGACCTCGGCGTGCCGAGGCCATCAGCGGATGGTGGGCAACTTGAACAGAGCCTGAGTCACCTGCAGGTCCCAGACATGCGCAAGCTTGGCTTTTCCTCGGTCTCTGCCTTAGTCATCTTGTCCCGGATGGTGGCCTCGAGCGTTTGCCGCCTTATTGTTGCTTCTGCCATCCGCTGCAAGCTGCGGCGCGTCCGTCTAGCTAGGGACGGGCTGGTCCTGTACTGCGGCCGTCTTACTTTCGCAGTACTTGAACCGGGATCGTTTGTATCTCGAGGTGGAAAGGCGACGAGGTTCTTGATTGGCGTTGGCTGGTGGGCTGGTGTCCAGATTGGATGATATTGTGGACTGATCAAGGGAAGATTGTTGGTTGTGAATCGGCAATTGACAATCAATATCAAGCGGGCGCGAAAGGAGAAGACTTGGGACCGTCGCGTCACCAAGAGAAGAGGGACTCACACCCGAGTTCTTCTCCTTGGCATATCCTTCCTGTTTCGACGCCATCATAACTAAGTACAAAATATTAATTTCGGGAATAGAACAGCCGGAGAAATCAATCTTAGGGAGATGGGCGTGGCAAACGGCGGATACTGCAACTGTTTTCATGCGGCGATAGACAAGCGCAAAGCATCTGCGGGAAAAGCAATAAATAACAGCAACGACAAGAAGAAAAGACCCATGTTACCCGTCATTCCCCACCGCGCCGTCCCTCTGTTTAGCCTCCTCCTTTTCCAGCCGTCTGGACTTTTGGTACTCCCTCCTGAACCTCCTGAGCAGATGGCGCATCCGCCGGTCCATGAGCAACTTCCGCTCCACCCGCCGTAGGAACCGCGCGTCTTCCTCGTTGTACGGGCCGCCCCCTGCCTCCAGCTCGCCCAGGGCCTGGAGTTGCGACTGGACGGGGGCGAGATCGTGCTTTGTGTAATCGGAGAGGGGCCTCCTCGTCAGACGCAGGTTGTTCCGCGGTGGTGGCGTCTTGTGCGACTCGGGGTGCGGCGTTGGCGTCGTCGACATGGTCGGACCGGGTGACACGGCAGGCTGGGGACACTCACTGGTGGGTAACTTGGTAGCAGGACTGCTGTGCGAGGCATCTGGTGATTGAATGAGCGTCGCTTCGTGTGTATTCAGCGGGCAGAGGGTGTTTTTGCAGGGCGTTGTGGGCGTAGAGACTACCCGGCAGTTGGGTGCGGCGGTGTTCGGACCGGATGAGTGTTGAGACGTGTCGGTGGTGGACATGGAGAGTGTCGTAAGACCGGCGTCGGAGGCCGTCATCATGATATCAAGATAAAAGCCGAGAAGCTGGCAAATACGAAAATATGAAAGCGAGGCAACAGATGCTGTTTACATACCTATAGAAATGCTTGGCTCTTTGGGCTTCAGGGTTGGTTGGTGCTCGGTGTTCGGTGCTCGGCGCGTCGAAGCAGGGCATGTTTTATTCGCTTGCTCCCCACCCTGTCGCCAAGACCATAAGCATTAATAAGAGAGGCCAAAAGTTCCCTTGTCGACAATTGTTTGTCGGGTCGAGGCTCTTGTCGTGAGCGTGCTGCCTTACCAATGTTTGCCTGCCCAGAAGAGGCGCAAGGGAGATAATCAATCGGCGAAGGATCCCCGCTGCTGTAAATCATCAAGGAGCCTTGCAGTCAAGCAACACCAACAGAGACACCCTGGCACGCATATGAGGCCCTGTGGACCGGGGTTGTGCATGGCATCGGACGAAAACCCTGCCGATAAGCTCCGTGGTCATTGTAGGTAGATATAGGCTGGAGATGCCGAGGTACGATGCAGTCAGTCCAATCAACGTCGACAGCTGACGAAGCTGGAGCTACCCAAATCACCTCAGTCCACGCTTTACGATGTGTAACAGGGCTGAGGCTTTTCGACTTTGCGTTTTGTGGTGCCTATGAAGTTGCGCTCTTTCCTTGGATTTGAAGATAAGCGTTCAGGAAGGATAGAATGGGCGCTAGATTAGAACAAGACTTTAAACCTTGCACACTTGATACCGCCTCACGATTGGCCCTGCCAGCCACCCTGTAGCATGACTTCCCAGCCGCTGTTTATAGAGAAGTCTGGGGGAACGCAGGTGAGGGCCTCCCCGCTACATGTTTGAGTGGTATTAGTAGACGCAGGAGGCGCCACGGCACTGAATACTTTTTGTTCAAACGAAATAGGTGGACTAGACTACCGATGGAGAATACACGGTCTCGAAGATATTGCCTAGAACGTTAACGAATCTTGGCGGTCGATTGCCTGTATATCAGGCTGTAACTGTTGTAGGAGGATGAGGACGGCGCTGGCACTGAGCTGTAGAGATACGTAAACGAAAGGTGTTAATCGTGGCTTAGTTGACTGCTAGTCTCAACCTCTACTTGGCCACATTTATAAGACCACGTTTTAGACATCATGGGATCCAAGTGAATTGAGGTAAAAAGTAGGCTGATAAGTGGAAGGGAAGTGAGACATACACTTACACACATATATCGAGGCACATGAAAATCGACGATCTAACACTGTGACTGTGGGCTTCCATTGTCCTGTATGCTACATGTAGTTAACAGTAGACAGCAAATATCAATCTCAGCAAACCAATAAGTTTACTTTTTCCTATCTTTGCTTGCAACGTGCGGCAAATCAGTGGCACGCAATTGTAAAATTACGACTACATGGAACTGCCATCACTGCTGAGTTCCTTGCTCCGGGAGCGGCGCCGCCGCCACGGCAGATCCGTGCTGGCGTCGGTCTCGTCGTCCGTCGGATAGTTGTCTTCGCTACTGCCGGAGAAGGCCCTCTCTTTTCTCTTCGCAATGGTCGGACAGTCGCACCGCCGTATCGGCTCTTCTCTGACGGGATCCGCGCCGTGCTGCAGCAGCAGGTCCCGCACCTCCCCCCGAGCACACGTCAGTGCGGTGCCGACACTGATGCGGCCCTCCCACCGCACCGGCTCCGGCTCTGACTCGCTGTCCGAAGAGTTCGACATGTCGAGCACCTCCCGGCGACGCCGCTCGCGTACCGACGGCTCCCTGCCGTGCACGTGATGTGCGATGGCCAAGTTCGCGTCCGCACCGTGTGAAAGTAGGGCCTTCACGATGTCGTAATGCCCACGCTCTGAGGCCATCGCCAGGGCGTTCAGCGGCGCTTGGCAGTTGTCAAACGTATGGTGTGACCACGAGATGAACGAGGCGCAGCTGTATTTTTCAGGAGCAGGAGCATCGAGCTGCGCGTTAGGGTCGGCGCCGGAGGCGAGGAGAATCTCCACGAGATCTTGGCGGCTAGACCGCGCTGCTGCTATTAGAGGCGTGTAATCACCGGCAGCCGTGATGTTAGGGTCAGCACCGTGCTTGAGCAGGAGATTGGCAAGGTCCAGCTGCCCTTGGCGGACGGAGGCTAGCAGGGGGGTGATGCCCTCCTTGGTTCTTGTGTTTACAGGCGCGCCGCTTCGGAGTATGTACTCTATTAAAACCTCCCGACGCTTGCTTGGTGTCTGGTACTTGCTGATGACGGCTTCTAGGAGCGGATCATAGGGCCTATCGGGAGAGAAGGCCACTCCAAATATAGTGTTGAACGGCACCTCTTCTGTACCCGTGCTATTGTTTGTAAACATGCTTTTCTCGATCTTATATTTGGACTGTTTATGGTCAGCCTGCTTTACGACGACAAGATATCCGGTATGGAGGTAGGGAATTACGTCTGAACTTTCTATATCGTATTCCTATGCTTGGAATCTCTTATAGTGTTTCTTCTGTTTCTTATCCTGCGTCTCTCAACCTGATTGCTTCGAGATAGGATGGTGTGGTTGAGCCGTCACACTAAACGCGCAACCTTTATTCCGTATACCGCTCTTTAGTACTATACCTAATGTAGACGGATCGGTATTGATAGAACTACCGACTGTTAAGTGAAGTAGCGTTGTACCTACTCTTCTGAGATTGTAATTGTTGTACTTGGTCCGCTTGCGCTCCGGGATTTGGAAGCCGATATCAGCACTGTAGGCCAGAAGGATCGCCGCAGTCACGTAGGCCTTTGCCTACAGCGCGACCAAGACTGGGTTCTATGCCAAGCTCTCCAAATCACTTGAAACACTTCCGTTATTGCTACCCAGAGGGCTTGTTGTAGATATTCCGTGTCTGTTGGGGTCCGCGCCTGCGTCTAACAGGGCCCAGTAGAGCTGGGCGTTCCTGAGTTGGGACGCTACCACAAGAGGGACATTCAAGCTGGCCAGCCCCTGGACCAGATGTTGTCGGCGGGAGAGTGCACTGAGACTGGCCAATATGTGGAAGGTTTTATTGTATGAATTGGAGCCTGCGTAAAGGTCAGCTAATCTGTTACTGGTTACCCTGTGTGCCTAGTAGCCTAACACCGTCCTTCTAGAACAGTCGGATGTCTGGCTATTAGCTTCAGTATGGAGAAGGTGCTTTAGGGTTGAGATTGATCGGCCGTTATAGCTGCCAAGAAAGAAGTGTATGAGTGCAGTGCGGCCCCTATTGTCTCGCTTGTCTGGCTCTGCGCCTTCGTCTAATAGGGTCTTGGTCGCTGTCGGAGAGCCCTTGACAGCAAGCATGAGTGGTGTGTTTCTATTGCAATAAGGCATATCAATTAAAGGAACCCGGGCTGATGGATATCGTGCTAGAGATTTGACGGATGCAGCGATTTGAGACTTTTGATAGTGTGGCTGACCTAACCTAGGCTTTATGGGTCTCTTGTGTAATTCTTTCTTGTTGTGGATGGATTCCTTGGGGTAAAACAGCTAGTGTAGAGCGGTGTAGCCGTTGGTAGAGCAGCTGGAAAGGTTAGCACCTAATTCCAAGAACGTTTGAATCAGGTTGTGTTCCCTAAACGCGGCTGTAATTTGAATAGCGGTTTGGCTATCCCTCTATATCTCGTAATGAATGGAAGCTCCAGCTTGGCCGAGCCGGTGACATAGCGAAGGAATCAAAAAGCCACCTGCCTCCCATAGTTGTTGGGTATAGTCCTTAGCAAGTGGATAAGTCTCTACCCAGTCTGCCAGCGCTTTGGAAAGATCGTTACTGGCGGTTGGAGTGCTTGATTCCGATTTATGTATTACGATGAACGCGGGTGGCTACGGTTGTGTCTATTCCTTTTGACGGGTCTCTCTTAATTCCTTTTTAGTCTGGGACTGCTATCTACTCCACTTCTGTTGGGGGTATACGAACCGTTTAGGTACGTTGTGGAGCCTGTCTGAATCCGTCACGGAAGCCAACGCTGTATGGAGAGCGTTGGGTGCGCCATCCGTGATATATGTCCAGATCAGATATGGGATGGGCATATTTGCGGACAACATCGAAACTAGCTTCTTGTCTTCTCTCTCTATCGCCTGTACTGTTTGACTAGCACTTGTTAGATGATACTCCCTATAAGCTAGATGGAATGCGCTAATAAGGGTGTAGCCTCCTTCGGCCTGTTATTGAGGATTATTGGCATGAGGCCTATGTGGGTAATTATGTTAGCAGTGCTTTAGCCAAGATGGCGAAATGTCGGGCTATACTTATAGCGATGGGGCTGAAGGTGGCAATGAGCCTTTCAGTAAAGCGTGTACTTTGCTATCTGTGGGGAAAATCTTTTTAAGGCATCCTTTCCTTAGAAAGGATCTATAGTCTTGAGTGGCTTAGCTAGACTTCTTATTAGTGGCCTAAACACTGGATAAGGGTGCTTTGGAATGCAGTCTGCTGTCTGACTGTGATATACTGCTATAAATATATTCAGTAAGAGGGAGAAACCAAGCCTAGAACGAGGGGTTGCTGATGTCTATAACGGCAGCGTAACGTGCGTTATAAAGGGTCTCTAAAGCGGAATTGCCTTCGAGAATGATATGCTTATGCCAGTTGAAGGCGGCGTACTTTAAAAAACGGTCGGTCTGAGAGGAAGTCTTCTGCGTCTTTAAATATGCTGTTGTAAGCATTAAGACTGTAGATCCTGGGGGTGAAGAGAATTGTTAGTTTTGCGCAAGACTAAAGATATTGGGCCACTCACACTTCAAGCACCCCCTCTTGCGATACCGTAAAAGTTAGGATGTCCAGACAGACCGTAGCACAGACAATGTTGGCATCTGAATTTGAAATGCAACCTTTCCAGGTAGGCCTATGCCTTGTGCCACCATGGTCCTTTTGCCTGTCCTAGACTCGGGCAGGTCCAGCATAGAGCGTTTTTCCAGACAACGCTGATTTTGCCATAAGATGTTCCCGAGCGGTCTAGTGGAATAGACATACCAAGTTTCTAACAAAATTAATAAACAGTCCGCACCGAGACCGCACAGACCGCTTAAACTCTTCGTCGTCGGGAGGCATCTCGAGTTCGTCGTACGACCGCGCCGGGCTGACCGCGCTGTTCGTCGGCTACGTCAGGGAGTAATAGATGGACTTGAACTCAGCATTCTTGAGCGTCTTTTGCACTGCGAGGATGACGCTGAACAGCCTCCAGTCATGTTCTCTGTCCAGGCTTCGCTTCAGCATCTCGTCAAACTGGTCGCCGAATTGCTGAGGAATGTCAGAGAGGACCATATCGACGGTCCGCTCCCCAGCCCCTTTGTGTATCCTGTGATACGAATCCAGAAGCTCAAATGCCATCCGCACCGCCAGGAATGATCTCGTATGGACGTTTTGGTCAGAGAGCCTGGCAATCAGCATATCTTGAATGCTCTGGTTTAGCTCCCTCTTTTGCGCTAGTTCCTGCACCTTGAACCGAATGACCTTGCGAATGTCGGATTGGACCTGGGCGTTCTCGCCTGCTAAATGCCGGATGTTACTGCAAGCTACCAAGTCGGCGTATGGATGGTTCTCGTCTTGATAGGGCCGGGACGATACGACGAATCTTAGTTGAGACGTCGGCTGCACCATGTTCTGAAAAGCATCTGCGAGGTCCGTCACAAGCTGTTGCCTGTTAGGCGCCGCATATTCATCAAGCATATCTAGGATGTAGAAGATGTCACGCTTCGACTGGGAGGCAATCTTGATGATTATTGCTATATTTTACCGGCCTGGTGACGGATTGCGTCCCTATACTGTCGATGGGATTCTCTGGCGTGTTGAACCAGGCAGTGGTCCTTTACTAACAGTTGGTAGATCAACGTGTTTAGGGCTGCGTTGTAGCTATGAAGCCGGTTATTATTGTCTTTGAAAAAGAAGTATGTAATTAACGAACTCTTATTAGAGGCCTGGAGCGTTTTGATGACGGTCCTTACGGTAGTAGATTTTACACCACCTGCTTCTGCCGTAACGAACAACAGCTGTGGTCCCCTGGCAGTCCGAAAGGCTTTATATTTGGGGTGGTGGAAGAACCATTGGCCGGTTTTCTGGTGTACTTACACTATTCCTATCCTTTTGGAGGACGTATTTGATGTCTGTTTTGAAGGCGTTGACGCATATTGAATCCTTGGCGGTATCTTGGTAGACCGTGTTTTTGCGATGTATGTCCTTTATGCCTTCCTTAAAACCCTGAAGCCTCTTGGTTATCTCGGCGAATCCTAAAGTCATCTGCTGGCCCTGGCGTCTGATGGCAATTTGGATGTGAAGCAAAACATGCTGTCCAATTACTAGGGGAGGCGCATTATAAGATCGGGCTACCAAAATCAGAACGGCGTGACAACTTATACTAATATCTCTGAGGTTGTCTGCCTCTAGTTTTTTGATCTCTTTTACCAGCGATCCCTAGTCATTTGCTTTTATTGTGTCTTGAAAGAACCGAGGAGCCGTGTCGCGGTTATATTGAAGAATGAGCCGGATCTGGTGTTTGATAGTTTTAACGTAGAGCTGGATTAAATAGTTGTGAAGCTGACTTTTAAGTCGTGCCAGATCCTCATCCGACAAGGGTCGAACGCTGGAATCGCTGAACAGATCCGTTTCAATGACACTGAACCGGTATAGAACCCTTGAGGCGTTGGTAAACCCCTTAAGAGCAGCGGTTTGCTCTGTGTTCGGGTCGAGGATAAGCTTCAAAAGGTCAGAGCCGTGTCTGTAAATCATGTATTAGAGGCTTACAGGCAATATCGTGTTGCATCTTGTCTACACCAGTGCAGCATGCGGCTCAGTACTAGCAGCAGCCGCTACTCAAGCGGACCCTTTAGTCAAAATGGTAACGATCCCATCGCAACACGTTTGGCATGGCTGCTGAAGGCCCCCTCTGCAAGCTTTGCCTTGGCGTCTGCCACCTTTAAGCCAGCGGTGTGTAAGAGCTTCTATTTCCTCTCAGCACCGGAGACCTGTTTAGGATCCTATTTGGTATCTGGGCCATCCTGGGCGAGGAGATATTGTTGATACTTGGCAACCAGGTCCGGCTTTTCTGATTGGATGGATGCCCATGCCTCGTCCCATACATCAGCGGTGCTATGTGCTTCGCCGTCTGTAGGCGCCGTCGTTTGTACATCAAGCGAGCTGCTGCCCCTCGAGACTGTCTGCTCTTTTGGCGAGGCTGCGCGAGACTGAGCAGATCGACCTGGGGAAAGAAATCGCTTGGGTAAGATGGCTTTCAAACGTTCGCGCATGCCAAGATGTGTGTCATCTTGCTCACTCTTCTTTCCAGACATGTTCACAAACAGCCGGTTACCTAAGTGAGGTTAGTTGGTTTAGGGTGGAGGAAGATGTTTACCTGCTTGGGTACCTTCTTTACAGAAAGGTATCTAGATAATGAAGGGCCCTGGTTGCTGTAGCTGCCTGTTGTACCCCACAGCTTATCACTTTGTCGACTAAGATTCCACCCACGATGCGGAGGTGATTGCATGCACCGCGGGATCGCAACCGAGGGTGCTGGCACTGTAAGAGCGGCTGCACCAGGATAACGCTAGCATTGTCGCGTTACCACCTTGCCTACCAGTGCCTACCTCTGTGTCGTTGCATTGCTGCCTACCTTTTGTTTAAATACATATCTCAGTCTGCACTTAAACAACCGAGTGTGATGCCGTTGAAAAACAATCCGATCTGAAGCCACGTGGATTTCCCACCAGTAGTATACGAAGGTCGAGAGGGAAATTCATTAATTACAGTCAGGCACTCACTAAAGCTCTTAAGGCAAAGCACCCACTTTCCGCCCACCCCTGCATTCCGCCCACCCAGAAAATGATGCTATCACAACAACCACCACTTTATTAATTAACTATCAACTATCTCTTGAAGCCACAATAATGCAGCTTTCAGCCTCACTGGGTATATCAGATGCGGCAGATTCATCTGTACTACTTTCAGCATCGCCAGCCTCAATCTGGGCTTGCCGCACCTCTTTGATTGTCGCGAACTTCGTATTTGGATCCAGTTGAACAGCCCTCCTCTTCCTAGCAGCAGTATTGTTAACTCTGGCCTGGAGGAGCTGTATTTGGTGCTCAGCGGCAGCCAACTTAAAGGCTTGCTCTTCGAAGCCTTTTTCACCTTTCTGAAGAGCTGGCGTTGTGTGGCGATAGTTTGATCCAGCTGGGTGAATAATCGCAGTTGATCATCCAGCTCCCTCCTTTTCCTAGGCGTTGACCACTGCCCACCAGATATACTAGATACCCATCCCTCTATATCCTGGGTATCCTGACCACTATAGCTGCCTTCTTTTGCCTTATTAAGTGGTGTTGATGGTGTTGTTTTATCTGGTAGCAGATGGGAGCTCATTAGAGGCTTTGCAATAGCAACAGGCCATAACCCAGTATATTTCCAGCCACTCTTGATGTTCTTTTCTGTCAGCCCAGCCTGACGAGCCTTCTGATAGCAAGATATGAAGTTCCTCTTGCCTATAATAGTAGAGTCGTTCCAGAGGCTGAGATATCCTAGCTCCTTGCGATAGGCTGACTTCACTGGGCTAAAGACTGACTGATCAAGTGGCTGGAGGACATGGGAGGTATGTGGCGGCAAGAATAATAGATGAACATTATGGGTATAGCATAACCACATAAAATCAGTTGTTGTATGGCTCCCATGCCCATCCAGGATCAGCAGCCTTGCCTCGCAAGGCTGACAGGCAGTCTGAGGCAGAAACACCCTTTCTAGCCACTCAACAGCAGTATCATCAGTAGTCCAGCCATTCTCTGTTGCTGTGAACTCCCATCCATCATATGGGCTAAGATCTAGAGGAAACCACTGCTGCTGGACTGCCTTGCCTTTATATATAACCAGTGGATGAAGTGCCTTGCCCTCAGCAGAGATACACTCGATGATGGATACCCAGGCTCGTGATCCAGGTTGCTTTTTCCTTACTGCCTTTGTCACAGCCCTGCCCAGCACCAGCCCATTATCTCCCTTGCCCTCAAGGATGCCAGTCTCATCCATGTTGTATCGATTAGCTGGTTTAATGGCCTGGATGCGAGGTATAGCGAGGTTTTTAAACCAGTCCCTGATAACCTCAGTAGATGCCCCATTAATACGCCTTGAATCGATGGATCGACTTCTCTGGACCTTGATAGATGGGTTTCTTCTAATAAAGCCATCTACCCACCTCTTGCCTAGAGGCTGGGTGTCCCCCATGGCTTGGAGGATGCGATGGGCAAAGTCCTTCAGTTGTTGATGGGTTGGTGGGAGCCCAAGGTCAGCCTGGATTTGCACCCAGTTGGCCAACTTGGCCTCTTGGGCACTAGAGAGCCTCTGAAGGTCTTCAAATGCTGCTGGCCGCGGTTGGGCGCCCTTTATGCGATCGCGAAGGGTTGAACGCGGTATACCCCATCGCTGAGAGGCAATACGAGTAGATACCCCATTTGCAATGTCGTTAAGGGCCTGATTGATCTCATTTTCAGTATACTGAGCCATTGTATAATAAAGAAGGTATCTTGAAAAAATGAAGTGATTTGGATAAAAATGGTAATTGTTATGATAGTTAGAAGATTAAGGGTATCTAGAAAGTAGGTGGCTGGGCGGCATTTTCTGGGTGGGCGGAATGCAGGGGTGGGCGGAAAGTGGGTGCTTTGCCTTATAGCAAGGTTAACGAATGTTTTGGAACCGTTGTCAGTAGTTGAAGATGATTGGCATAGCATTGTAGACCCGGAGAGGTCCTTGGCAGCCTTTTTGTTATTCTCTTTCTGAATAAACATGGTCCAAGCTGGCCATGGTCCCGGTATGCACAAACTTCATCATCCAAATCCCACGACTTTGGCATATCCAAGACGGATTAGTCATGGAATTACCGAGAAGATGTCGGGTTCTGCCCGGTCTTGTTGTCCACTGCCCTCCTTGGTCTTTTCTCGAACAGGAGGACTATCGAGAGGATGGGGGCCAAGGAGAAGTAGAGCATGACCCTCATCTGCTGAGAGTAGGCCGGGGCGAGCACAGTCCTCGTCTCAGACTCCTTCTCCGGAGATAACGCGTTGATATTGCCAGAAGAGGAGAGAACGCCCAGCAGTTCTGCCGGCGTCAAGAGCTTGGCTGCTTTCGGACTTGATGTGATCCATCAGCAGCGCAGAGCAGACGGCGAGCCCAATGGTGCCGTCCAGGACGCGAATCAGTGTCACGGCACCCATAACTACACCTAGGGCAACCCACATGAGTCAGCCAGCCCGACTACAGACGAGGGACTCGTCAGAGCTTTTCCCTACACATACCTAGATCTCTGTCCGGGACGACGATTGTTGCCATCATTAATATCATGGGCAGATTGAGGCCAAATCCGAGACCCATCACAACCTGGTAGCCGTATTGCGCAGCCGGGACTTGCAGATGGGACGAATCAAGAGAGCTCAATAGGCCCATTCCCGATCGCTTGCAGCGCTCCACCCACCACTAGGATGTAAAGAGGCGGTACGGAGGAGCCTGTCAAAAGTTTTGACCAGCACCCTTGCCAACCCACCACTGGCTGCCAGCTGCCGGCAATCCGACCTTTCCATTTTGGGTAAGGCCTGCTAAGGCTTGCTTTTTCCATGGGCCTACATGGGCCCCTTGCAAACTTACTCCATAACAACAACCTCTCGCAAAGTCAACAAAATATCGCGATTTTAGCCTCTTTTTATTCAGCAAGAATGGCTCCCAATACCGATCCTGTTCAGAGGGCAGTAATCGTTGCTTTACAAAGTCCCCATAGCGGTAAAACTACTAAGGAAATTGTATAGATTATAGGCCTTACTATCCGTGTAATTAACAGGATCTATTCACGTGCTATCAAGGTAGGATTCAAGCCTAACGATATAACCCTTACTATCCTTCCTTCCCATGTTAACAATAAACCTCGCTCTGGGCGGCCTAAGAAGGACACTGAGGAAGTCTATAAGGCCGTTGAAGCTCAAGTATGCCGCAATCGGTATAGACATGAAAAAAACTGTGCTGATATTGCTGGCGACCTCAGTAAGGAGGGCATTAACGTCTCCGCCTTGACGGTATAGAGGATCCTTTGTCGGGCTGGGTTTCAGAAGACAAAGCCCACCCATAAGCCTGGCCTTACCAAGAAGATGTAAGCAGAGCGGTTAGCGTGGTGTATCCAGCACCGCCACTGGACCCTCGAGGACTGGAAGAGGGTTATTTGGTCTGATGAGACCAGTGTTGTCCTGCTCTATTGTTAGGGAGGGTACCGGCTCTGGCGGAAGCCCTTAGAGGCCTATACTAGGTCCTGCATCCGTGAGAGGTGGAAGGGCTACTCTGAATTCATGTTTTAGGCCTGTTTTTTATACGATATGAAGGGTCCCTGCCACTGCTGGATGCCAGAGACTGTGAAAGACCGCAAGGCTGCCGCTGAAGTTGTCACTTCCCTCAACGCTGAGCTAGAGCCCATCAAAAGGCAGGAATAGGAGCTCTCTACCCCATTCAGCCGCCTTAGGCTACACAACAAGCCAGGCAAAAAGCCGGTCTGGCAATGGAACAAAAAGGCCGGTAAGCTCGTATATAAGGGCAACGGTGGTATAGACTAGTATTACTACCGCTATAAGATCTTTTTTCTAAAGTTATTCCTATTCGCCCATTAAGTCAGCAACGCTATCATTCAAGAGGATAAAGCTCCTACCCACAACCACTGGTTTATTCACCATACCTATAACCTTAATAAGATACAGAAGCTCTTATAGTGTAGTCATAGCCTAGATCTCAACGCTATAGAGCCTTGTTGGCCTTGGATAAAGCGATTTACAACTAAAAAGGGCGCACCAAAGAGCCACGCTGAGGCAATACGAGCATGGGAGGCGTGTTGGCAGGAGCTCCAGCAGGACCAAATTCAGGCTTGGATTGAGAGGATCCCACACTATGTCGAACAGATCATCGCCTTAGAAGGCGGCAACAAATATAGAGAGGGCCGTGGCGCTGGCAAATACCGTCGATAACTTCTCTTCAGGCCACTGTTAACCTTATGTTAATATGACAACTAATAGGGATGGCAGGGATCCCCTGCTCTGATCCCTGACTCGATCCCTTGCAGCCTCCACCTGCCAGCTGGCCTATGGTCAAAACTTTTGACAGGCTCCTCCGTATAAGCAGCCTTGTTGCCAGAAACCTAGAAGATGCGCTGGCAACAGGGGAGAGGAGGAGCAGAGGTAGCATGCGGATGCCGGCACCGATTGCTGTTATGGAGTTGACCGTCTGTAGTCTCTGTGGGATGTTGATGATTGTAGTCATGAAGGGAAACCCCGTAAGGAATCCGTTTCTGCATTAGAGGGTGAGCGAGATGTCTAGTGTACTTTTTAGGGGTGGACTCATAAGAGTAGGCCTAAGACGAATCTATTTGAGCCAAGCCACCATGGGAGTATGTGCTTGCAGACGCCGTTTTTTGCTGATACCTATCTCTCATGCCATGAAAGCCACCTATATGGCCTCGGACAAGACAAATGTTGAGATAATGGCGGCCCTATCCTAAGGGGACTTGCTACCGCTGTGCTCAAGGGCAAAGATAAGGAGAATGGATGCGGCCAAGGACAAGAACACGCCGACAGAGTCAACACGTTTCTACGTCCGTCTTAACACTTGAGTGCGGAATAGAACTGTGGAGTTCCCGAAAAGAAATCCGAACAGTTCCGAGAAGGCCATTATTGAGGCCAGAAGGGGGAAATAAAAAAGTGACATACAACACCAGGTATTCGCTGGTCGTCACCGACCCAACTACTAATCCGGCCCTCACTGGCTTATCTATGGGAGAGCGGACGGGATCCCGAGTTCTCCAGTGGGTATGGTCGTATGTGCTTTGAACTGCTGATGCGAATCCCTATGTAGTAACGGAGGTTGCTGATGATTGTTGTGCACATGAAGATGGTGAAATTTGCACTGTCAGTCTGAATTGGTGGTAACATTTGATGGGCAGGCGTTGTTGAGAGTAGTGCCGCGCTTGCCTGCTCTCTTATCGACTTGATTTCACTTATTACTCTCTTTCATCTTATGAGAAGAGCTTCTCACGTCCACCTCCCTCTCTCTCCTATCCTTTCTCCTTCTCTTTTTTTCCACCACCCGAAATCAGGAACCGCAAGACCCAACGCCACCGCTGCACGGTCGCGTTAGTAGGTTGGCCAATTGCTCAGGAGCCGGCAGGGCCTGTCGGCTGCCGGGTGACTTCGGGCAAAATATCGGCGATCATGTCGCAAAGATTGTCGGAGCTCCGAGACCCGCCCACCCCATCGGGACATTGTTGATCCGACCGTGAAAATTCGGAATAATATGCTGCCGAACTCCGTGACCATGTCCACCTGCTTCAGGCAGCCGTCTCGAATCACATTTGCAACCTCCACATCCGCCTTCATTGTCGCCATCCTCAGCTCATCCCTCAAATCCATCCACTTCAGCGTCGCACACGTTTCTCCTTGCCATTAGACAGACCTGACCTCGGCTCGCCGATCGTTCAACTGCTCCTGGCTGCTTGGCCGACTTATTGCGCAAGTAGGATTGGGATCCCGTCGGAACTCGTCCACCGCGTCGCCTTTGCGCTTCGCGCCTGGATCTGTCACCCGTCGCCCTGGTCATTCTACTGCTCGCGCAATAGCCCCCAATGCACCTCGAGCAGGGTCGGCATCTCTCCGCAACGCGCCTAGCCTGCGACGAGTCCGTGACAGACCTCCCCAAGTAGTCGAAGGAACGGCCCAAGGGATAATGCCCATGAGCACGGTAAGTATTGAATTATTCTGGTTCCTGTGGGCTACTACTCTATGTACAAATTTAAAAGGTTGAATAAAGCGAATGCAACATGTCTGTTGAGGAAAAGCCCTTCCTTCACGAAGTCCTTGCGGTGTGTGAAGATGAACAAGATGGACGACAGCCCGACCTCATCGACCAGCCCCTCCAACTCTACGTGAGCTGTAAGTCGTCGTCGTCCGTCTTCTTCCGTCTCAAGGTCCCTCTCACCACTGGCGCGTCTCGTAAAATCCTGGTGTATCTGCAAATCACACCCGATCGAATCTCTTCCCTGCGCTACACGACCTGCGACGCGAACGACGCGGGCAATCCAGGCCCGCCTTGCCTAGAACGTGTCCGTCAGAAACTGGGTGGCAGGCGCTCCGTCGCCCGCCTTCAGTTCCTGCTACACAGCGGCGCCCACGCCCAGCTCGTCGTCCCGATCGGCTTCGCCCTCGATGAGCCCCCAAACAGCCCGGCGCAGCGTGCCTTTACCTCCGCCACCTCTCTCGCGGCCGCTTCCTCGTTTTCCCTATACCTTCCCCACAACATCTTGTCGATTACCAAGTTCCAAAGCTTCGTGCGGGCTCTTGAGCAGTTCCCGAATCTGAGTGTAGATCAGCGCCAGCTGTATAAGCGGATGGTGGATCTGCGCGGCCTGTATAATGGCACAGGGGGTGTGGAGATGACACCCGAAGAGGACCATGGCAGGCCCGTCACAGCAGCCACGCCCGATTCTTGTGCTACCACCGTTCCCTTTGACACTCCCTCACGTTATAGAGACTCGCCGCCACGGTATGAAGAGTGCTCTCGTGAGAATCGGCAGCTGAAGGCTGGGTCAGATGCCCCAGTCATCCCCGCAAAAAGTCTCAGTGACCACCCTGCTCCGCCCGAGTACAGGGACACCGAGCGGCAGCACAACGTACTGAACGATTCAAAACGCGTGCTGCACCGCAGCTGCGAGGACGATGTTTCACGTCAGACTTGCAAAAGACGCCATTCATTCGCTGCCGGGTCCAGCACGATGCCGTCGATGGGGAACGCCCAACGCCCGGAGAAGATGCTGCGATCTCGGATTGCAGATTCAGACCGCTCTCACATCAGGTTGGAGCTTCTGCTTGAACAGCAACACCGACAGATTGAACAGCTAAAAAATGACATCGAGGAACTCAAGAGGCGGAACACAGAGCTCGAGGGGCTGTATGTCGAGGTGGAGGAAACCTGTTGTGACCTGGAAACTCGCCAAGCCGAGACCGAAGAGTCCATCGAGTCGATACTCACACACGCCGGCGAGCTCGACGACGAGTGCGAGAAGCTCGGAAGGCAGATGCCAGACATTCACGAGGAAGTACAGGACGCGGTAAAAGACCTGCTGGGCGAATGGATCCAGGAGAACATGGCGGAGACCATAAAAGCGCACATTGACGAGCAAGTCGCGGCCCAAATAGCTCTAGTCAAGACCAAGTTGAGCCGGGCCCTGCAAGACTAGCCACCCCGGCTGGCTCTGTTGTTTGTATCCCTGTGCAATCCTTTGGTACACATGTGCTTGCAATCTCCCTTTCACCATCTGCATGTGAAGTGGGCGATTTTTCATGGATTGGGCTGGTGGTGGTCAGACTTGGCTACTGGCACGACGAGTCATGCCTTATCACATGTTCGATAACGTGATATCTTTACTGTTCGTCACATGATCTTATATTGACCTCGTCTCCCCTATTTGCCGACTCTTTCTTTTGCTTAGACTTCTATATCTACTACATACCATGCCGCCGCCGTTATGACTTGGAAGCAAAGAGGAACAAGAAAAATATATATAAAACTAGGTATTTACTGGTATTTACCGACCGAACTAATAATCCAGCCCTTATAAAGTCTTATCTCTTAATTTGGATATAATTTGGAATCAGGACCGGGATCAGAACCAGAATCAGAATCAAGAATCGGAATCGGAATCTCAATCAGAATCAGAATCAGAATCACCATCTTCATCCTTACAATACCCACGTGTGGAGTCGCCAACGGTATCCTGAGCTTGGCATGCCTATAAAAGTCAGTAACTTGCTATGCTGATAGATGGAGCAGGAAAAATTGTGGCAAATCTTCCGGCACCGCATCGCATATGACAATGCATTTATGGTGTTGATCTTTTTTTCTTGTGTTGAACGTAAGCTACTAGTCGAGTAGTAAAAGTCCCAAAATCAACTTCTCCTGGCCTCCTCTAACTGTCGATTGAGTACGCCATCAGCCACAAAATCATAGTAGAAAGGCCCAGCTGGCATTACCATCTCTAGAAGGAACCGGAGTCGGCGCAGTTGACGCGTCATTTCATGATTTTGAATCGGATCTCAGTTGCTCAACAGACTCACTAGAACCGGGAGTCTCCGACATCCGTACAAAGCTCTCGCAACTCTGCATTCGTGGATTCGGGATATCACAAGGTATCTGGATTACATGGAAGGACGAGAATATTTTGTGACTACCATTTGAGTATCGGTCGTGGCGATCAGCCATTTCAGCTGCAACCATTGCAATTGGTTGTAGAACAGGTCGCCTGTTAGTATTCAAGTTTGAACCTTCCCTGTTATCCGGAATAGCTGGTTAAGCCACTTGTATTACTTGGTTTAGCGAGGGGATCATTGGATTTTCTATTGAGTACAGGGAACACACGTACTGGCAGAAGCCGGCATAAGACAACAGAAAAGTGTCAACAAGACTAGAATTCAAAAGAGCTATCGAAGTAAATCTGTTGCTCTATCAGAAGTCTGGGTTTCTAAATTGATCGGATGGGAGAGACCGCTGAAAGAGCGAAGGGCTCTATAACGTAGACCGTGAACGGTTGAAGCGTGCTGTTGCCCATCCCGGACGGGTTGCTGAGGGCGACCCCCCGTGTTTTTGCCTCCTTGGCCTCGATCTCTGCCTCCCTAACCTCCTGTTCTTCCCTCCCAGTTTAGCTGCGACGGTTATTTTCGGCTGGAGATGATCGGGGAGATTACACGATGTACCTGCGTCCGCGTGGACTCGGCTTCTCTCTTTTCGCCGATGAGCTCCAGACCGACAAGATTCTCCCCGGCCTACTCGGCCTCTATGGACTTGTGCTGCTTCTGGCCATAGGGGTAGTGGGCGACTTCTAACTGCCCTTCACTACCTGTTCGACGTTGTTTTATCCCACTTGCGAATAGGATCGGCGTTGGACAATTCAACATTAGCAGTAAAACAATTCGACGTTGCGAGCCAGAACGTTAGTCTGGTAGCGGGCCGCCTTAGAAAGATTTCATAAATATGGGATTAGTAAGGAGAAATAGTGATTGGTGAGCATGTCTCCATAGGGAGTGTTACTCCAAAAGAGATACTGCTGTCTACTCTACCGCCGCCGTTAGTACTTAAGAAGCAAAAAGAATCAGGAAAAATACATACAACACCAGGTATTCGCTGGTCGTCACCGACCCAACTACTAATCCGGCCCTCACTGGCTTATCTATGGGAGAGCGGACGGGATCCCGAGTTTTCCAGTGGGTATGGTCGTATGTGCTAGGATAGTAGCTTTTTGTCAGCTACAGAGGTAGCGCGAGAAGATGCGCCACCAGGGTCAACCCTAGAAGCACCGATCACAACTCCAGCAACTTTGAGCATCTCATATCCCGAAACAAACAGTAAAACCACCCAATCCGACCCCAATAAAGACCTTCAGATAACCCAGGCTATAACTGATAACATCAGCAATATCAACTAAGTAACGCTTATTCTTAACAACGCTGAAGCTTTAAGCGCTATCGGAAACAAGCGTTATGCTATATTCGTCAGCAAGCTTGCAGAAGGTATCAAGATTACATAAAGTACCAAGCCAATCAACCGCAACAATAGCTATTGTATCCTTCAAGATACATCATTAGGTAGCCTCCAGCACCAACAGCCATAAGACTAAATTAACATCCACAAAGACTAGCTTAAAACCCTCATCAATTACAGCCTCAACATTTACCCCAACCATAAGCTAAGGCATGATAACCTCGTGAAAGTACTTAAGTCCATCAGTAGCACAAACACTCCTCAACACAACCCAAAATGCATTTACACCGCTAGTAACACAAAAAAAGCCGTATATGTAACCAATCCCATCAGCTTTGCTCGTGTGACTTCACTCGAGCTAGCAACATAGTTTTGGAGAACAAATTTGCAACGAGTGGCCCTCCCCGGCAACGACAATATGTTAAGAAACGGACCCTGGAATTACGACTTATGGCGAGGAAGGAACTAACCGCTGCTCAACGAAAGAGACAAGCTCCGCCAATCTCACAACCATTCAGCAATGGCATTAAGAAAACAAAAGCAGCCGTCGCGCCAGAAGTTGCGGGAGTATACCTCGCCCCCCGCCCCCGAGAGAGCCTGCTGCCGCGCCATGGACATTTGGTTCACCGATATGCGCCTCTTGTTTTCGTATCGTCGCGAACTGCATTTCACAACATCGTTCTTGTCTTAACCCACTGTCTCAGGCATACTACCTATAGGGAGCATAGGAGGGCGGGGCGACAGGTTCCCGGGGTCGGACTTCATTATCATTACTGCTGCGGATGTTTTATACAGCACCTGCTTCCAAACGAGCCTGAAGTCTAATGATTGGCTCTGGACTTGATACCTGGTCAGGTTGGGCCCATTCTGGATGGATGAAGTTAGTGAATCATACGTTATCGCAATGTTGTGGCCTCCAAAAGGGCTCAGCCACGTGTCAATGCAGGCATCAAGGAGCTCTTAGGCTATGTTTTAATTGGTCCCCACGCTGCCATCATGCCGGAGGCCACCAACAGACTGAACATGCATGCATATGATAGTGCTGTGACGCGAGCATAGAGATGGCCCCAACATCGACGTTATTACAGGGTATTCGCCGCTCCAGTTACCAACGGCATGATAGTCTGAGAGCCTTGTTAGCGAGAAGCTGCGTAGCCGGCCGTTCGGTTGGCCTCTCCACCGAGGTGTCTCTGTCTCAGAAAATATGGGGGCTGGGCCAGCCGTCTCTTTCCTAACGAAATGCTTGCATTTTCTATGCCGTCGCATCACATGGAATGCCGTTAATAAGACTGTAAATCATGTACTTTCTAGCAGCCCTAGACAGATTAGATGACTACCCAAAGACGACAATAAAAAATTGTCCGATTTTAGAACATCAGAGAGACATCTCACTAAGTGAATTGTATTTACCAACCTGATGATGCGTATGTCGCGGGGAGACTATGCGGGTAAGACGCATATGTCACCCCTAAGCCCATTTCCCTCTTCTGTACCTCGTGCAGGAAACGTTGGTGCTGTAATCAAATCACCTTCCTTGCATTCATAAAGATATATGCATACCTAGAGGCGGATCTTGTTGGCAACCAGGAATTTCCTCGCAATGCCGTTTGTGCCGATCGTCACATAATAGGTTGCCATGCATTACCCGTAGTCCAATCCTGCGACTCAACGTGTCTGCACGAAGAGTCGCTTGTGTGGACAACCCTAGCCTTGATAACAATGCACCGCTAGAACTGCTCCCTAGCTGATGCGTGAGTCCCCCAAGTGCCAAGTTTACGCCCAAGGCAGAATGATAAGTAGGCAGGGGAGGAGGGGCTTTAAAGACGTCCCAAACGCCAATCACCCACAGAATCACTTTTCTCATCGCCAACACGTTCTACCTCTATGCATTTTACTGCCATATTGGACGAGCCGAGTACCTCGACGTCATGCCGGACAAGAAACCCAAGAGCAACAAAAAGCCCAAAAGCATCAAAAGATGGTCTCTATACTCCACATTGCATAACGACGTATTGCAACTTCTTCGAGAAGACAACCTCACTTATAAATTTCACAATGACGACAATGATGATAACTACAGCCACGAGTATGACACGAATGTCATGGGCCAGTTTGTATGCCGGAATCATACGTGTCATGCAAATGGTTGGGGAAGCAGGAGAATCCCCATCACGATCCGAATGTACGATGGGCAACGATACAATGCCAGGGTTTACCATCAGCGGTGCATACAATGCAACTCACTAAGCCGCCCAAATCTGGACAGCTCGTACGCTGAGAGAGTGGCATATCGCCTCAAGGTTTGGTGCGGGATACCGATGGATAAACCCAATTCCTTTAAGAAACACGCGAAGCAACCTCACAAGAGTGAGCTATGTGAGGGCTGTAAGGCGGGGCATTGCAAAAATGGATGAACGTGGTACTGAGTACCAAAAGCCTCGTGTGCCGGCATTTTTCCAGTCAGGTTAGTCAACACTAGTATAGTCGTTGTTCGAGCAGGCAAATTTGGACGTGTTAGATAATGGATGTCAATTGGATGCAACACAACTTGAGCATATTGATTAAATGATTATTTTTGTACTTGATAAAGGGTTAATAGTACAGCTTGTTATTTCTTCTGACGCTTACTAGAATTAATACAAGCGATAAAACTCAAACCTCGATAGTACTTTGATAAATTAACTAGTTGTACTGCTTAATTAAAAGTTTCACTGCACGACTGAGCAGAGACGACGAGGCCTCTTACCATGATTCTTTGTTAATACTG
This sequence comes from Colletotrichum eleusines, assembly GCA_016807845.1. Taxonomy (NCBI): domain Eukaryota; kingdom Fungi; phylum Ascomycota; class Sordariomycetes; order Glomerellales; family Glomerellaceae; genus Colletotrichum; species Colletotrichum eleusines. Next base: position 3,239,221 of record JADEZO010000009.1, read on the forward strand.
CCCCAAATGATCCGGGTACTGGGTCCTCGTTCGTCGTGGGTGGTGTTGAAGGCCACATGATCCCCGTGCAAGGTGTCCGTTATAGCATCCTCGACTCGCATAAGTGAAGTCGAAACTAGCCCTGGATAATGGGACCGATCCGCCGGCTGCAATTTGGGACGATTGGCATGCGGCGACGCCTCTAACATACACACCGCTCAAGTCTCCGAGCGGCGCTCAGAGAATGGACGTCGTGATGAATTGTTCGTCTCCAGAACGAACACCAGCTTCGCCGTGGTTGGTCTCAGAGCAATACAAGAGGCTCGATCAGCACGTGTCACTGATGCTGCGGCGAGACGGGATAATTTCGCTGGCTTCCTTGGTGGCCTCGCACAGTTCTTCATCTACTCTTCTTTCGCTAACAGGGATGAACTCTAACTGCATTCCAGAACGCTTGTATCCCAAGCAAGTGCAACATGATTGCCCTGCTCAGAGATGGTGACGAGGCATTGTCACGATATTTCCATCTACGGCTGGCACTTGTAATGGTCTTGTCATGTGCCTTGTCACATAAACAAATATGTGTTTCATTCATTACTCACTTCACTTTCTACCTGTATATATAGGCACATATTTGCTTTCATGGACTCAACCATCTTTCCTCTCAACTCATATATGCCCTACTGTGCGCTCCAACTCGGGACATTTTCTATGTGGCCCCACAATCAGTGGAAGCAGCCAGCTCGATTTTATCTTATCCAAGTCTTGCCTTATCAATCTCATCTCCCACACTCCCATCCATCGTTCTTCAGACTAATCGCTTGCCATTCCGCATTTCTGCATAGCGCTCTTCATCCAAGCCGTTGCAAGCCATGTTACTAGAAAAGCCGCCGACAGCCAAGAAAGACGTATTCATTGACTGTTTCAGATTGCAGTCTTTTCAATCTGATGATGTAACTCAACCCCCCTACTTCTGCACCACCCCCACTTCTGCACCACCATCATCACCATCACCACCACCACTATCACCACTTATTTCACCACCTCTGCCGCCCACCCATATGCAACTTTCGGCCTCGCTAGATAATTCGGATGCACTGGATTCATCCGGACTATCCATATCGCCGATATCCGGACTTTGCGCCCGCTGGATGTCCCAAATAGTGGCGAAGGTGCTGTTAGGCGATAGACGGACCTTCTTTCTCTTGCGCTGCCGTATATCATCCAACTGGCCCTCCAGCTGGTGGACCTTCTGCTCTAGAAGTGCCCTTCTAGATGCCTGTTCATCATACCCCTTTTGCACCTTTCTAGATAGGTGACGAATAGTATGGGTATCTAGCCCATCCTCTGCCAGCTGGGTTAACTGGCGTAGTTGATGCCGTAGTTCAGCAGATCGACGAGGTGTTGACCATGGGACGATAGATACGGATTCACCCCACTGCTGGCTGCTAGGCTGGTTAGTCTGCTGGCTGTTCTGCTGGCTGGATGATGCCTTTATTACTAACGAGTTAGATAGAGGTCGCTGTATGCATATTGGCCATAGTCCAGCTGACCTCCAGCCACTTCTAACGTTCTGGGCTGTTATAGATGCATCTCTAGCCCTTATATAACAGGCCAGAAATGCCCTTTTGCCAGCAACAGTTGAATCACTAACCCAGTCATCTAGATATCCAACCTCCCTTCGATAGGCGTGCTTTAATGGGCTGAAGACCGATATATCCAGTGGCTGGAGGACAGCAGAGGAGTGCGGCGGTAGATATAGTAGATATATCTTGTTCTGGAAGCATTCCCACATAAAGTCAGTAGATATATGGCTGTAATGCCCATCTAGAACCAGCAGTCTGGCTGCCTCTGGCTCACTAGGCATAGTGCCTGGGATAAAGACCTTCTTTAGCCACTCAAGGGCAGTCTTCTCAGTTGTCCAGCCATTATCCGTATATGTGAAGTGCCATCCTTCATATCCAGATAGGTTAGATGGGAACCACTGGGCCTGGACTGATTTGCCCTTATATATAACCAGTGGGCATAGGGACCTCCCATCAGCAGCCACACACTCGATGATAGATACCCATGCCCGGGATCCTGGCTGCTTTTTCTGGATATGCTGCGATGCTGCAGAGCCCAGCACTAGCCCATTAGATCCCTTGCCCTCCATAATGCCAGTCTCATCCATATTCCATCGGTTAGATGGATGGATTCCCTGGATGGCAGGGATATTAACCAGAAGATGGAAAAAACCCTGGATAACCTCGGAAGAATGGGCCTTCCATCGCCGGGCATCTATTGCCCTAGATCGCCTGGTCCTAAGTGATGGGTTTCGCCGCAGGAATCGCCCTATCCACTTCCTCCCTATGGGCTGCTGCCCATCGCCTAGCATACGCTCTGCTAGGCCCTTTAGTTGTTGATGGGTAGGGCCAGCGCCTAGGGCATCCTGGATTTGAACCCATTCAGATAGATATTGCTCTTGGGCCTGGGATAACCGCTGCATATGAATATAAGCAGTATCCTTTGATTGCATGCCGTGGAATCGATGTCGAAGAGTATGATAGGGAATTCCCCATCTACGAGCTGCCTGGCGGATAGAGCAAGTAGTATCTATATCTTGAAGTGCCCGTTGGAGCTCATCTTCAGTATATTGCTTCATGATGGGTTAAAAAAGGTATCCTGAAAAAATGGCGTTATTTGGCGATATATAGCAATTGTTATAATAGTTTGAAAAAGGTAGTGGTGTTGATGAAGGAGGAGAAATGCGGGATTTTTGGGTGGTGCAGAAGTGGGGGTGGTGCGGAAGTGGGGTATTAGAGTTAGTTTCCCCACCACTGTCAGTCCTCGCAGCTATCTCAGTCACCTACCGTCAAGTGACCGTCGCTCTCAGTTTCCAAGCTTAGCTTATGTTATTAATTAGCACCCTATACCCCTAATACCTACTCCCTGGCTGTCATCTGTCAGTGGGACACGGTCCAGTCACTGCCACCTTCTTTCGACCGTTTGAGCCCGTCTCACTCAAACGCTGAGAAGAGGACAAGAGGATCTTTGACCTTGCTTCCATGTTTGATGGTGTAAGCCGTCTGCGCCCCTCCATGGCCTGACTGAGATGTCTAATCTAGACAGAGTTTGAGGCTATTAGTTGGATCGGCGGTGAGGCTAAGAACAGCGGTTTTCGTCTAGATGCTGTCTGGCGGGGACGGAGATCCGAAAAGAAAGCCGCAGGAGGTGTTCGGACGAAGGTAGATGGCATCCGACCCCATTGACAAGGGACGGGTTCGTACAAGCCGGACTTTAGCGTCTGCGGTGGCGTTTGAGTCATAGGCGGCGAGCCGTGACTATGCGGGGTTCGTGATCGTATTACGGGGATGGGCAGGGTGAGTGACATGCTGTGTAGATTAACAATTTTCCTCGGTTGAAGTTCAAAAGTATATCTGAAACCCTTGGCTTGTGCTTAGTTCCTCAAGCACCGTTATCCCTGCAACTCTGGACCTAGACTATCTGCCAGTAACAATTGTCCCACCGGCAAAAGAGGGGGCGGGTCCCCGTTGGTTGTCCCACAGCGACAGTCACACACGCACACGTATTAATTGAACACGGGTTGTTCATCCCCTGATAGCTCGTCCTTGACCGATACTAGCGTACTTGTAAGCATGATAGAGACATGCAGCCCGTAGGATGACGCCAAGAACGATGAATTCCGCGATATGCTAGCTAATATCGCAACAATTACTCCGTGCTATAGATTTTGGACCGGAATGTTTGTTGTAGATCCCACACACATTAGGAACTCTACCTAATGCAATGTGGCGCTGCTGCCTGCGGCTACCTTGGCCCCGCGGCGTCGCCGTGCTGTAGAGTTTGATTTACGGGACAGTCAATCCGCCGGCGCCGGCGAAGCTCACAGGCAATTCGTCTGCCAAGTCCAGGTCTTTCACACGGGCTACAGTCGCAAGGTCACGCATCACCAATCCAGTCAGGCTGCAACGTGTAGGCAGCTTGCAGGGCACTGCCTGATTGTTGCCAGCATGGATTTTGATTGATATGGGTGGGCGGCCCCATGGCGGCTTTTTAGATGTGGTTGTGACCTAATATACTGGAACTCTACGGTATTCGTAGCCAATCGCACTCGGCGTCCCCGTGGCCTGTGGAAAGGGGTGATCGCTGCGGCCTTTTTAGTAGTCCTACTTTATGTACCTTATGCGTTATATTTCGCATCTGTTCATTGTAACCCGACGCCTCCATAGTCGCTTCTCACCTAGCATTACGCTGTACTATATGTCTATTTTGGGAAAAAGCTCAATGTCAAGTCTAGATATACCTGTATATATAAGCAGCTGACTTACCCACCTACAACTAACCTTTGTACTCGGATACACTGCTCTAAACACTTACACACTCCTCCCTAATTTTTCCAGCCATCCTACTTTTACAATGCAGCTACCCCGTGTAACCGCCTTGGTCTTTGCCTTGGCTACTGCTGTATCTGCCCTCAACCCGGGCTCATCTAGCCATCTTCAAGCCCGCGACCCTTTGCCCGAAGCTCGCAATCCTTCGCTTGAAGCTCGCGATCCCGAAGCAAAGTCCGGCCTGGGTAAACCAAAGAAGAAGCGTCCCAAAAGCAGTTGCAGGAAAGATGGACAATCCTGTACAGATGCTAGCGAATGCTGTACTATTGGGGCCGTTTGCGACAGGAATACGTGCAAAGCATAGCACTTGTAATACAACTATACAATGTTTGTATCCCGACTTCCGACGCCGAGGTACTTGTTACTCACCAAGAAATGCTTAGGGCTCCCGCTGCCGACCCTCGCCAACTTTGGTTCAATATGTGTCACAAGTTGGAGCACGCAACAGGGATTAAAAGAAAAGGAGTTACAAATTCTTAGTTCAATAAAATTAATGTCGCGCGGCGATATAAGCCACAATTACAGCACAGTAATTGTGCATCCACTTTTATGCGGCAGACGCCTTAATTCTATTCGTCACAATGAATGATATGCAGGTGATGCCATTGGACAAGTCATAAAATGCCCGTAGGTCCCTCAGGCGTCAGCCTAAGCTGGAAAACTCGAACCTAGCATCTTCGTGTGGTCATCCACCATGAATTCAGCTGGCCAAGTTACCACAAGGAAGCTAGGAAAACGGGGGGTTGCCAAACGCTAAACGATCTCCAAAGCGTCTATGTGGGTGAAGTAAAGGCCTTGGTCACGCCCGTCAGGCAATTCCAGACATGGAGCTCTCCATTGTCCCTCTCGTCATCGCACCGGCATGTCACCATCATCTCTAGTCAAGCTCGGCCACTGCATTGCTACCAGAAAGTAAGGCGGGCCTGTCCAACGAGCCTCTTGGACAGCAGATATGGGCACCAAAGCCGCTCTTGAAAGACCCCAGCTACGCATTTGGCGCGGTATTGCAATCTGTTCATGGTCTATAGTGCACAAGGCCAATAGGGGCAGCAGCTAGTGGGGGCAGGCGGATGTTGATAATCCACTTCATGGGACCAGCGGGCGCGGCATTGAGGGGTCACTCTCGATCAGATACGCCCTTTAGACCGCGAGGTGATGAACGCTACCGGGCCGCCTGCGCGGTCGGAGGTCGTGTTTGAAACCATACAAGAAATGGCGCCTGAAGTCACGTCGTATTGGAATCTCTCTCGCATTTCTGAACCACGACTTTTCGGCGACATCTTACTACTGCCGATGGACGCCTTCACGAGTCTGAATGAACAAGAAAAGGGGACGTTAGAAGAAGGACTTGGACAACATCAACTTGTTCATCATGATTTCTCTGGCGCATGGAAAATATGGAGTTAGTGCTGCATCTAGATTCATGTCTTTTGAGACTTTTCGGGTAATGACGATGGATAATATCCAACCATCATTTCAATAATTAATTGCTTAATCTCTAGAACTCCCACGAGATAATCGCGAGCGGCGCGGTGCTCTTGTCTCTGCTTCTTACACTTCCTTTAGAACGGGAGACTTACTATCTCTGTGATCTCGAGCTAGCAGGTCCTTTTTGTAGGAAATGGACGGGGCTAATTGATAATCGCAGTTGACATGCAGTGACCAGTCGTAAGTGGTCTCAATGATGAGTCGGCCCCTTCGCACTGATGGGAGAAGGGACCATGTTCGGTGAAGCCTGTCTTCACCGCTTGATCTGGGTGACAGGATGGCCAAAGATTGTCGTCGACTCGCCACCTACGATCATATCTATTAACTGTGGCGCAGGCGCACAAACACAGGCAATCAGGCTCGGGTCAAGTATTCGCAGTCGAAAAGCCATACGTGTTCCAGGGAAGGGAAACAACCAGAAGTTCAAGCATACATAACTACGCCCTGTAGCAAACCCGTCACATTGCACTCGTGAGAGAGGCGTAATAGCCAACATTTTAGGACAGGGGTCACACGTGTAGTGGAGCGTTTTGGCATTATAAAGAGGGTTATAGGTCATAGACAAGATTGGTTCGGCTCCTCTGGGTGGCGTCATATGATATCTGTCGATTGTCTTACTTTCCTTGAGTACATAGATGGCATGTAACTACTAGGACGAGTTCTTATTGGCTCGCAAAACTGTGAAAGACATATCTCATCCCTATGATCACTTACGGGACTGGCTTCTAGCACTATTAGGCATTGGGTCTTACGGCCGCTACCGCATTTAGGGTAGACGGTTCATCTGGCTCAAACGCCTCGTCTCACCCTTTGGACGAGACCTAGTTGAGGCTGACACTGCGTCTCTTGGCTTGCGGCTGAACTTCATTCTCGCCCAATAGTCCCCGCACAGATATGTCACATGGCTAATAGCAAGTGTACTGGCTCACGATTCTTTTACACTACTCTATTCATCTTTTGTTGCTCCGCACTTCCTAACATGTGCCACGATGTTTCGCCCGCCCTTATCTCACAAGCCTATGCGCCATGTTCAATAATTTGGCACCGAGACAACTGCGCCGCTGTATGATTCACGCCCAGCTCCTGGGCGAACGATGGCCAGGTGAACAGAAGCTAACACTCGGATTTCTACTAGAAAATAGGCGCTTTGTCAAGAATAGACGATTGCTATTAGGAAATTATATAATGTCATATAATCTCTAGAACCAAGAGAGTCTGGTCTGGAAATGCAAGCAATCCCTGCTCCGCAACCTTGAATCACATCAACATGAAGAGCTTCGTTTTACTTGTTCTTGGCCTCGCTATTTTACAGTCCCTCGTGGCTGGGGCAAGAGTGCCCAGGTACTTTGAGAGATATCTCACGACACGGAAGCAACTGGACACGAACCAGGTCCGGGCGGAGCTTGGAGGGCGTCTTTCCAAAGAAGCCGCCATCTTTGGCCCGGAAGATCCCCGATTCAATGCCGCGACCTCTAGATGGAACAGCGCGGTTGTTCCACAGATCAAGGTCGTCGTTTCTCCCGGGCAAGAGTCTGATGTCTCAATCATTGTTAGTAACAAGACGACTATCCTCACGCAATTTAATTATCCTGGCTGACTTTCTCCATAATCAGGTAAACTACTGCAACGACAATAGCATCGAATTTCTGGCCATAAACCGCCGGCACGGCTGGACCCAAACCCTTGGGTCCTTCAATGGTATCCAGATCAACATGGCTAGTCTTGAGAGCATCGAGATCCAGCCTAATGGGAAGTCCGCCTGGTTCCAAGGCGGTGCTTACAGCGGCCAAGTCATGAAATATCTCTGGGACCGTGGCTATGTCACCACCACGGGTTCCTGCAGTTGCGTCGGCGTGATGGGACCCGGGCTTGGGGGTGGCCACGGTCGCCAAGAAGGTCTTTACGGCATGATCAGCGACAACGTCATCCAGCTGAACGTTGTGCTGGCCAACGGGAAAGCCGTCCGTGTAAGCAAGAAAAGCTACAGTGACCTTTTCTGGGCTATGAAGGGCGCAGGTCACAACTTCGGTATCGTAACCAGTTTCGAGCTCAACGTCTTCCCTCGCGGGCCCAATACCTGGCACTTTGAAAACTACGTTTGGCGTGGAGACAAGCTCGAGGCCGTCTTCAACGCCCTCAACAAGTTCCATAACAATGGTAAAACCCCAGTGGACATGGCCTTCAACATTGGATTCTTCGTCATGAACACCACAATCACCGACACGGAGCCCGTCATCTTCTGGAGCTTTGCCTACCGTGGGAGCGCCAAGGCAGCGCAGAAGCATCTGAAGCCCTTTGCTGGGATTGGTGCCGTCTACAAAGAATCCGGCGACGTGCCATACCCAGCAATCGCGACGGCTCAGCAGACGGACGAAAACTCGTTTTTCTGTCAGCACGGCTACACACGCGTAACTTCCACCGCAGGCCTTCAGGTGTACAACGTAACATCTGAGCGCCAGATCTTTGACGCTTTTACCGAACGCGTCGCTAGGAACCCTGCTCTCGCCGCAAGTGGTATTGTTGCCCATGAAGGGTACGCCACCAAGGCGGTGCAGGCACAGGACCCCGACGACTCGGCTTATCCCTTCCGAAACGACCATCACCTCATGCTCATGGCCGTCAGTATCCCCCCCAATGACCCGGATATGGAGCGGGCTAGCCGGGATTGGGCCAACGAGGTGCGAGACCTCTGGAACAAGGGGCAGCCGAAGCGGGCCGTGAATACCTACGTTAACTATGCTTCCGGGGTCGAGCCGATTGAGCAAATGTACGGACACGAAGCATGGCGTTTGAACAGACTTCGCGATCTCAAAGCCAAGTACGATCCTTCCAACCGTTTCCGATATTACAACCCGATCGTCGGAGGAAATAAGGACAGCTCATGAAGCAGATGCGCTACGGGGGATACGTGAAGAGTGGATAATGGGTGTTTTGGCGTGTTCAGTGGTGTGTTGACGCATGGAGCCAATCTCTAGAGATGTAACTCGAGTATGTATCTCTGTTAAATCTTAATACTCTATTCCACCTCAACCCGTATCAATACGAGAGACTGTTCTTGTCTCGTCAGCCAGTATTGACGGCCCTGAAGGAACCTTGTCTTCTGTCCACCCACATAGCCGAGTCACTTACTCGTCCTCGCACAAGGCACAGCAAGTCGCCCTGAACCAATTCTTGTTTCATCTGGAGTAATACCCACACCCTTACGAGAATCACAACGTGCATATCCAAAGTCTTGCCCATGATCTCTTGAATAGTGTCCTCCAAAGGTTTTCAGAACCTTGACATGACGGCTTTACGATGTTTAACACGATGAGAAGCTCAAGAACCCATGTATTCTTGTTGTTGCTAAATGTATCCCTTCTATCTCTCCCCCGGGCAATGATGAAAATACGGCTAGCCTTGTTGCTAAAATACTACTGGCCCACTGTTTACAAACTTGCTTCCCCTAGCAATCTCGCCACTCAAAACCTCCATGCTCTTGTTGCCCATGATCTCCAAGACGGAAACGGCAGACCCGCACTCGCTGGCAAGGTAGTTCCGAATCTCCATGGCCACCAGCGAGTCCACGCCGTAGACGTGGACCGGCTTGCCGACGTCGATGTCCGGCTCCGGGATCCGCATCGTGCGGCTGATCCTCTTGACCAGCGCGTCGCAGATGACCTCCGCCGCCGCCTCCGGGCTCTGCGCAGACTTGAGAGCGTGCGTCACCGACACCGCGCCGTTCGGATCCGACGCGCCGTCCGCCGCGGCCCCCGACTCGCCGCTCGCCGACCGCAGCTGTCGGAACAGCGGCGACTTGATAAACGTCGGCTCTGGCAGCCCGCGCTCTTTGAACACGGACAGCGGCGCCAGCCCGACGCCGATCTGGGGCGCGCCCTGGTGTCCCGCCCGCTCCGCGTCGAGGTGGAATTCGACCAGGCTGAGGAACTCGTCCTCGCGGATCCCGTCGTGCGCGTAGAAGAAGAGCGGGTTCTTGTTGAGCGTCTCTTGGTTCTCGGCGACGAAACCCACGCTCATGACGTTGCACAGGTCGATGCACGTCGCCGCCAGCCCCTTGGACCGCCGGTATATCGCGAGCGCGTCCTGGAACGTGTTGCCCGCCGCGTAGTTGGACTGCCCCCTATTGCCGACGAGCCCCGCCACGCTGCCCAGCATCACGAAGAAGTCCATGTCGGCGGGCAGGTGCTTGTGGAGGTTCCACGTGCCCTGCACCTTGGGGCCGAGGCACTCTTCCCACTGCGCGTGCGACATGAACTCAAGGGCCGAGTCGCGGAGCTGCATCGCCCCCTGGATGACGCCCGCGACCCGGGGGAAGCCCAGCCGTTCCAGCTCCGCCAGCGCCGCGACCAGCTGCGCCTCGTCGGCGACGTTGCACTTCAGCGCCGTCGCCCGCACGCCCATGGCGGCCAGTTCGGCGAGCAGCTGGCGCGTCGTCGCGGCCTCGGCGCCGCCGCGCGAGAGGAGCACCAGGTTCTTCGCACCCTGTGCCGGCGCGGCCATCCACTTGGCGATGGACCGCCCGAGCCCGCCCGCGCCGCCGGGCAGCAGATACGTCGCGTCCGGTCTCAGACGCGTGGGCGCAGGCGGCTTGGGCACGACCTTGACGAGGTCCTCGGGATGCGCGGCGAGGACGACCTTGCCCATGTGTTTGCCCTGCTGCATGATGCGGAACGCGTGTTCCATCTCGCCAAAGCTGTGCACGTTGAGCGGCCTGCAGGCGTGCAGCCGGCCGGCGGCGTGCAGGTCAACGACGGAGCGCATTATGCGCGACGTCAGCGGCCGCGCCAGGGTGGCTATCTGGGCGAGGTCGACCGCGGTGAAGGTGGCGCATCGGCTGAAGGGGAGCATGTCGATTCTGCCGTTGGCCATGATGTCGCGTTTACCAATCTCGATGAACCGCCCGAACATGGCTATGCAGCTGAAGGAGGCACGCAGCGCCTCGCCCGAGAGGGAGTTGACAATCACGTCGACGCCCTTGCCGTTCGTCATCCGCATGATGCCGCTCGCAAAGGACAAGTCACGGCTGCTAAAGATGTGGTCCTCGGCGAGCCCGTACTCGTCCATCAGCAGCTGCATCTTCTCGCGCGAGGACACGGTCGCGTAGATCTCGGCGCCCAAGTGCTTGGCCAGCTGGATCACGGCCTGGCCGGTGCCGCCCGCCGCGGCGTGGACGAGGATCGTCTCGCCCGCCCTGAGACGCGCCACCTCGTAGAGGCAAAAGTAGGCCGTCACGAAGACGACGGGGATGCTGGCGGCCTCCTCGAACGTCATGCTGTCGGGGATCTTGGCCACGAGCTCCCGGGGCGCCCTCGTACGCGTCTGGAGGCAGTTGTTGTCGCCGTTCCAGACGGCCATGACACGGTCGCCGACCTTGATGTCCGTCACCTCGGCGCCGACGTGCGTGACGACGCCGGCGCCCTCGTAGCCGAGGATGTTGTTCGCCAGCTCGCCCATGGCCACCATGACGTCGCGGAAGTTCAGGCCCGCCGCCTTGATCTCTACCTGGACCTCGCCGGCCCCGAGAGGCTGCTGCGCGCCGGGCCAGTCGACGAAGTGCAGCTTGTCCAAGTTCCCCGGCCCGGACGTGTGGAGCTTCAGGCTGCGGCTCGGATCGGCGCCAAACGCCTGCAGCTGCGGCTGCCGCACAGTCGTCCTCTGTGCGATGAAGTCGTTGACGGGGGGAGCAGCGACGATTCGGGCCGTCTGGATGAAGCCACCATGGTCGAGACCGCGACCGGCCGGGTTGACGAGGTAGTCGGCATGGCGGTCCGGCGACAGGAAAGGCCCGGCGAAGTGATGCTTAAAGACCTTTACGACGTTGGAGGCAACGAGCTCGGCCTCGGCAGAGGGCAGGTGCATGAGCAACAGGTCCGAGCCGTCCAGGTCTCTCTCCCAGCGCACCGTACGGAGAAGGCCCGGTATCATGGCCATGTGCGGGTTCTCGTGCGGAGGGAGCGTGAGCCACAGCAGCCCTCCGGCCTTGGTCAGTAAGTGCCGCAGCAGCGCGAACTCGGCCTCGCTGAAGGACGATGAGAGGAAGGGCGCAGTGGCCTCCATTGTCACGATGCAGCAGGTGTTGGCCAGTTCGTGCTGGGCCAGGTCGGCGAAACGGACGACGCTCACATCAAGTTTGGTCACCCCGGACACGGCAGAAGCCACTAACGTGGCCAGGGAGACGTCCTCGGGCGTCGTGTGCGCAATCACAAACACCCGGCGGAGAACGTCGTCCTCGTCAAGCTGCTGCTGCTGCTTGCTGGCGGCTTCGTCGTCGTCGTCCACCGGCCGCGTCGCCACAACCATGCTCTGCACATGGAGCTCGTCCTTCTCCGAATCCTTGAGCTCCAAGACGGTCACGGAGAAGCCGGCATCGCGCAGCACCCGCTCCCACCCCTTTCCGTCCAACAGCGGACCCCAGGGACGGAAGTCCTCCTTGGCAGCCCACCAGCCCGCAAGCATGCCGAATACCAGGGGAGACTCGAGACACCGTAGCTCGGTCGTTTCCTGGAGGAAGAGCTTGCCCTTGGGCTTCAAGAGACTGTTGACGCGGGCCATGGTCTTGGTGATGTCCGAGGTCGCGTGCAGACAGTTGGCCGCGATGATGAGGTCGTACGAGGCCAGGTAGAAGCCCTGCTCCTCGACGTCCCTGTCGATATCCAGCGTCTTGAACTCGATGACGCCCCCGGCCTTCCACTTGCTGAACTTGGATGCGGCGCTCTCGAAGAAGCTCGGGCTGATATCCGTGTACGTATATTTGAGCAGCCGCGAGTCCCCGATGATGCGCGTACCCGTCGGGCAGACGGCCTCGAGGATGCTGGTCGTCGTTCCGCCGGTGCCGGCGCCGATTTCTAGCACCTTGAGATCCGCTCCGCGCTTGTGGCTCAGCGTCCTGGCATACTCCCCCATCAGGGTGTGTATCTTCTGCGTTCCTATCGCGACCCGGTAAACGCGCTCGAGCAGATCGTCCATGCCGAAGAGCAAGTGCAGCCCGTCCACGTCGCCGCGGAGGATGGGTGCTATGTTGCGGCCCATTCGACAAATCATGGCCGCCTCGGGGTGACCTGATGCCTCATACTCGGCGAGGAACTTGTCGCGTGCAGCGGCGTCTTCCACGACGGCCGCCCACGAGGCCTCCTGGCGGAGTACTTTGTTGTTCCTGTAATCGTCGGCGATCAGGCGCAGCCAGCCTAGGTATTTCTTCATGTGTGCGGGAAGCGCCTCTTCGTCGGCGAGCGGCCGTGCCTCGAGGTCCTTGACGGCCTCGATGATCCAGATGGCGCAGGCCAGCTGCACGTCTCCCAGCTGTTTCACGGCGCTCTCCTCGAGCGCCGGCGTCTCCAGTGGCTGCAATGCGACGCGTATGCAGGCTTCGGCCTCGCCATTCGCCTCCAGAATGTCCACGTCCGGCTTCCAGTCCAGGTTGAAGCAGATTTCGCGCCTATTGCCGGCCGCGTCCCCTGCCGCGGCGGTGCTTTGCTGCAGAGGCACGGCCTCGATGCCGCGCATCACAACCCTGACTGGTTTCTCGGCGTCGGGGCCGGTGCTCCAGGCCGTGATGTCGGCCTCGGCCTTCTTGTGGCCGACCCGGCCGGCCGCCGCATGTACCGTGAGCTCCGCGCCGGGCCGGCCCTCGATGTCGGCGCTGACCCATACGCTGCGCATCGCGACGGGCACCATGGGCTCCGTCAGCTTTTCCGCCGAGGCTTGCAGGGCGAAGATGAAGGTCTGCAGGATGCTGTCGAAGACGGGCGGGTGAATCACCGAAGCGGCGAGAGCGCGGCCCGGCATCGCCGTGGCAATGTCTGGGATGCGGACGGTGGCAAGCGACTGGCCGCTTGGCTTGTTGCCGCCGTTGGAGTTGGAGCACACGCCGACGATGTTGCGAAACAGGGGCCCGAAACCGAGGCCGATGCGTTCAAGCTCGGCGTACCGGCTCGGGAGGAGCTCCGTCTGCGGCGCGGTGCAGTCCCGCGTCACGGTCGAGAGCAGCTCGTCGTAGTGGCGGCGTCGCTCCCTCTCCTCACGCCCGCCGTCGACCACGCCCGTGGCGGTCTCGGCGGCGGTCTCGGCGGCGATCTGACCGCGGCTGTGTTCCAGCCAAGTGTCATCGTGGGGGCTGAAGGACGTGACCTTCCACTCCCACCACAGGCTGCTGTCCGACTGGCGCGACTCGGCGACCCGCTTCATGGAGAACATGGTCTCGGTGTGCTCGTCCTCGCTGACCTGCAGCGCTCGTGAGATGCTCACGTCGCGCAGGTTGAAGCCCAGCGGCACCTCGCCCTTGTCGACGCACAGCTGGCGCACGGCTTCGATGGCCATCACCAGGTACGTCACGCCGGCGACGACGATGCTGTCAGTGACCTTGTGGTCGTGGAGCCACGGGACCTCCGACACGCGGAGGTGGTTGCGCCATCTCGGAGCGTCCGGGTCCCAATCGCGGACGGGGGCGCCGAGGACATCGTGCCGGGCATGTTTCCGGAACCGCCATGCGCGGCTGGTGCGGGATTCCAACCAGGAGTACGTCTCCTTTGTGTGAAGAAAGGGGTAAGGCGGCAAATCCACCAGCATAGCCTGGCTTCCGCCGCCGTTGCCGTTGACCTTGGCCAGGTCGACCGGCAGGGCTGCCGCAGCCAGCGTGCCAACTGCGTGCAGCGTAGTAGCGCACGCGTTCTTCCCGCGAGTCAAGATGGACACGTAGCGTAGGGCCTTGTGGTTCGGGTCGTTGAGCACGGCGTCTCGCGCAGCCGCCTGTAGCGCGCCGTGCGGCCCGACCTCGACCAGATGCGACACGGGCAGCTCGGCGCCGCCGCCGACCTTGAGCTGCTTCTTGGCGACGTTGGAGGTGCACAAGGCCACGAGCGCCTGCGAGAAGCGCACCGGAGACACGAGGTTCCGCACCCAGTAGTCGGCGTCGGTCATGTCGCTCGCCGCGATCAGGCCGCCCGTCACCGAGGACACGACCTGCACGTCGGATGACGGCGCCCCGTTGACGGCGGCAGCCCGGAGCGTGCCCATCAGCGACCGGTATTCGTCCGAGACGGGGACCATGTGGCTCGAGTGGTACGCCTTGGCCACGCGCAGCCTGCGCGCGAAGAGCTTCATGCCGCCCGCGATCTCGACCAGCGCGTCCACCTTGGCCTCGTTTCCGGAGATGGTGAGGCTTCGGGGCGAGTTGTAGCAGGCGATGACCAGCTCTCCGTCGGCGCCGAGCTTCTCGTTGACCTGGGCGATGAGGGGGGCCACCTCGTCGGCGGTGCACCCGACGGCCACCATCGCACCGCGCGTGTCGTCGTCCGCGGTCTTTGCGCTGACGACGCCGCGGTAGTAGGCGACCTTCCACGCCGACTCGCGATCGAGAGCGCCCGCCGCGTACGCGGCCCCGATCTCGCCGCTCGAGTGCCCAACCACCCGCTTGGGTACCAGGTTCCAGCTGGCCAGCAGATCGACCAAAGCGACCTGCAGCACGGTGCACAGCGTCTGCGAGTACAGGGGGTGGTCGATCTTCGTGGTCTCGGCGTCGCGCTGCGTGAACTCCTCGAGCACGCTGAACCCGCTGCCGAGGGTGCCGGCGATGAACCTGTCGGCCTCGGCGACGCTCGTCCTGAAGACGTCGAAGACGAGAAGCTCGCGGCCCATGGCGAACCACTGCGCGCCTTGGCCGGTGAAGATGAAGGCCGCGGCAGGCGTGGTGGCCTTTCCGGGACGGACAGCGTTGGCGGTGATGGTGGGATCGGTGAGCGCGGCAAGGAGGGACGTGGCCGATTCGGCGGTGATTGCGAGGCGCCAGGCCAGGCGTGAGCGCCGCTCCGAGAGCGTCATGGCGAGGCTGGAGAGGTACGCGTCGTCCATCTGGCATGCTGCGTCCTCGCCGGCCTGCTGCTGCTTCCTCTGCAAGTGCTCTGCGAGGCCGGCGAGGACCCGCGAGATGCCTTCTTCATCGTTGGCAGAGAAGAGGAAGACCTTGTGGCCCGCCGCAGCCCGCTGCGACGACGAGGTCTGGTCCCCGCTGGGGGTGCCTTCGAGTGCCGATGATGTTGTGTCCGGTCTTGTTGCGTGTAAGTGGCCCCTCTTGCCCAGACCCAACGTGTCCAGATAGCTTTTCGCGTCGTCCAGCACCACGTGGGCGTTGGTGCCGCCAAACCCGAAGCTGTTGATGCTCGCCCGCCGGATCCCCGTGGGCCCTGCCTCGAACGGCGTCGGGACCAGGGGCAGCTTAAGGCCCCATCTGTCGATGGGTATTCTGGGGTTGATCTTTTCAAAGTTGGTGTTGGGCGGTATCACGCCCTTTTCCAGCGCCAAGACCGTCTTGATGATCTGGGCCATGCCGGACGCCGCCTCGACGTGGCCAATATTGGCTTTCACGGCGCCCACGTACAGCGGAAGCTTGTCGGCCGGCGCTCTGGGTCCGCCGCCGCGCTGAAACACGGCCACGATGGCGCCGGCCTCGGTCGGGTCGCCAGCCGGCGTGCCTGTGAAGTGGCCCTCGAGGAAGCCGGTCAGGTCCGGGTCGAGGTTGTTGCGGGCGTAGACGTCGCGTATGAGGCACTCCTGGGCCGCCTTGTTGGGCAGCGTGATGCCGCCGGTGCCGCGGCCGTCCGAGTTGACGCCGGTGCCGCGAATCACGGCGCGGATCACGTTGCCGTCGCGGATGGCCGCCGATACGGGCTTGAGGATCAGCGTGCCGACACCCTCGCCGCGGCCGTAGCCGTTGGCGCGCGAGTCGAGCGAGTAGCACCTGCCGTCGGGTGACACCATGCCGAGGCCGCTGGCGCGGTACATGAACTCGGGGGACTCGATAATGTTGACTCCTGTGATTATAGACTGTTTTGAGGTTGGTTCATCAGCTGATGTGTGCTCGGTTGGACCGGCTTGCTGAACGCCGCCGTCCTTTGTTATGATAAATTCCAGGACTACATACCATATCGCTGAGCCCGGCGCGCAGGTCCTGGGCCCCCGTGTGCAACGCCACGATGCTGCCGGAGCAGGCCGTGTCTAGGGTGAAGCTGGTGCCTCTCAGGTCGTAGAACCAGCTCACGCGGGCCGCGACGATGGCGGCGCTGGTGCCGATCGGCTTGTACTTGACGGACAGGTCCGGGTCCTCTTGCAGGATGGACCGCACGTCATCGGTGAAGGCGGCCGCGAACACGCTGGTCTTGCTCCCCTTGACGTCCTCGAGCCGGAGGCCGGCGCTCTCCATCGCCTCGTAGACGTTTTCCACTGGAGATTTGGTGGTGAGACTTATGTTTTTCGTCCAAAGCGGTTTGACAGCAGGGGGCTTTACACCCTCCTGAGTCTTTCACGTTATCACTTACTGACTATCCGCTGCTGGAGATCCATGGTTTCTGTTTCCCTGCGGGTGATGTTGAAGAAGGCAGCATCGAATTGCTTGCCGTTCTGCTCGCCGTCGCGCAGAAAATGCCCGCCCTTCACCGTGTTGCTCCCCGCGCGCTCTTGCGACGGGTGGTAGTGTGCGTCCTGGTTCCATCTCGACGCCGGGACCGGGGACCAGGCCGACCTGCCGTCCATCAGCAGGTCCCATAGCTTCGAGGGGCTCGTGGCGTCACCGGGGAAGCGGCAGGCCATGCCAATGATGGCGATGTCTTGGTCGAGGCCGTGTATCGCGGACCCCATGGTGGCTGGCTAGCTGGCGTGTTGTGGGTATAGAGTAGAGGTTTATACAAGGGGGTAAAGGGACGGAGATGGCCGGGTGTTTAAGGGTATGTATGTATGTATAGGTATCTTGTATCAAGTAATCGAAAGCTGGAGCATAATAACGCTTGCACGAAACTAGACGGCAAACCTGTTGTTAGATATATGTAACTCCCAGCTCCATCAACCATCCGGCATCTACTATGTATGTATAAGTCGGTGGTGGTCCGTCCCTAGTCTCGGATGGGGCGCGTTAGCTCAAATACCCTCTCGTCCAAACCAAACCCCGCATTGAAACCCCTTTTGAATCTTGTATCTTCCAAAGTAATGTAATCGATAGTCTGCAACTCTCCCTATCATCTGTCATACGATCAACCGGTCTGGGAACATCAGCCGCACATGACCTCATAATGCCGGCGGGAACATCCCACTCGACCAGTGGGAACCCTTACAGTTTAACCCCCCTCCGGATGCGACGCGTCCTGAATCGCCAAACCCCCACGCATGCGGGCCCCTGTGCAGACCACGTACCAACTTGTCAACCGGAACGCTCCGCACTACGTGTGTGAACGTCGTACCGAGTTCTCCATACGGGTGGGTGAGGTGTCATTGTAGCTGAAGGAAACGTTTGGGCATTCAACCCTGCTTGCCATGTGGGTTGCTGCTGTGCATCGAGGAAGGGGGGGGCGTTATCACACAACTATCTGTATCTATTATATAACGCCTCCAAGTTCTGAGGTCCCGTCAACGCCATGAGATTTCGTTCTCAGTCCCACTGGCTACCCGAGTATTCTATCAGGCTTTCCACAATTCGAGTCGGACGGACTCACGCCATGTTGCAGAGCGCAGGATGGCCCATACCGCCGCAGGCACTCATGCCGGCGGTGGTCCTGATCGCATACCTAGTCTACAACTACTTGATCTTCCCGACCCCTCGTTCAATCTCCAAACTGAGATTCCTCAACGGCGAGCCCGGTGAATGGGCCCCGCATCTCCGGGCACTCTATCGGAACACATTGGATCTGAAGAAGACGCTTCGGCTGCACCACACCCAGTACAAGAACGAGACGGTGCGCGTTCCCATCCTGGGCCCGGGCCAGAACAAGTTGATCCTGCTGCCCTCGGCTGAGAGGAAATGGCTCGTGGACCAGCCTGACTCGGTCGTGAGCATGCACGAGCAGACCATTAACCATTTCCAATGGGACCTCGGCACCATCTACCCCACGCGTGACCACAACAAGGTGACCATCCACATCATAGCCACCAAGCTCACCCGAGAGATCGGCAACCTGATCCCCGCACTCTCGGAGGAGCTGGACCTCGCGCTGGCCAAGCACTGGGGCGGCGACGAGGGTGACGGCGAGTGGAAGGAGGTGGGCGTCTACGACACGCTGAGGCCCGTCGTGAGCCAGGCCATCAACCGCATCTTCATCGGGAAGCGGCACTGCCGCAACGAAGAGGTGCTCGAGACCGGCTTCTCGTACGCAAAGATCATCCCCCTCGAGGCAAACCTGCTCTGGCTGCTCCCAGCCCCCCTGAGGCGTCTACTGGCGCCGCTGCTCACCCTCCTGTCCCGCTGGTGCGAGAGGAGATGGTTCAAGCTCACGGTTGACGAGGTCCGCAGGAGGTTGGCGGCCAGGGGACACAGCACGGGGGGTTCCGAGGTCGACGAGTGGCAACAAGACGACGGAGAGGCGGACAAGGCGGACCTCCTGAGCTGGTACATCGCGCACGGCGAGTCCCAGGGCAACGACCCGTACCTCCTGGATCCAGAGGTCCTCTCCGCGCGCATCCTGCTCCTCAACGCCTTCGCGCTGCACACCAACGTCTTCGCCATCGTGCACATGATCCTCGACCTTGTCGGCTCCGGCGCCGAGCAGGGCCCCAAGACGGTGGCCCAGCTCCGTCGGGAGATTGACGAGGTCCGCTCCGCCGCCGCCCACGACCACGACGGCCGACAGGGGTGGGACAAGCGGTCGCTGGCCCGGCTCGAACGGCTCGACAGCTGCTTCCGGGAGAGTCAGCGCGTCAACACCATCCTGAGCCTGGGCCCGCTGCGCATCGTGGGCAAGGACGGCGTCACGACCCCCTCGGGCGTACACATCCCGCGGGGCTACCAGGTCGGCATCCCGGCCTACTCGATTCACTTCGACAAGGACATCTACGGGCCCGACGCGGAGGACTTCAGGCCGTTCCGCTTCTACGACCGGCGGGAGGACGCGCGCGGGGCGGGAGATAACCTCAAGGGGGCGAGGCAAGCGTGGGCCACCACGTCCGCCGACTACCTGTCCTTCGGGGCCGGCCTCAACAGCTGCCCCGGCCGGTTCTTCGCGTCCGGGATGCTCAAGGTGCTGATGGCCAACATCCTGCTCAAGTACGACTTTGAGTTCCAGGACCAGAGGGCGGAGAACCTGTGGTTCGGGACCAACCACATCCCGCCGCTCAAGGCCAAGATTAGGATCAGGAGGAGACCGTGAAGACTGGCAGGGTTTGGTTATCGGCGACTGATCTTGCGCAGCTTTTTATTGCCTTTTTTTTTTTCTTTCTTAGATAAAAGACTTACGAAAAATAAAATGAAAATTCATTACCTTTGTTTGAAAACCTCCGCTGTCCCTCAAGACCCTGATTCTTGAACCAGCACCGTACAAGCGATTCTGTAAACTTCATCCTACATCAGACTTCACCCACCAAAGTCGTGCAAAATGGACATGGATTGCCAAGTTGGGGTAGCCCTGCCAAGTCCCACGAAATTCCTATGGGCCAGACTGATCGATCCGGTTTAGGCTCCCCTCTCGTTCGCCTGAGAAGCGCCAAGTAATCACGATTCATATTTTACTCCGCCCTGCTGCGCTTTGCCTTGCCCCCGTGTGATCTCGCGATGTGGGCTTTGCATATGTATTGTCTTTCTGCGCTCCGCTCCATGGCATGCGGAGCGGCAAATAGGTACGCTTGGGGTTAAACAAGCTTCGAACGTTCCACGTTTCTTTCTTGCCCTGGTTTCATGGCAGCCCCCCACCCTGTATATTCCCTGTCGCTCCCTGCCAAGGATGCGATTACCGTGGATCACGGGAGGCAAGGCCGAGACCTAGGCTGAATGCCGGCAATAGGACAGACTCCCGGCAGGCTCGAGTCAATCCCCGGCGAGACGTTGCTCTGCACAAAGCGAGAGGACGGATGGATACTGGGCAGCGGGTCTTACGTCCGTAGGGTCACGATCCCTTGCTGCAAGGTCGTGCTTATTTGCCCTGGCGGTACAGGCAAACAAGATTATTCAAGTGTGCGTTACTCTAGCTTGCGCATATATGAGTGTTGTGAAGCTTTAAATCTTGTTACCTCGGGGTAACTCTTGCAACAAACGTCCTCAACAGCAACAGCCTTTTGCAACTACTGAGCCTGCCAGACTAACGACATGCCTATACGAATTCTGTGCCTGCATGGCAGGGGTTCCAACACCGAGGTGGGAATCTGGAAACCGACACTACCACCGAGTGGCTGGGCTAATGCTTCGTCGCCCTCTTAGATTTTCCGGATGCAGACGGCAGGCATACGTAGCCTGCTGGAGCCGGAATACGAGTTTGAGTTCGTAGAGGGCCGCTGGCCCCATCTGGAGGGGAACTGGTCTCTGCACACGGTCGACTTTTCAAAGTCAAATGTAAGCATTCGGGGCTCTTATTGCAGGCGCCGGTGTTTCTGCTTGACAAAGTGCCTGCCTTGGCCCGGCCTCCGAACACAAGATGGCATTGCTAACGACCACCGTGATAACTTGCGCTTCAGCTGTATGGGTTCTATAATATGCTGGACATCGACGATATTCTGGCCACCGAGAACGAGCTGCGTCAAGTGATAGAAGAGCATGGTCCATTTGATGGTTTGCTGGGATACTCGTAAGTCGGCGGAATCTCTCTCTCCATCAAACGGCTTGGTGATGCCTGGCCTCAAAATTCGACGTTTTCGCGCCCATGGAAACAAGCCTAACTTGAACCAGCCAGGGCGGGTCGATGGCTGCTCAAATCGCCATGCGCCTCCTCATGGAGAATCCTTACGCCACGCCCCAGGAGTTACCAATCAAGTTCCTGGTGCTCATCAACAGCGCCGTGCCACCATTCATCATGCCGTTGGACGAGCAGGAGATCACGGAACTACCAATAGAAGAAGCGCCGAAGCTGAGGATGCTATTCGACGTCTTCAAGGCGGACCCCGCCGAGCACCTCGACAAAGTGCGGCCAGTGAAGCTCGCCAACGGGAGACAGGTACGCACAGAAGGACTCGTTCACTTTTTTGCCCGAGACGCAGGTTGTCGGCTGACGACGGGAAATTTTCTGCCCCTCTCAGGCTCTCGTAAATAAGACACACTACATGACCTTCTTCGACAATGCCTGGGACGGCCACCCGCTTTCCATGCCGTCGCTGCACATCACCGGCCTGGGCGACGCTCCCGAGTACGGCCAGCAGCTGTTTGACATTGCCGAGCCCGGTCAGGCGGAGCAAATCGGGCACGTGTTTGGCCACGACTTTCCGCGAGGGCTGGATATGAACAAGACAATCGCTAGGTCGATTAGAGCGCTGGCGGAGAGAGCTCTGTAAGAGAATAGAAACGACAACTTTCACAGCGCCCCTTTATGCATGTAATGACACGACAGCTTCATCCATGTACTGTTATCTGGAGTTAGCCTCTTGAATTATGTGCCCTGCCACGTGCGTTTCGTTTACCACTCGCATCACCTACATATGTAAGACCTCTTTTTTCACATGTCTACTTTCATACAATCAGGTCGTTCCGATTTTTATTCTCCTATCCCCTGCTGTGTGCTTTGACTCGGTTCGGTATCAATCGGATACCAGTCCATGTACACACACACGTAACACCCATGCCCAATCTCAGTCACTCGTGGAGACATTCGCGGCCAGGAGCCCAAACTCGGCAACCGTTGCCCCGGCGCCATCGTCAGTCCAGCAGCCCGTAATCTCGAGTCTCGCAAACGCGCCACTCCATACGGGGTCGGCGAGCTGGATGGTGGTTATGTTTCCTACGTACTTCACCACCGGCGAGTCCGGGACCCACGGCCTGGTGACGCCAACGTCTCGGTCCACGAGCACCGTTTCGGGCTCGAAGCCGGAGCTATTCGAGACCGAAACCCTGACGTGCCTCGGCGGCCGCGTGGCGAAATCCAGCCGGACGGCCCGCAGGGGCCGCGGCGGCTGCGAGGCTCTCAGATCGACCACCAGAGCGGCCGTGACATCACACGTGCCGGGCTGCCAAAAGGTGCCCCCGTACCCGTCCGTGGCTGCAGACGCCAGCTCTCCGTGCGACGAGCGTGCGCCGCGGCACTGCAGGATGTTGCCCGGCACAGAAACCTCGGTATCGTACATCCTGTTCCGCACCACCGCCGTGTCGTTGACGCGCAGGAACACCGTCTGGGCAACGGGGTCGTCCACGTCCCGGCCGACAGTGACAGGCATGTCCCCGTCGCCGTACTGGTCCGGCACCAGACCGTCGAAATGGGACGCGTCGCGCCGCGTGATGGAGGTGTGCGTGCGGTTCATGCGGAAGCTGACAACGGCACCGTTGTAGTACTGGATGGGCGGCTTGAAGTCGCGGAGCTGCGGGGGGAGAGACGGGTTGACCACCAGGTTTCGCTGGGTGACTCGCAGGCCGAGGAAGCCCGCCGTGAACGTCTGCAGGAGGCCGCCGTGGCCGGTCAGGAACGGGAACGCCGGGTTGATGGGGTTCCCGGTCAGGGGGTCCGGGATGCCGGGCTCGTCGTCCTGCTGCTCGGAGTACTGGTACCAGGGCCCGCGGATGTAAGGCTGGAACGACTTGACCAGGTATGTCCAGAAGGCGCATCCCGAGGTGGCCAGGGAGTTGGCCGTGATGGCGTACATGCTCCATGTCATGGCCGGGCCGTGCGGATCCGTGCGGACCGCGTAAAAGTCCATCGCCGCTCGGTATTTGTCGAGAGAGAAGTTGCGCTTGTAGTCGTAGGGGTAGTGGGATAGGATTACGTCTGCCTGTTTAGGAAACACGTCGTTCGTCATGCCCCGGAACTCGAGCACAACGCCGTCGTCCGAGGTGGGTATCGACATGTGCTCGAGCTGGTCGGGCCAGTCGGTCTCGAGCGGGATGCCCCGTTCGCGGCGAGCCTCCGAAGCGAGTTGCAGAAGAGTACCGACTGCGGTGCTGGTAAACGAACCGTCTGCGATCCACATGTAGTACTCGTCGGCATCGGCCATCACGTCGATGCCCCAGTGACCGGTGTCCTCCCGCCGGGTTAGAATATCGCTCAGGCCCACAGCCACGCCGTCGATGACGTCCACAGCCCCGTGCTTCTCGAACCAGCTCTTGTCGCCGCTTGTATTCCGGCCCATGGTCATGCTCAAGGCGATATCGGCATTGAGGTGATACTGGTACATGATGCAGGGCGCAGACATGTTGTAGCATTGCCCATGTCGTCCGCTTGTCCATGCGTAGAGCATGCTCCCCGCCTTCAGGCCGTGCCTCTCGGTGTTTTTGCGAGATTGCTCTGCCCGGTTGATGCGGTACAGCGAAAACTGTCTCGCCAGCTTGGGGTGCACCCCTTGGATGGCTGGTGCCACGAAGAGATCGGCGTCCCAGAAGATCTTGCCTCCGTACGTTTGGGAAACCAGGCCGCCGACGGGAAGAGAGTTGCACGCGATGCAAGTGCTCGGGCTCTCGTCACGCGTCGGGCTCCACGGGATGAGGCTCGTGTATAGATAGTAAGCGGAGGAAATGGCTGCGATCTGCAAGGCTTTTACCACGTCATCGTCGCCGCTGACGCCGTTCAGTGGGAGCGATCCTGTCACTGGATCTCTAAAATCGGCCACAAAGTCCGCACTCATCAACTTGCCCACTTCCGCGCTGTGCTCCTCGCGCAAGGCATTGTATCCGCGCTTGATAGCAGACGACAAGACGCCCGAGACCACAGTCTCCGTGTCAGACCCGTAGTGCTCTGTCGAGGCAATGGCTGCGTATTTGTAAACGGTGGCGGACTGCGAACCGGGTTGCACCCGATACCGCTGCGTCGAGGAGGCCTCCTCGGACTTGGTGTAGGATGAGTTGACCGATCCCGACGTTGCTGCGTCATTGAGGAAGGTAAAGAAGTCGCTCGAGTATTCCTCCCGGCCCTCAGGACGCAACAACTCGTCTCCGATCGTCGATGACAAAATATACGCCATGACATGGTCAACTGTATTTGGCGAAACAGCAGAAAAGCTCTGGCTGCTGTCCTCGTGCACGCCTGCCTTGACGGTTTTCGTGCGCAAAGCCGATTGATTGTCTAGCAAGTCGATGATGTACACATCGTCGAGGCCCTGATCACTGGAGATGACCAATTTCAAAGCCGCCAGACGCCTTTCGGCCAGCGAGGCCAGCGACTCATAGGATACCAGAAACTTCCGGTCCGTCGCACACGTTGGAGGGCTCCAGACATAGGACCATGTGAGTATTCCCGTCTTGCTGGTTATAGGGCATATCAAATCAGTCCCCGTGTTCTTCCGCCTTGTAGGACAGCCGGTGCGCACACGCTTACTTACAAAGACAGCGTCGACTCGAACTCGGTGATCTCGGATACGTCTACATCCCCGTTGAGGACACTACCACATGCCTCGACGAGCAGATCGGTAAAGTGAGGCACGCCGGAGATGAAACTCTCGCCCAGCTCTCCCGGCTCCAGTGTGCTGGGCACGCTGCCCCAGAAGCCCGTGACAGTGGCGAAAGTTGTCCGAGGGTTACTGTAAGACGGCCATCCTTCCGAATCATTCCGCCGGCTACGCTCAAAAAACGGCCCCAAGGAACCTTGGGCGAGGCCGAAATAGCTATTTACAACACGGCATGTGCTCATTAGTTCCCGTAATACACAGCACAGCAGGAGCCAACGCGGCTGCCGACAACCGTGATATTGACAGTTTAATATTTATTACATACCCGTTCGACTGCGGCAGCCATGCGGTAAAGACCCCCGGCAGTGGCTTGGTAGATTTCAATGTCCATGTAGCATCATCCCAAGACACCCAATCCGCGTTGATGTCAAAGCTCGCGCTCGACGTCGGCGCTCCTCTTGCTACGCCCGCGGAGTACAAACATACTATGAGTAGGGCTGGGAGGTTCATGGTGGTCATTCGAGGTCTTGCGGCCACAACATCGCATTCCAAAGGTTACGGCTCTGCTAGTTTCTGATAAATCGACCAGGCGAAAGGCGGCGCTATTGTGATACATGAGCTGACTGCCGGTAGAACACGATTAGCGCGCTACTTTGTAGTGCCTGTCACACATCCCATGTAATCCACCTCAACCCACTTTGCCCGTCACATCGGCCCATGGGGTCTGCCTCCCCTTGCGCTACGCTTGGGGTAATACAAGAACCCGGATTCCAAGTCAAAGATCCACAAACCCTAGCAAAGCATGTGGAGCGTAGGTTTGCGAGTGGTTCCCAGACCGACATTTTGAGGGATAAACGAAGTACACATCATGATATGCGTACGAGTCAGGACATCGTACTGTACAACGGGACATGCCTACGGTTGTGATCATGAGTCACACAGATGGGGCTCTTATTGTGGAAAGATTAATCTAGGTGTTGCACGTGTGTTGCCATCCTTGTTACTATATCTCTGTGAATACTTGCAATTGCGGTACTATTGTTTTGAGTGAGGAATTTGTATGTGTCATTCACAACAGCATTTAACTAGCCCACCCTACCTCCGCAAAACCCCCACTTCCGCAAATGCTGAAAATGCCGCATCCATCCCCTATCATCAACACCACTGTTACGACCCAGGAAATCTGTTGGTGACTAGTGCAGCCTGAACTCCCCCCGGTCGGGTCAACAGGACGGTGAGACGCCCACAGCTATAGGAGTACGGCATAGGTATAACAGAGCAAAAGAACTTAGGAAGGTTATATAATAGATTAGTAACTACTAGTAGTAATCTAATATAATCCCTTCATATAGATTAATATAATAATGAATTAATTTAATACTAAAGATTAATAATAAAAAATAATAATCCAGAAATAAAGTAATAAGATATAAGGATATTTATTTTAATATAGATAAAATATTTTTTATAGTTTTTTAATAATTAACTTATAAGGTACTCTCTAAATACCTTTTTATATTTAACATTAATAATTTAATTTATAAAAAGCTATATAAGCTGTATCTATAGCCTTTAACTATATAACTAATTATTAAGTAATTAATAGATTAATAAGCTAAAATAACTATTATTAAGTATTAATCTTTATCTATTTATAATAAAAACCTTATTATTAGATATTTAACTAATAGTATTTTATAATAATTATCTTTATAGTATTATAAACTACTATTTTAACTTTAATTATAATAAGACTAATTAACTAATAACTATTTGAAATAATTACCTAACTTAAAATAGAAAATTAATAGCTTTATATATAGTTAATAGTATTTAAGCTTATTTTACCTCTAGAAGTTAAGTATTTTAACCTCAAGCGTTATAATAGAACTTTAAAGACCTTTTAGGGATTCTTTATATAAACCAAGGCCTATTTTAAGTTTTATAAAAGCTTTTTATTATTAAGATTAATAAAATATCTTTGATTACTTTATTTTTTTTAATAAAAAACACGTTAACTTAATTTAAATTTACCTTATAAGACTATTTTAAGAATATTAAAGATAATTAAAAAGATAATATTAAGAAAATATTTAAAGAGCTTTTAATAGCCTAAATAAAAAACGTATAGTAAGATAAAGACTTATAAACTTTATATAGAAAAAGTTAGCTAATAAATTATAACAGGCGCTGACAGTGACGCCTGTCACAATAGACCCGGTTGTGTTACTCTAACCAATTGACCCATCCGACCAGACAAAAGGTCCACCAATACTCAAGTAATCCTCACAAGCACTACTATCAGCACCACCTATATGGCCTCTGGCCATGAGGGGAATTACCTATAACGATTATACCCCCTCCTCAAGTGCCTTATCCGCAAGGCACACCTAGTAATATAAACCCCCAAGGTTAAGGTTAACTGATATAAGACTACCCCACCTATGCCAGCCAACGCCCGCCTTAACAATCGGAAGCCACTCTTAGGAATTAACAGCTCTAGCTCTGGCCCTTTTTAGCTCTAGCTCTAGCTCTAGCCTTTTCCTAAGTAACTAAAGCTATACTCTTCTTAAGAATTAAACCTTTAGGTCTCTAGCTTTTAGAGTTCTATTTTCCCTACATATAATTGTTATCCCGACCGTAGGATCTTAAGTATAATTATATCAGGCGTTAACAGTAACACCTATCATAATAGACCTAGTTATATCAATCTAACTAATTAACCTATCTAACCAGACAAAAGGTCCACTAATACTCAAGTAATCCTCACAAGCACTACTATCAGCACCACCTATATAGCCTCTAGCCATAAGGGGAACTACCTATAATATGAATATACTATCAAGTTTAAATATATTACTTCTAAATTAAAATAAAAAGATAAAGCCTTAATAGCTAAATTCTATTAAAGACTTAAAAAGGATATTAAAGATAAACTTAGTTAAAATAACTAACCAAATAAATTCTATACCTTTATAGATAAAGCTATTAGGATTCATAATAGGCTATATAAATTAAAGTTAAGATAGAAATAATAATAACTAAGAATATAAATTCACGATGGTCAAGGGAAAGATAGAGAAGAGTAAAAGGTAGAGGTAAAAGTGTTGATATTTATGATCATAATTCTTTCTCTATAAGGGAAATATTATCTTCTTATATAAAAGGTTATAAGATATATTGTAATAGATTATTTTTAGATATCTTAGATATCTAGGGGTTATAAAGTATGTAGGGTTTATCTTTGGAATCTAGGAGTTATTCTAGATATCTAGGGGTTACTTTAGGTATCTAGGGGTTATTCTAGATATCTAGGAGCTGCTTTAGATATCTAGGGGTTATTCGAGATATCTAGGAGCTGCTTTAGATATCTAGGGGTTATTTAAGTAAGACTAGCTTAGTTACTAGTTTTACTAATGTCTTAGAGACAACCTATATACTTTTCTTATCCATTTTACTAGTAGAATCTAGTTATCTTATTTATATTATTATATAACCTTTAGTTATAGTGTTATATAGAGATTTTGTTATAAGAAATAAGAGTTATTAATTCTTAATTCTTAGTTATAGGCTTATTATTTATATTTGTTTTTAACTTATATACGTATCTTCATCCTAAGAGTTTTATTCCCTTAGGTAGAAAACGTATAGTCTAAGTATTTATATTATATAAATTATTAATCTTTATAACTACTACTTAAATCTAATTATCTCTAAATATCAAGGTTATAGCCTTTTTATAGGTTATAGGGTCTTTTATTATGGTTATAGATAAGATATATAAAGCTTTATTAAACC
This sequence comes from Colletotrichum eleusines, assembly GCA_016807845.1. Lineage (NCBI taxonomy): Eukaryota > Fungi > Ascomycota > Sordariomycetes > Glomerellales > Glomerellaceae > Colletotrichum > Colletotrichum eleusines. The sequence goes on from JADEZO010000009.1 coordinate 3,268,143, forward strand.
TATTTATTTCATTATTATAGTTATTTATAGCGGAAAGTATTAGTTTAATTATAGGGTAGTCTTTTATAGTATATAAAGCGCTTTTTTATTCTATTACCTAGTTATAGTCTTTAAGCTTTTCCTTGTCTAGCTTAGGAATTTCTATTATTATCTTAGATTTTATATTATTATTATTATTATTATTATTATTATTTTCTTTTAGATTTAAGGTATCTCTTCCACTATTATAGTTATATAGGGTTATATTATTATTAGTATTATTATTAATTATAGGAGGTAGTATAAATTAATTTTTAAAAACTACTATATCTTTAGTCTAAAAGCTGGTTTTCTTTTAAAAGTTATATACTTTATATATATTACTTCTAGAGTTAAGTACTATTACCTTAATAGCTTTATTATCTAGCTTTTCCATTTTAGGATTTTTATTCTTGTAGTAAGATATAGATCTAAATATAGTTATATTATTTAAGTTGGGTTTACTATTATTAGCTATTTTAAGAGGTGTTTTATACTTTAGAGCTTTATAAGGAGTAATATTATATAAGTCTACTATAGTTAGAACAGCTTCTCTCTATAGGTATAAAGGTAAGTTAGCTTATAGTAATATAGCTCTTATTTTATTCGTTATAGTCCTTATTACTCTTTCTATTATACCATTAGGCTTATAAGTATAAGAGGCTTCTATATCATAGTTTATACCTTTTATTAAATAAGTATAATTTATGAGATTATTATTAAACTTTAAATCTCTATCTATATTAAAGTTTTTTATATTATTATTATCTATATTATTTTTATTTATATATTTTAAAACAGTAGTATTAACTTTATTTATTTATTCTATTTTAAGTAACTTTATAGATATTAGTCTAGACTTTCTTTTTAAGAAAATAATAAACTATCTATACTTATTATAAGTAGTAGGAGTTATAGGTCTATAGAGGTTAAAAGAGACTTTTTCTATATATTTATATTCCTTATTATAGTTATTAGAATTTTTATTACTTTTAGTAGTAAAATTTACTTCTATATAGGTATTATAGGTATAGTCTCTTTCTATTATATTATTAGTTATATTAGTATTATCCTTAAGTTTCATTAAGACTTTTCTATTTATATATCTAAGTCTATTATACTACTTCTTATAGTTATTATTCCCTTTATTATTAATCTTTTTAAATTTATATACTTCTCTTTTTTTAGATTTATAGTATTGATATATTTATTATTATTATCAAGTTTCTCTTTATCTAATACCTTTATATTTAGGTAATATAGGCTATCTTTTATCTCCCCTTTATAAAAGGTCTCTTTATTATCTATATTTATAAAAGATACTTTTATATCCTAGAAAAAAGAGGCTATCTTTAACTTCCTTAATCTATTTTGACTTAAAAGATTAATATCTAAATTAGGTATATAATAGCAGTCTTTTAATATATATATATTATTATTTAAAGAGAAGGTTATAGTCATATCTCCTTATAAGGTAAATTTTTACTTTCTAGTATCTCTCTAGTTTATAAACTTATTTATAGAAGATATCTTTATAAAAAGACATTTTTTACTTATTATATTTATAGTAGAGCAGTATTTAGGTAAAATATAGTATATTTACTATCTCTAGTTCTATATATAGGTCTTATATTATTACCTATATTATTATTATTAACTATAATATTTATAGAGGGCTAAGGTAGACTTATATCTTTGAAATCTAAGTCTATTAGTTCTTTCTTTTTTGACTATATCTTTTATAGCTATATCCTTAGATATAGTTATATTTATATTCCCTAAATCAGAATCTGCTTTTTCTATAATAGCCTTTTTAGCTATTAAAGCCTTTTATAACTTATAAAGCTTCTTTTTCTATATATTTACCTATGTTATTTCTTTTTTGTCTATATTGTTTCTCTAGTGCGTTGAAGTCTTATTTAGATATAGAAAATTATAATCTTTAACCTTATAGTTTTTTAGCTTATAATATATAGAGTATATTCCTTTAGTCTTTTTTTAAGGTTTTCTAGGACCTTTTTTAAAGCTTAAAGTATATAGTACTATAGAAAAGCCTTTTCTTTTAGCTTTATTAATAAGACTTATAAAAAGAGACTCAGTAGTATAAAAGCTAGTATTTTTTCTAAAGGCCTATATTATATTAGTTATAAAACCCTTTTAACTACTATCTAGACTATTTAATACCTAAGCTATAATAATTTATTTTAGTAAAGCTATATCTTTAGAGGAGAGGTTATCTATAAGTTTCTTTACCTTATTAAGATAATTCTCTATAGAGTTAAAAGATTTTAAGGAAGTATTAAAGAACTCTTTATAGGTATGATATTTATTAGTAAATCTAATAGGTTTATATAGATCTTTTAGTTTTTTCAAAGCTTTAAATCCCATATTTAAGTCTTTTCTTACCTATAAAAAGGAATCCTTATAAAATAGCTTCATAAAAGCTAATACTTTATTATTACTTTTTTATTAAGAAGGTATAGTTAAAAGTATTATAAGGCTAGAATTTATATCTTTACTTAAAAGTAAAGCTTTAAATCTAGTTATCTAAACTAACTAGTTTAAACTACTTAAAAGGTAGAGTATAGAAATAGATTTATCTATAGTATATAATATTAAATCGGTTTATAAGTCGGTTAAAAGGAAGAGATATTAAGGTTTATTAAATATAGTATAGGAATTTGAGATACTCAATAATATACATAGATTTATATTAAGAAATAGGTATTTATAATAGGTCTTTATACATTTATCGTTTTATATTATATTAGATAGTTAATAGTTAGATACTTATAGGTTAAATCTACTAAAGACTTTTATTAGCTAGACAGTAGACTAGTTAGTCTAGTAGTCTAGTTAACTATGATATTAACTTAATTAACTAACTACTAGTTAAGAGGTCTTAGGTTTAATTCTAGCTAAAGGTAAAAAGAAATCCTTTATTAGTTAGATTTAAAATAAACTAATAAAAATAGTAGTATTATAGTATTAAATATATAAAGAGTTAATTAAATAGTCTAGAGCTATAGTAACTTAAAGTAAAGTATTAAAAGTATAACTTACGTAATAAGTTGATCTCTTTATTTTATTAAATATAGGTTACTAGGTATAAGGTATAGTTACCTTAAAGTCATATCTCTATAAAACTTCTAGCTAATATAGTTTATCCTTTAGCTAGTTAAGCTTTTATAAAGTATAACTAAGACATTTTTTGAAGAAATATTCTAAGTATAAAAGATTTAGTAAAAATAAAGGTATAAGGTATAAAAAGTAAAGTATAAAGTATAAGACTTAGAGTATTCTTCTCTATTAAGCTAGGCTTATAACTAGTAAAAATAACTGAAGTTATTTAGAATAGTTATAGAGTAAAATACAGAGAATAAAGATAGATAGAAAAAGTAAAAACAAAATTAACTATAGTATTCTAAAAACTATCTAATAAAAAGGAAATCTCTAGTATATATAATATAGTTATAAAGGGTCTAAGAGTTATTAGGGTTATTAAAGCGTATCTAAGAGTAACTAAGTGTTAACTAAGCGTAACTAAGCGCCGGTATATACCTATAGGTATAAGCGTTAGTATTAGTCTCTAAGTCTATGTTTTTATATTAGCTTAATAATTATTTATAGATATACTTATAGATATAAAATATATACTATTTGAATCCTTCTCGCTAGGAGAATCTAGTGGTGAGACTTAATTTATTATAAGACCTTTAATTATAAAGTTATATAGAGAATTTATATTATAAGAAATAAAGATATCAGTTCTTTAATTCTTAGTATATCCTATAGTTTGAAAAAATACCCTTAATATAGACTAAGAGTCTAGCTAACTTTGGGAAGAAGATTTCGCTATAGGATACTGTTATATACTATAACCCTTAAGTAAACTTAAAAAGTAGATAAAATATAATATTTGTATCAAAAAGATAAATATATTAAAGATTAATAACTTATTTCTATAACAATAATTTAGAATATAATAAAGTAGTAGTTTGATAGATATAATAATAATTTAAAGAAAGACTAACTTAGCTTAATACCTTCCAAGTACTATGAAATATAGAAAACCATTTCCTAAAAACTATAACAAAAATTACTAAAGTATAGACTATATAACTATAAGATTTAGCTTATGAAAAGTAAATATCTAAAGCTTAAACCTATCTATAGTTTAAACCTAATAAAAAGAGAAGCACTTAATAGATAGCTTAATTAAAAACTTTAAGAAAGGGTATATTTAACTATTAAAGTTAGTAATAAGATATTTAATTCTATTTTTTCAAGAATTAGAAACTATAATTATATATTAACTACTAAAAGCTTAATATTATTATAAAGAAATTTTCCATTACTATTTATCTTAAAACTTTAAAAGCTTTTATATAAATCGAGTAGTTTAAAGTACTTTATCTAAAAAGAATCTATAAGTTTATCTAAATTAAGAAACATAATAAACAGAAAACGGTATTCTAACTATAATAACGCTTATTTAAAACACTTATTCTACTTTTTAAACTTATTAATATACCTATTATACTCTAAATAATGATTAATTAAGTTTTCTAAAAGAGGCTTAATATCTATATTATCTACTACCTCAATAATATTTCAATCTTATTTTTAAAACTCTTTAAGAATATAAGAAATATATATATTTGTTAGAAGTATAAGCTCTCTTAAGCGCTCTACTACTTCTTTATCTTATATTTCCTTTATTATAAGGAATTATCTATATAAGATATATATATATATAATCTACTAACTTAGTAGGTTAATATATATATTGATTACGTAAGCAGGATGATTACGTAATCTAGTCGAATCTAGGAGAAGCACCTAGAATGTCCTCTTTGCTCCTCCTAACTCTATCTTTCCTATAAGGTTATTGCTTTAAGTTAGGGTTATTAACTTAGGGTTATGGAATTACGCAATCCTTAGGTTGATTTATAAGCAGCTTACGCAAGTATGGAATCTTCTAGTAAGCTGGACATGTCTATATAAGAGTTGGAATTCTTCCTGTTTTCTAAGTCTCTTATTGTCAAGCAAGCAAGCAAAATAGTTCTAAAAATAAGACTAACTATTATACTCTCTTTAACTATATTCACTCTATATCCTTATATCCTTATACCTATTATATCTACCCCTGTTATCCTATATTCTTGCTTCTATAGGATATATTCTTATATAAGAGATATACTCTCTTATATACCCCAGAGTTCAGCCCACCTGTTGTGCTAACAAAGAATAACTAAATAAATAAGATAAATAAGGGAATCCATACCCTTATATATTGTACTTAAAAACGTTCTATATATCTAAACCAAACTATTAAATCAATAATAAGAAACTTATAGCTATTGTCTAAGTATTTTAAAAATAAAAACCTTATTTATTTGAATAAAATATTAAGTTCTTATTTAAATAGATTATAAGAATCTTATTTACATTATAACATTGAAACAACTTAATAAATAATAAATTTAATAGTTAAAATTCTTATTAGAATATAACTTTAAGATAACTTACTAGAAAAGAAATAAAAATAGAAAAAAGATCCTCTTAATTAAAGACTAAACTATAAGATCTTAATACTAAAAGAAATATGTATTATCTTTAAATATAATACTAATAGTAGTATTATCTTAATATAAAAACTAATTATTAATATATATATTAATACTAGTATAACTAACACAACAATAGATAACTAGATATATAAAATATATAACGTTAAGGCACATAGATATTAGAGAGTAATAAAGATATTAGATAAATTTAATAATACTATTATTAAATAGACTCTCTCTCTCCTATTTATAACAGCCCTGATATATAAAAAGATTAATAAATATAAGGTAAACTAAAGATCTATTATCTATAACTAACTTATAAGATATAAGACTTAGCTAATATATAGATAGATATACTAAGAATATAAATTCACGATGGTCAAGGGAAAGATAGAGAAGAGTAAAAGGTAGAGGTAAAAGTGTTGATATTCATGATCATAATTCTTTCTCTATAAGGGAAATATTATCTTCTTATATAAAAGGTTATAAGATATATTGTAATAGATTATTTTTTAGATATCTTAGATATCTAGGGGTTATAAAGTATGTAGGGTTTATCTTTGGAATCTAGGAGTTATTCTAGATATCTAGGGGTTACTTTAGGTATCTAGGGGTTATTCTAGATATCTAGGAGCTGCTTTAGATATCTAGGGGTTATTCGAGATATCTAGGAGCTGCTTTAGATATCTAGGGGTTATTTAAGTAAGACTAGCTTAGTTACTAGTTTTACTAATGTCTTAGAGACAACCTATATACTTTTCTTATCCATTTTACTAGTAGAATCTAGTTATCTTATTTATATTATTATATAACCTTTAGTTATAGTGTTATATAGAGATTTTGTTATAAGAAATAAGAGTTATTAATTCTTAATTCTTAGTTTCCTCCTTAAGTTATACTTATAAAGTGTAACTTATAAAAAAAAAAATTTATTATAAAAACCTTTATTAAGGGAAAATTGTATAGTTATAGTTATAGAAAAACCTTTATAAAAAATAAAAAAATTATAAGGGGAAACCTAGTGTATAAGCTGTTTAACCTTTCTTTTAGAAAGTAATTCTTTATTATCTATAGTTTCTTTAGGTAAAAACCCCTTTATATTTAAGTTTATTGTCTCTATAAAGTATTTAAATACTTCTTTATTAACTGGTTTAGTAAAGATATCTGCTATATTATTTCCAGTGTATATATGATATAAAGAGACTAACTCATTATTAACAGCTTGTCTAGAAAAGTGGTATCTTATATCTATATGTTTAGCTTTCTTATGCAGTTCTGGATTTTCAGTTATCCTTTGGGCTGCTTCATTATCTATTAATATAATAGGCTTATTAAGAGTTAACTCTAAATTCAACTCTTTATATATATAAGAGAAAGAGTTATATAGATATATAGATTCTTTTATAGCTTCACATAGAGCCATATATTCAGCTTCACATGTAGATAAAGCAACTGTTTTCTGTTTTATACTATTCCAACTTATTATATTATAGTAACCAAAAGTACTTATATATCCAGTTGTAGACATTCTATCATCTAGATCTCCAGCCCAATTAGAGTCTGAAAATAAGATTAACTGTAGGTCTATATTACAGTTATATATTAATCCAAGGCTAGGGTATTTATTAAGATATCCCCATATTCTATCTAGAGCTACAAAGTGTTCTCTAGATGGGTTACTCATATATCTAGCACATAAATTAACTGGATATGTTATATCTGGCCTAGTTTTTAAACTAGCATATAGTAGCGATCCTACTTCTTGTTGGTATCTTGTTATATCTTCTTTTGTTGCTTGTTCTATATTTTTCCTTAGTTTTATAGAAGGTAATATAGGGTTATTATAAGGATTTATATCCTTTTTATTATACTTTTCTAGTAGTTTATTTATATATTTTGTTTGGTGTATATATAAGATCTTATCTTTTCTATTTATAGTTATTTCGTTCCCTAAAAACGTATGCGGAATTCCTAAGTCCTTTATTTCTATATATTTATATACAGCCTTATAAAAGTACCGTATGTCTTCTTCATACTGAGCTGTTATTATTATATCGTCTACGTGACATACTATTATAGCTCTTATATTCTTATTATTTGCTATAAAGATTCCTTCATCATAAGGGGATTCTTTAAAGCCTATCTTATTTATTATAGATCTTAACCATTTATACCAAAGTCTAGGGCTTTGTTTTAGTCTATATAGAGCTTTATTTAGCTTACAGTATAGGACTTTTTCTATATTATTAGTATATTCCAGGGTATTTATGTTATGGTTATATGAAAATCCAGTAGGTAGTTGTACCCATATTTCTTTATCTATATCTGCATGGCAAAAAGCATTAGAGATATCATATTGTCTAAAATACCATCCTAGCTTTATGCCTATTATTAATATAGCTCTATAGTTTTCTGGCTTACAGGTAGTACTAAAGGTTTCTAGGTAATCTATACCTATATATTGGTTATACCCTTGTACTACCCATGTAGCCTTATATTTTATAGGATTTTCCGCTATATCTGTTTTTAATTTATATACCCATCTTCCTCCTAAGGGTTTATATCCATTAGGTAGAGGAAGTATATTCCAAGTATTCATCTTATGAAGATTATTAACCTCTTCAACCATTGCTTGAATCCAATTATCTCTATATATAGAGTTTATTGCCTTTTTATATGTTGAGGGTTCATCGATTGTATTTTATAGATAAGATATATAAAGCTTTATTAAACCTATTTATTTGATTATCTTTATTATTTATAGTGGAAAGTATTGGTTTAATTATAGGGCAGTCTTTTATAGTATATAAAGCGCTTTCTTGTTCTGCTACCCAAGTATATTCTTTAAGCTTTTCCTTATCTAGCTTAGGAATTTCTACTACTATCTTGGAATTATTAGTTATAGGACTATTATTATTATTATTATTATTATTATTATTATTATTATTATTATTATTATTATTATTATTATTATTATTATTATTATTATTATTATTATTATTATTATTATTATTATTATTATTATTATTATTATTATTATTATTATTATTATTATTATTATTATTATTATCTATTTCTCCTAGATTCAAGGCTTCCCTTCCACTGTTATTGTCACGTAGGGGATTATTTATAGGAGAAGGCATAAATTGATCTTCTAGAACTACTATATCTCTAGTCCAAAAGGTAGTTTTCTTCTGAAAATCATATATTTTATATATATTGCTTCTAGAATTTAACACTATTGCTTTAATAGCTTTATTATCTAACTTCTTTATCTTAGGATCTTTATTCTTATAATAACATATAGATCCAAATGTAGTTATATTATCTAAGTTAGGTTTTATATTATTCCTTATTTCATATGGTGTTTTATATTCTAGAGCTTTATGAGGAGTTATATTATATAAATCGACTGCTGTAAGGGCAGCTTCTCCCCATAGATATAAGGGTAAGTTAGCTTGTAGTAATAAAGCTCTTATTTTATTAGTTATAGTCCTTATAGCTCTTTCTATTATACCATTAGGTTCATGTGTATAAGGTGCCTTTATATTATGGTTTATAGATGTAGTCTTTATAAAAGAGATTTATTATTTATAATATTTACAGTAGCTGCTGTATCTAAGCAGAAAAGAACTGAATTTCTATCTATAGGTGCTATATTACAACCTATAGTCTTATTAGAAGAAGTCATATATATAGAAGCGTAGGAATTACTTACGTCTTCAAAGTCTAGATCTATAAGATCTTGATCTTCTTGATCTTCTTCTTGTTCTTCAGTGATTTTATCTACTGTTTCTTGTATATCAGAATCAGAATCTTCTTCTATTATAGCCTTTCTAGCTATTAGAGCTTTCTGTGCTCTATAAAGCTTCTTCTTCTTATTATTTGCCTTTCTTTCTATTCTTTCTTTATCCTTATGGTTCCAGGACTTTGGAGCCTTATTTGGATGTAAAAGTTGCAATCTTCAACCAAATGGTTTTTAGTTTGCAATATGTGCAATATAATCCTTTTATCTTCTTCCAAGGTTTCTTAGGCCTAAAAGAAGTATATAGGACTGTAGAAGAGCCTTTTCTTTTTGCTTCATCTATAAGATTTGCAAAAAGAGATTCTATAGTATAAGAATCAGCATCTTTTCTAAGAGCTTGTGTTACGTTGGTTATAAAGCCTTCATAACTATTATCCAGACTATTTAATACCCAAGCTATAATAACTTGTTTTGGTAAACCCATATCCTTAGAGGATAGGTCGTCTGTAAGCTCTTTTACCTTATTTAGGTAACTCTCCATAGAATCAAAAGAGTCTAAAGAGGTATTGAAAAATTCCTTACAAGTAAGATATTCATTGGTAAATCCTGTAGGTTCATATAGATCCTTCAGTTTTTCCAAGCTTCAAATCCTGTAGTTGAATCTTTTATAACCCGTAAAGGGGCATCCTCACAAAACAGCTTCATAAAAGCTAAAGTTTTGTTATCAGACTTCTGCTGAGCAGGAGTTATAGGAGGTGTTATAAGACTTGAGTTTATATCTTTACTTATAAGTAAAGCCTCAAATCTGGTTGCCCAAACTAGGTAGTTAGAGCTACCTGAAAGGCGGGGGATATTGATAGATCTTTCCATCTTTAAAAGATGAGGAAGTGGTTAGATTTGATATTGAAGGTTATGGTTGGATTTGTTGTGAAAAATAGATATTGAAAGTATGTGGGTTTGTTTGTATTTGGCTTGCGTTGCGTTGGAAGTCGATTTTATGATATATATGGGCGTAATCCACCAAAGCTTTCACCAGCCAGACAGCAGACCAGTTAGTCTAGTAGTCTAGTCAACTACTAAATTAACTCAATCGATTGACTACCAATTGAGAGGTCTTGGGTTCAATTCCAGCTGGAGGCAAGAAGAAAGATCCTTTATCGGTTGGATCTTAAAGTAACCGATAGACCTTCTGAGCGTTGTTGGGTTGGTTATCCGTCCGGAGCTGTAGTGACGTAAAATATAGCTGGTGTGTAACTTGCCCGGTAAGCCGATCCCTCTATTCCATTGAATATGGATTGCTGGGTATGAGGTGTAGTAGCCTTAGAGTTGTTCTTCCATAAAGTTCCCTTATCAATGTGGTTTGTCCCCTGATAAGGTTGAGCTTTTGGATAAATAAATCCTTTTTTAACTTTTTGTAGCAAGTCTTAAAGGTAAAAAAGGGGAAGTAAAGAGATAAAGTCCTTCTCTATCGAGCTGGGCTCATAACCACTAAGAATATAAATTCACGATGGTCAAGGGAAAGATAGAGAAGAGTAAAAGGTAGAGGTAAAAGTGTTGATATTCATGATCATAATTCTTTCTCTATAAGGGAAATATTATCTTCTTATATAAAAGGTTATAAGATATATTGTAATAGATTATTTTTTAGATATCTTAGATATCTAGGGGTTATAAAGTATGTAGGGTTTATCTTTGGAATCTAGGAGTTATTCTAGATATCTAGGGGTTACTTTAGGTATCTAGGGGTTATTCTAGATATCTAGGAGCTGCTTTAGATATCTAGGGGTTATTCGAGATATCTAGGAGCTGCTTTAGATATCTAGGGGTTATTTAAGTAAGACTAGCTTAGTTACTAGTTTTACTAATGTCTTAGAGACAACCTATATACTTTTCTTATCCATTTTACTAGTAGAATCTAGTTATCTTATTTATATTATTATATAACCTTTAGTTATAGTGTTATATAGAGATTTTGTTATAAGAAATAAGAGTTATTAATTCTTAATTCTTAGTGATATATGTTACGGTCAGTAATCCGAAAGTAGGGTTTCCGCTAATAGTATAGCTGAGGTCGATACTCAGTAACAGTATTGTTGGCTTGCTGGTCCGTTGGTCACCCGGTGATCAGTCGTGTGGTTAAAGGTCGTAAGGGTAGCTTGTGTATAGCTTCTCTTGTCAATGAATCACTAAAGGGATACTAAAAGGTATTCAGAGAATATATTACAAGTTGATTGCTAAAGAGCTATGGAAGTCTGTCCTTAAGTGTATCTAAGTCTATCCTATATATAAGTCCTGTTCTTGTCAATCTTAATTATGTCCTATGATCTTATTGGTCCTGCTTACTTTATTTACCCCGTTAAGCGCTTGGTGGGTACTACTGATCGCTCAGTGGGTCCCGATGATCGCTCAATGGGTCCTATAGGGTGATCATCTTATCTTATCTTCACGTGACTTGTTCCATGGTTCTTCCGTTCTAGGGAGTCATCCTTTTGTTGGTTTTGTATGAAGGTTGTGTTGCTTGCTGTTGTCCTGTCTTGGTGGGGTAACACACCTATAACTTGTTTGGTCGTAACATCAGTTCTCCCTTTTAAAGGTCTTGCCCTTAAGACCTATATAAATAGGTGGTATGTCCCTTGTTAGGGTTTTTATTAAATCCCCCTTCCTTATGTTTGCTAACGCCATGTTAGATCCTTAGTTATAGCAAGCATCTTCTACCCTTTATTATAAACATTATGCTTTGTGGACCTTCTAATTTAGGTATAAGGTCATGCCTTACATATATTGTCACTCTTAAGGGGTGTGGTGTAAGATGATGGTGGAGGGTAGTGTTTATGGTAAATATACTTATTTAGGTTAATCCTGTAATGCGACTTAAGATGCTATTTGTTTTTATATATATTTCGTTATGGCTTAACGTCTTTTCCTACTAACTTATTATAATAGATTGTTTACTTAATAAAGTAAGTCGTCTAGATTGTAAAGAGCAGTCTAAGGAAGTAATTCTTTATTAAAGAGTAGATACATCAAGAAAGGCTTAGGTAGAAATAGATATATCGCTAGTAAAGCTTGATTATATTTATAAGGTAAAAAGGATAATGTTTAAGAAGGGTGAGGTTATATCATCTTTTACCAAAGAAGAAGAAGAAGTGGTGTCAGAGTCGGCTGTGGTTCATAAGGCATAGTCCAGTGGTGCCTTTGGTGTAATAGATTGGGATTCTATATTGAATAAGAATGCCGATTTATTGAGTTTCAATTTTGATCTTTTTAGGGAAGTAGGGGGTTCTTAGTTGCTAGCTGGCATCCCTAGGCGAATGAATGGGTTCTTGTTTTACGGTCGATTCGTCTTGTAAGGTCGCTATAGCGGTTGTGGTTGCTTTACTTTATTCCTTGGTTTATTACGTTAGGGTCCTACTATAGGTGCTAGTGTTTCTTCCCTTATGTGTAATTCCGTTTAGTAGTTTTTAAGTTTTCTTCTGTATAGGTCAAGTTTAATACTGGTTCCCACATTTTGCTTTTATAGCTATATCCTTTCTATTTAATAAGGTATTATATTTCTGGTTTTTTGCCTGTTGTTTAGCCTGGCTGGTTATGGTTAATGATTCGTTTGATCTTGTATTTTGGTTTGTTTCTATTCATAATAATGGGATCTTGTGCTATTGATCCTTATAGTGCTGGTTTAAGCAGTATACTATGGAATACCGGGTGGATTTTTATTATATCCAGTAAGTTAAGTTTATAGTTTATATTTAAGACTTTCTTGAGGATTTTAAAAGGCCTAAGTTTTTTATAGTTAAGTTTGTCGCTTAGTCGCTTGGTTTTGATGTTTCGGCGGCTGAGATACACGCTATCTCCCTCCTTAAAGGTTGGTCCCTTAATCCTTGCTTAGTTAGAGTACTTTTTTATTTATTATCTAATAAATTTAAGGTCCTTGGTAACCTTATCCTGGATTTCTTGTAGTTTATTAAAATCGGCCATGGCTTTTAGAGCCTGTGGTCCTTATTAAGGTTCTCTATATACGGTTGGTTGAAATCTATAGTTCAAGTAGAATAGTAAGTGTTATATATTTTCTCTAATAGCACTATTATAAGTAAATTAGGCTATAGGTAGTAGTAATACCTAATTATTTTGGTTATAGTTAATATAGTATTGGAGATACTATTTAAGTATCTAATTGATTTTTTCTGTTTGTCTGTCGGTTTATAGATAAAATAATGTTAATAATTTATAGTCTATTCTAAGTTATAAGATCAGGGATCTCTAAAACTTAGATATAAACAGCTTATCTCTATCTAACATAATTTCCTTAGGTAATCTGTGGTTACTGATGATATACTTAAGGAATATATATGTTAGGTCTTCTGCTGTCCTTAATTCTAGGTATAGGATAAAATAAGCGTACTTTATAAGTCTGTTGACTATTATAAGAACACTGTTATAATATATTTTTATAAGTGGTTCTCTTAACTTTAGTAGTTTAATGATAAAGTCTAAGGAGATTAAGTACCATGCTTCTGGTGGCACTAGTAGTAGTTAAATTTGCCTGTATAGCTTATAAGGACTGTTTTTGTTTTTCTTATATATTTTATAGTCCTTGATTACTAAAGCTACTTCTTTACATATAACTTTTTAATCATAGTGTTATCTAATTTATTTAAAGGTCTTTGTGATTCCTTGGTGTCTATATGCTTTTACACTATATATCTTGTGGGTCTGATCTGCTGTTATTCTGTTAGTTAAGCTGGTACTAACATGTTTACCGATTATAATAAGTTTATATATAGGTATGATGTCACTGTTGTTATTATATTTAAGAATTACTTATATTTCTTCTGGTATTAGGGTCTTATGGTCTGGTCTTTTGCTAAAAGCGTCTGCTTTTCTGTTTTTAGTGTCTTTCCTATAGACAATTTTAAAGTTATATTTTGAAAGAAATTCTAACCATCAGATTTATCTCTTATTAAAAACCTTTACGGTTGTGAAATAGGAGAGGTTCTTGTAGTCTATATATACCAAGACTTAGTGCTTAGTTCCTGATAGGTGTGGTCTCCATTTTTAGAATACTTTAATAATAGCCATAAGTTCTTTATTATAGATCTGATAGTTTAATTTAGGTCTATAGAAGGCTTTAGAGTAGAATATATATTGATAGAGTCTTTCTTCCTTGTCTTGTTATCCTAGTTGTCTGCCTATAGTAAAGTCTAAGGCATTGGTCTCAACTTTAAAGGGTTTATCTAGGTTAGGTATTCAAATAACTGGTTCTAAAGTCATAAGCTTCGTAATCTTGTTAAAGGATTTATTATATTCTTCTATCTATATAAATTCGGTGTTTTTATATATAAGTTTCTAGAGTCCTTCAATATAGCTTATATAGTTCTTAAGGAATCTTTAATAGAAGTTTATAAATCTTAAGAAGGATTATATATCCTTGATGTTCTATAGTATAGGCTAATCCTTGACTGCTTGAATCTTCTTTTCTTATATTCAGATTTTACCTAGTGTAATAGTGAATCTAAGGTAGTTGACTTTCTATATATGGAATTTGCTTTTTTCTGGTTTAACTAATAGTTTTACTTCTTAAAGTTTTTAAAATACCTAATATATATGTTTTTTATAATCTTTAAGCGTTTTCAAGAAGATAAGGATGCCGTTGAGGTAGCAGACGACAAAGATGTTGAGATTTTCTTGGAGAACGTGGTTAATTATTGTCTGGAATGTTGCAGGTGTGTTGGTGAGTCTAAAAGGCATAACAAGCGTCTTAAATAAGCCTTGTTATGTTTAGAATACTGTTTTCTATTTGTCTTCTTCCTTGATGTGGATTAGGTTATAGGCTCCTTTCAAATCAAGGGCTATAAACTATTTGGCTTTATGTAGAAGGTCTTATAGCTCTGAGATAAGTGGTAGTAGATATATGTTTTTTTTAGTGATATTATTAAGTTATTAATAGTCAATATATAGTTATAATTTCCTATTCTTCTTAGGTATAAATAGAATTAGGTATCCTACTGGTAAGTCTGATGGTCTGATATATCCTTTCTTGAGATTTTTATTTAGCTATTTATTAAGTGTTTTCTATTCTATCTCATTTAAGTTGTATATCGGTTTTAACCTAAGGTATATTCCAGATAGCAGTTTAATTTTATGGTTGTATAGACCATGTTTTAATAACCCTGTTTCTAGTTCTTTAGCAAACAGTTTTATATATTTTCTGTAGTTCTTAGGAATCAATAAGAGCCGTTCTATTGTTTTTTGTTCCTGGTTTATTAATTTAAATCCTTCTTCCTTAGTAGGTTTAATCCTTTAGATGTATACAATATACTTTAGTTATATCTATAATTTATATAGGGGTTGCGGCATATAACGCTGCCTTACTGCTAAATCTCTCTACTAAAGTTAGCTAGACTTCTAGTCTATATTAGGATTATTTTGTCTTAACTATAGGATACTAAGTATAACATGTAGTCGTCCTATTACTATAATAATAAAGACTAGTTGTTTATAATAGTTATAGGTAACTATAGAGAGGTGTACGGTCTCTAATTTAATAGTTCTTTTGCTATACGTAACTATTTTTCTTTTAATAGTTTAAAGGGTATATAGGTCGTTCTTATATCGCTATTGAATATTCTATTGATTTACTAGTTAAGGTAATATTAGGTTTACCTATACTTTACTATCTATTATAACTTAAGTAGGCTGTCTATTGATTTAGACTTTAAGTATTAGGTGTATATTATTATTATTTATGGATATTATATATAGGGACTTCCTGCCCTACGTTGCCTTCTGTGGTCCTATTATAGTTGGTATTTGTTGTTTTTTAACTGTTTCCTGGCGTTGTCGTTATTAGTAGAAGCGTCCTTCTGTAACTAGGTTTACTATATATATGTTTTTCCTTTATAGTGTAAGATATATTTGTTATACTTAGATTCCATATATAGGTAATGATCTTGTATCAATTGATAACATCAATGGCGCGCCACATCTTTTGTGCAGTTTCATTTCTTAGTGTTATATACATAGTTAGACTAATGTTTGGTTATCTTGTATATATAAGCCATTGGTTTCTTTAAGCTTGGCTAAAAACTGAGCCAATTGTTACGGTATTCTTTAATTTCCTATGTTTATAATTTGTGATCTATATAGATTCTAGGAATTAGCTGTTTATTCTGTCTTTATAGGTAAAAAGAGAAAAGTCCTTTTTTTTCCTTATGTTTCCTATAATCATTATAGATATATTCTGCCTAGAATACACCATAATGTGTAAGGTGATCGGGATCTAATCGTTTATTATCCCTAAATATAGATGTTTCCTTAACTTTAAGGATTGGTATATGGTCTTAATCTAGGTCTTAGGTTCTATAGAAACAGACTTCTTGATTATTAGTGTCCTTCCTGATTTCTTTAAACCCTAGTGCCTTATCTTTCGTTATTAGTAGGTTTCTTATAGAGGTTAATACGGTTAAGGGTTTATATATGACTAAGAAATGAAACTGCACAAAAGATGTGGCGCGCCATTGATGTTATCAATTGACACAAGATCATTACCTATATGTGGAATCTAAGTCACCTCCTCAAGGGCTATAGAGACTATTGGCCTTGCACAGTTATGTTATGATAGGCAAGAACCCTAGGTAAGCAACTCCTAGGTA
This sequence comes from Colletotrichum eleusines, assembly GCA_016807845.1. NCBI lineage: Eukaryota > Fungi > Ascomycota > Sordariomycetes > Glomerellales > Glomerellaceae > Colletotrichum > Colletotrichum eleusines. The sequence goes on from JADEZO010000009.1 coordinate 3,285,131, forward strand.
AGAATCCTATTTTTTATGCGTGCGTGCGACCGGACTCGAACTCGCACACTCTCGTGCACAGAGCTAAGCTGGGCTCATAACCACTAAGAAATGAAACTGCACAAAAGATGTGGCGCGCCATTGATGTTATCAATTGACACAAGATCATTACCTATATGTGGAATCTAAGTACCCTGTTAGGCTATGTTTATTATCCTTTTTGTTTAAGCTGTCGTTTGTATAGTTAATTATCAATCTTGACGGCCTTATCTATAAATTTATAGAATTTATCTGGTCGGTTGTCTTGACTGAGTTTATCTTTAATGTCTTCCTTAAGTCCCTGATAGAATTTTGCTATTAAGGCTTTATCTCCCTATTCCAGTTTTAAGGTGATATATTAAAATTCGGTGGTATATTTACTAGCTGATCCTTTCTAAGTAAGGCCTATAAGTTCTTATTCTGCTATATATTCCTTATTAAGGCTACTAAAGACTTCTTTAAGTTGTTTCTTAAAGTTCTTAAACTTCCTAAATATCTTTTTAGTATTATCTTCTCGGTTTTCTCTATTGTTATCTAGGTAGTCCTATATTATAGGTTTAAACCAGGCTAAGGCGTCTTTCTTCAAGAATAAGGCGGCATATAACACCTTGTTGGCCTTAGTTGTAAAGGAGTCTTTATAGAACTTAAAGTAGGCCTTAGTTTAAGTAAGGAATCCTTATAGAGTTCCTAAGGTCCCGTTGTAGGGTTCAGGGTCCAGGTACTTGGCTTATAAGGGTAGAGCAGGCCTGGGTGCTAACAGCTGGGCTTGGAGTTGTTGATTTTCTTCCCATAGCTAGGTAATCATGTCAAGCAGCTATTAATTGGTTGGTCTGGTTGCAACCAGAGTTAGAGCGGCAGTATGTGGGGTAAAAGTAGATATTATAGAATACTGTTAGGTAAGTATTAAGGTTAACTTACTTAACAGGAGTAATTAAAATGTTACGGTTAGTAATCCGATAGTAGGGTTTCTGCTAATAGTATAGCTAAGGTTAATACTTAGTAACAGTATTATTGGCTTACTGGTCTATTGGTTACCTAGTGATCAGTTGTATGGTTAAAGGTTATAAGGGTAGCTTATATAGCTTCTCTTGTTAATAAATCACTAAAGGGAGACTGAAAGGTATTCAGAGAATATATCACAAGTTGATTACTGAAGAGCTATAGAAGTCTGTCCTTAAGTGCGTCCAAGTCTATCCTATATATAAGTCCTGTTCTTGTCGATCTTGATTATATCCCATGATCTTGTTGGTCCTGCTTACTTTACTCACCCTGTTGAGCGCTCGGTGGGTACTACTGATCGCTCAGTGGGTCCTGCAGGGTGATCACCTTATCTTATCTTCACGTGACTTATTCCATGGTTCTTCCGTTCTGGGGAGTCATCCTTCTGTTGGTTTTGTATAAAGGTTGTGTTGCTTGCTGTTGTCCTGTCTTGGTGGGGCAACACGCCTGTAACTTGTTTGGTCGTAACAATATATCTTTTTAGTCCTATTAAGTTAGTCTTTACGTTTAGTCTATCCTTTAATAACTAAGATCTAAATATCTAATCTATAACCTTTATCTTAAGTCTTGTTAAGTTACTAGATATAATAGAATCCCTAGGTTAAGGGGCGGGGTACCTATAGATAGATTCAATCGTCGAGCTATCGGCGATACGTCGGCCCGGCCAGCCACATAGAATCCCCCTCAGCTGGGCCAGCCAGCTGAAGAGGTCAAGTTAAATTCTACATCACCACCCATACCTACTATCCACACCTCTGAATCCGTTGTCTTTTCCCAGGCTTTGCCCCCTAGGCACAATACTATTACAGGTCCCTTTATCGCTAAATAGCACCTTTACCACTACAAAGTATATAATATAGGCATAAAACTTAGATATCGGCAAAACAGATAGGTCCAGATGAATCCAGTGTATGCAAATTATCCAGCAAGACCGGAAGTTGTATATAGGTAGATAGGAAAGGCAGTGAAATAAGCGATGATAGGTGTGATGATGGTGGTGGTGATGGTGCGCAGGCTGTGGGGGTGCACAGTAACTAGGGTGGGGGAGTTAGTCACCCTCCGCTTGCTGTTTGTTCTCACACAGCGCGGAGAATAGCCAGATGATCTACATATTACTTTTCACGCGAGAAAAGCCAATGAATGTGCCGTGCAGGCGGTGGAAAGCACGAGTTAGAGCACACATCAGGGCATGTGCGAATATAAACAACAAGGAAGGCTTAATTATGCGAAAGTAGAAGTGTGAAAAGAGAGGTCCTATACAGGGGAATATGCGAGTAATGAGTGAAACGCCACGTGATATGGCACACGGGGGCACTGTTACAAAGTGCCTATTGTGCATGAAGCTATCGCGACAAATTCCCACATTATAAGCGTCGACAACATCGTTCACGGGGAGTCTTCCGAGCAGGGACCGGGGGAGGATACGTCAGTAGAAACCGCTGCTAAGGAAACGTACATAGTACTATGTACATTGAATGTCGTAATTCGGGCCGCTGCAGTAAATGTTTAAACTGTTGCAACATAGTAACTCCAACTTAGAGTTTTAGATTTAGAGTTTGGCTGTGCAGCCTCTTGGGATGTCACTTGGGGGCCAAACTTGGGCCCGTTGTCGACTCATGTCAAGTAAGGGATATAAGACGTTATATATGTCCCGACTCGAAGGAGAGTTCCGGCACATGGTTGAGGAATCGGTGATTACCAGGGCCCTCTATCTTGGTGTAAGTCGCACAGTTAGCAGGATAGGTATGATGTCGAAGTTTTCCACTCTATTAAGGTTCCGGCGCCGATATACAGTCCGAGAGATCAACTAAAACCCTGCCGTTATGGTTGCCGAATCCAGTCTATAAAATGCCAGTTATATACGGAGTTCATCAATATACTCCTTCTAGACCACCATAAGCAGTCTAGACCAGTTCACCTGGTAAATGAACATCACGATACACATAACCCGATAAACGGAACGTCTGGCCTATGCTAGATCTTAATATTTTAGTACGGTAGAAAATACCTGATCTCGTGGAGTAACTGCCCTATCAGACTTTAACTATGGTCTGGAGTCAACCACCCTTGGTATATTACCTATACGCTAGCGTCAGCAAATGTGGCCTAGTTAGAAAAGTACTGTTAAACTAAATATTAAGCATATAAGAGTTTTAGACTTACTACTACTCGGGATCGCCCTATTCTCCTACCCTATACACAATTTAATAGATGCGTCTACCCTCCGATATATATTGTTAAGCGAACTTTCTACTCTATTTACTTTAATGTCTTATCACGGTCAGTTCTTTGTGTTTGCCCAACATTTGTTTTAATCATACTGCCCAGCCGTATCCTTCAATGAGGCCCTTTGATATCAGTTTATGGAGATAAAAAGCCACCATATAGCCTTAAACGATAGCGTATACCAGATACCAGCGATGTTGCCGCGGGCGTTCATGGTAGGTCACGAACGCGTACGGCTGCCTGGTAAAGTGCATCCTCACGCATACTCGGCTTCGTCGAAAGAACGACTGAACGGCACAACAGGTAGTTATCTTTTTATATATCTCAATATCGGACGATGAGGATTGGATGACTCAGAAAGTTATTTCCACCTAACCATCACAGGACCAGTACGGACAAATCCCTTTAGGTGGGCTCCAGCAGTTGGAATCATTAGAGAAGTCGACTGCAAACAAAGCCGAGTGTTAGGGCCCCCTAAATAGTGCTTGGCGACTCTGAAGGCTATCGTGTCTCCGCACGAAGCCCTCATGTCTTTGTGCTGCGTTGGTAGGTATACCTCATAACAAGGGCATCATAGCTGCAGATACTGACTGCGCCTAGGAGATTCTTCTGGACTCACGTCATGTCCAACTGGGCAGTATACAACTAGAAGTTCGTCAATTTCATTTCTCCAATACAACCGTAGTCACCAATAAGCGAGAGGCCATCGTCTCATCCGACCCTTGAAGGAAAGTGAGAAGAACCACTCTTTCCACTCCGTGCTCGCTCGTCGCGGCTTCCGATCGTAAGTAGCAAGTGAGTGAGCCCACAGACTGATATCTGTCTATCACCAGTCGACTGTCTCCTCTTCAACCATTACCTTCTTCCGACTTCAGATATGTGAAAGGTAAGGACCACTTAGAAACATACCTATGTCTGGTTTTGACTCTCCCCTTTAACTTTCCACTTAGGGGCGGTGGTTTGTCCGAAGTGCCCCTTCTCCCGTCCCTTCCTACAACTCCCTCGTATCCTCTGTTCCATCTCTGTCTTCTCTCCCAGCGAATCTGCTCTTGAGCCTCCCTTGACTTTTCCTTCTCTCCCTTTCCGACTGGAATGGTCTGTCCGTAAAGTGCCCCCCTTTCTTTCCCTCCCACTCGACTCTCTTCCTCTGCACTCGACAGGCACGGCACTGAGAGAGAAGGGGTCCTGTGGCAGCCCCTCACTCTCGACTTTCTTCCTCTCTCCGCAACCCTTTTCCTCCCCCCTCGTTCCTTTCCCTTTACACTCGACTTTCTTTCTCTACACTCAATAGGGGGTACTCTGGAAAAGGGGTTCTCCGGGAGTGCCGCCACTGTCGAATCGGCTCTTTTCCTCCCCATTTGTCTCTGCCTCTTCAGAATACACCAGGGGGGTCAGATTAGACCTGTAGCCTGTCCGTAATTGCCCCCCCCCCCTTCCCCCCCTTTCAAAGATTTGATGACGGAGCCTTGAAAAGTTTCCTCTTTTGGTAGCTTTACCAACTTTTACCATAGGTATGGCAAAGGTTGGTATGTTCGCCTCTGGTCCACACTCTTTTTCTCTCCGCCCTCTAGTCACCTTCTCCTCTCTTCGTTCCCCTTCCTCTGAGTGCAGCATCAACAGAGATCCAAATCTATTCCAGCGTACCTTGTCATTGATCTATTTAGCGCATTTTGTCATGGTCCCCTTCTCTCATCTCTCCTGTTCTCTGAGTTTCTCCTTTCATTCGGCATTCTTCACCTCTTCTACTCTCTTCCAGCTGTCTGTACCTTACTTCTGGCTCCCCGTTTGCTTTTGACCCTCTTACTTTCCTTGATTCTTCTACTTCATACAACCTTCCCTGCTTGTCTTTTCTCTCGACACATCAACTGTCGACAGTGCTCTACCCTGCATTGGCTACTCGTTGTTCTTTTTCGCACGTTCCTGAAATGTTCATCCAGCTTGCCAATTTCCTTATCCCCAGATAACCCCACGCAAATGCACCACCTACCGCGAAGGGACACTGCTGTTGTGGCCCGCTCCAGTATCTATTTTCTCAATTAAACGTTCTTATTGCCATTATACTCAATTCATCGTGCCCTTAACCAGACAACGCCTTTATGTTTGAATTTCAGTTCAAGAGCACAGTATATGTGACAAAAGGGAAGTGCTTGGGCTCACTCCCACTGAGCCAGCGAGCCAAAAGGCAGAATGATCAGTTGGAAAACCGAACCCCAGGCTATTACATGAACTATCCTTGACGGTATGAGCCAATTGCATTCCCCCGCTGGGACGATAAATTTGTCGTTTCAAGCGATATTGTTATCAACAATATCTTGTGGCTTTCCACAAATCAAGGGTATCCAGAAGACTCGGTGCAGAAACTACGTAACGAAATGCGCGTCTCACGCAACAGCTAGCAACTATATTGGCTGATTAGATGCAAGCGTCAGCAGCAACAATACATCTCGGCTCAATGACACTTGCTGCCAACCCAGGTGACTAGAAGACTAGCATCGTTACTAATATCACTTCTATAACTATATTTGAGTACTATCACAAGACACTCTCGTTGCTTTATGATATGTTGGGAGTCTAGCTCTCTAACCTCTTTATTAGCTGTATCTCAGTAATGGTTAGGCGGCTGTCTCTGCTTTCATTCTCAACTAAGGACTTATGTGAATGCTAGGCACAAAGCAGAGTGACTTGAACAAGGTCATCTTTGGGATTCAAATCCACAGTCATCACTAGTAAATTACTGAATACAGAGGGCATACCGTTGAGGCCCACAGACAGCGTTTAGAGAACCTAGGCTCATACATATGATAACAAAAAGTACAATCACAATTGTCACTGCTATAACTATATTTACGTAGTAATACAGCAGATTGGTTTATAGTAAGTATTTATATCTTTTATTAGTGCAAGGTCTAAGAAGTAGATTATACTCTTAATGGCCTCAGCAGAAGCACCTAGCCACTTGTCCACTTCTCTACAACCAAAGCATTATAAGGCCCTTCTAGATAGTTACCACTATATAGAGTGAAGAAAAGAAAAAAAGCTCTAAAGATAAAAGGGTCTAGTACCAAGACAGGAATATTTCATTTAGAACTACCCCCGTTTAGTGCATTGTTCATTAAAGCCATCTCCGCACAACTATAATTCATATTAGAGAAATCCTTTTTCCAGGGTTTTTTTTAACTTACAAAGCCGCCAATTTTGTTCTGCATTACAACGCAAGAGCCGTGCCTGTATGTACCTACGCCTCGACATGTGTCATGGGTCTTATCACCATCAATAATACCGTCTTGGAGGCATCTATAACTTGGTTAGATTTATACATATACATTATTGGGAATCAGCTTACAAGCAATCCCAGAGAACTGGTTGGACTGCAGCTTGTACAGTTGCAAAGAATACAGCTAGTACAACTGTCTTGAATAACATGTTGGGTAAAGAATAATGACTTAGGGTATATGTTATTTAAATTCGAAGTAACGGATGCTTAGATGAAGTGTGTTGATCAAGTGGCCAAAAGGCAATGAAGTCAGGGCTTTTATACTTATGTTCCAGTAGTACTATGAGATCGGGCCGAAAGAGAATAGCTCTTGACAGGTCACTCGCATACACGCCCTCATGCCGCCGGCCAGGCCGGCTTTGTCAGTCACAGTATTACAGAGGTGACCTGGCAGGCGAGATAAGACTTACCCCTATCACTCTATATTACCAATTAATTTAGACCATGGTATGTTGAAACTTTGCTTTCCTCTAAACGCTATACTCCGTACTTATACTATGGTACCAGGCCGAAATTTTTTACCCCTGCCAGGTAACTCTCTAATACTCACCCCCCCTACTAATTTGGGTATGGCTAACATTACAGCACTCTTTTGCCAGCCAGCCAGCCGGCCGGCGGCCAACTGTTAATTTTCCCTCTATCCATCTATCTATCTATCTATCCTATCGCCTATCACCTATCGCCTATTACCACTATAGATAACCGCCGGCCAGCTGATATCTATATAAAGGATCTATTAGATATTAACCGTATATAGATACATATCTTTTTTTGAACGGTAGAGTCAACAGGCAGAAGATTGCCAGCCAGACCAGATTTTGTATTAGCCAAGTTAAGTATGCTCTTTAAATGTAATAGTTTCTATAAATCATGGTGTGTGTGGGTGTGTGTGGGGGTGTGACATGACAGGGGTAAAGGACTTACCCCTGCCGCCCTGCAGATCTATTTCTATTTCCGGACTAGCTTCCAAGTGAATACATCAATTGTAATATAAACCAAATCCTGCTCAATCATTTGAGCATCCTATAAGCAAAATGTCCTTTGTTCTTTAATACTTTAAGCTTTATATCTACCTTTCCTGTCCTATAGCTCGTAACCTTATCTGTTTATTGGTGTAGATGTTTAATGAGTAATTGAGTATATCAACGTTCTATAGTGCTAGGTGTTACGACCCAATAGAGTTACCGGACCAAAGTACCGCCACAGGCGGCTGGCGCCTACAGGACAACCGAGGAACAGAAGAACTATGTTACCGGTCACGTATAGATAATATAATGGGCCGACTGATCGATCAGTGGATCCAGTGATTGGTCAATGGAGAGACTGGTCAGTCAACAGGGTTAACCAAGTACATTATACGATGTACATCGTAATTGGAACTAATAGGCTTAAGAACTATAAAATCATAGAAGATAATAAATAGACTTCTATACTCTATAGCTTTCTAGTGATTAACTATATAAGAATAATAAAAGCGGATCCGTTATTGCTATTATGTAGTTGCGGCTTATATATCACTATAGACCCCCTAGGTTGAAATACCACCCGTTACAAGGCTGGAACTTTCTATTAAACACCAGCTTTTAAAGTATAAAGAGGTCTAGGGTTGGGCGGGCTCATAAGTACGAAGGTTACAGGGGTAAGTTTAATACCCCCTATGATGTAGCGACCTATATACTCTATGATTAATAGAAACTAGTGCATTTTCCACCCTCTTCTTTACACCTAAAAATCACCATAATGTATGCCCTCTATTCGCATTAATCACTGCTTGGCATCTATCGTGCATAGTGTATAGCTGTTGCGCACAATAGTCGGCTGGCCGGCCGCGGCGATAGTTACTGCTGTTGTTGTTATCCATAGTGGTGATGGGTGATGGTTAGGAGGGAAAATAACGGCCAGCCGGCCGGCCGGCTGGCTGGCAGCCAAATAAGTGGTGGTGGGTGTGTGGGTATGGTACATGACAGGGGGTATTTTATTTACGTCTGTTACCATCGTATAACAATAAAAGCAGATCTACAATTAGCGGAAACCCTACTATTAGATATCTAAGTTTGACAAGTAATACCTAAACTTTAACGAAATAACTAGTCCTTAGGTAGTTAATATACTAACTAGCTAGTTTACTAATACTAAGTATTAGTCTCTACGTACTTGAAATAGAGAACATTACTATTAGATTACGTATTTTAATACTTCAATATTACCTAGCTATCATATATTATATATTGCTATTACTATGGATTATATTATTACTACTTTACACTACTAGCTAGCTAACTAGGCACTATAGAATATTTCTTTCTTTGAGGGATACTTCAGTAAGTTAAAGGTTACTAGTTCAAACATTATAGCTAGTAATCTAACAGTGGAGTTTCTACTACTACTACAGTCAAGTTTAATCCTTAGTAATAGTATAGTTAGCAAACTGGTCTACGAATGATTTATTTATTACTCGGGTAGCCGATAGTTATACGGGTATCACATACAGCATATTGTTAACAAATGATCAAATTAGATGCTCGAAGGTACTTGGAGCATATACTATAAGTTGATTGGTAAAGAGATATAGAAGATTGTTAATCTACTGGAATAAATATCTCTTTATTATGCTATGTTTCCTTGAATCAGTTTTATCCGTTCACCAGGTTTTACCAAGCTTCGTATTCGAAGTGCACCAACTTTTCTTATGAGTTGGACAAAATAATGAGCAGCCGACAGTGGGTTGCATCAACTCGAGGTTTTGAGCACTGCCGAGAAAAGCAGACTTGACAACCTTCAGGTTGCCATATTCTCCTGTTGGCGAGGAACAATGTCCACTAGAATGGCGCAGTTCGAGTACATGGCATCCGCCATCGCTTGGTTGCCGTACTGCGATATGTCTCAGCTAAACGTACCGAGAGAGCAAGTGTAAAAAGAAAAGGGGGGAGGAAATAAAAAGGAAAAAAATAGCTTACCGCGGTGTACACCCATTGTAGCTCGGACTCCTTGGGCGTGGTAAGCCAGTGGACTGGCTTGGGAGTGTAGGAGCCCCCCATTGCTGGTAGACATCGTTATAATCCTCTATCAAATCAATCTCGAAGCCATGATCGACGTGGACGCCGAAGTTGTATCCGATGATCCACTCGGACGGCAGCGTGAAGGGGAGCTTCTGCTTGTGACGCATCGAGCAGGGCGGTCGAGGCCAATCATCATCTTCGTAATATTCGGAGAAGCCCTCTTGGTCGTTTTCGCTCATCGTGATGACGGGTGCGATTTTGGGGTCTAGGCCCAGAGCCTGGAAGCTTTCCCAAAGAACTGCGTCGACTCCTTTTAGGGTGGCCGGCATGGGCGCCTCTTTGGTGTGATTGTAGGCGTAGGCGTGCGAGCACCCTAAGTCAAGGGTACCGCCTGTGACTGGTTAGTCCGGTTCGAAAGGTTGCAGATAGTAGGTAAGAGGGCAATCACTCACCTTGGCCACCGAAGGGGTCCTGAGATACCATTGCTTTCAGGGCCTCGAACAGGGGCAGGCAGGCAGGATTCAACGTCGGCGATACGCCGGTGAGGCGGCCAGCTCTGCGGACGGCATACAAATTGTACATATGTTAGGGTAAGCCGATGGCCGCTGGTGACTTCAAGGACCTCGTGCTCGCAGTCGCTGTAGAAAGTCGCCCAGCGAATGGTGGGGTGAGTGGGGTTTCCTTGTTGGTCGGTGCTCCAGTCGAATGTCACCTCGTGCCCCTGTGGCGGACTTTGAGGTGGCCACCCTTGTGCTCGACGGGCAGGCAGACGACGGGCGTACAGTTCGGGGGGGGGCGTAATCCGAAAAGTGGAGTAAGAGTTCGGGTGGGGGGGGTAAAAGCCCTAAGCACTGTGTGAATTAAAAAAAAATGAACTAAAATAGTCTCAGCACATGCTTAGCATATACTGAAGCTATACTAAGACTTAACCAAAGATTATAGTGTTTACCTTCTATAACTATAGAGGACTTAACTACCTTAGTCTTCTACAGTTATAGAAGGTAAACACTATATTTTTAAGGATATACTAAGTATATGCTGAGAATATACTGAACTCTCACACTTCTCACACTTTAAGCTAAGCCTAAATAAGCCTGCTTACCCTAACCCTATGTTTTTTTACGCCCCCCGAACTGCGCTCCCGCAGACGACAGGGGACCCAAATTGCGAGGCGGAACGTGGAGTGTCGATGTGTGGCTTAAAATGGCCAGAGGGTCCAGAGTATACCTTGGTTCAATTAACAAAGAAGAAGAAGAAGAAGAAGAAGAAGTAGAGACTTTGTGGCGCTGAATTACTGGGTAGGCGGAAGAATCTTTTACTTATATTGAGCTTGTATAACTCGGCCCGCACGCCGCGATGGGTGGTGGAGTTAGAGAGGCTCGGCAGTATGACCTGAGCGACGGCGTCGATAATGCCTACCGAGTAAGGGTCGAATATAGTGCAGAATGCGGTAGGGTCCATTTGGAGGGCCTTGCGATAACTCTCGTCATAGACGTCTTGGCCATGGCAGCCGAAGGTGGCTGGGCGAGAATGCTGGAGTAGTCGGTTCAAGCCTGCGACCGATGCTTGGATGGGTGGCAGGCCGAGTTTTGCACAAGCTTGGTCGTCCCCAGTGCCATCCAAGTCCCAGCGGATGGTGATGGGGCCGGACTCTCTTCGCTCGCTGGGAAGCGACGGTCGGTCATCTTGACTGCCAGCTTCAGATGGGGAATTGGACTCGTGGATGATGGGATATCGCCTCCGCAAGCGAATAGGTGGCTCTGTTCGGCTAGAATGCGACTGAGGCCGCCGAGGGCCTCGTTGTCTCCAGAGCCTTGGGGCTCGCTTTAGTGACTAGGCACAGCTGCAGTTGCTGCTGCCCCTGAATCGAACGACATGGTGGATTACTGGGGTCGGCTTGTTGAATGGGAGGCGACGTGATGAGAAGTCGTATTATCGTTGCTATTGGTGGTCAAGTTACGCAGGTAGGTAGGTAAGTAGGTATAACTCAACCCCCCTACTTCTGCACCACCCCCACTTCTGCACCACCATCATCACCATCACCACCACCACTATCACCACTTATTTCACCACCTCTGCCGCCCACCCATATGCAACTTTCGGCCTCGCTAGATAATTCGGATGCACTGGATTCATCCGGACTATCCATATCGCCGATATCCGGACTTTGCGCCCGCTGGATGTCCCAAATAGTGGCGAAGGTGCTGTTAGGCGATAGACGGACCTTCTTTCTCTTGCGCTGCCGTATATCATCCAACTGGCCCTCCAGCTGGTGGACCTTCTGCTCTAGAAGTGCCCTTCTAGATGCCTGTTCATCATACCCCTTTTGCACCTTTCTAGATAGGTGACGAATAGTATGGGTATCTAGCCCATCCTCTGCCAGCTGGGTTAACTGGCGTAGTTGATGCCGTAGTTCAGCAGATCGACGAGGTGTTGACCATGGGACGATAGATACGGATTCACCCCACTGCTGGCTGCTAGGCTGGTTAGTCTGCTGGCTGTTCTGCTGGCTGGATGATGCCTTTATTACTAACGAGTTAGATAGAGGTCGCTGTATGCATATTGGCCATAGTCCAGCTGACCTCCAGCCACTTCTAACGTTCTGGGCTGTTATAGATGCATCTCTAGCCCTTATATAACAGGCCAGAAATGCCCTTTTGCCAGCAACAGTTGAATCACTAACCCAGTCATCTAGATATCCAACCTCCCTTCGATAGGCGTGCTTTAATGGGCTGAAGACCGATATATCCAGTGGCTGGAGGACAGCAGAGGAGTGTGGCGGTAGATATAGTAGATATATCTTGTTCTGGAAGCATTCCCACATAAAGTCAGTAGATATATGGCTGATAATGCCCATCTAGAACCAGCAGTCTGGCTGCCTCTGGCTCACTAGGCATAGTGCCTGGGATAAAGACCTTCTTTAGCCACTCAAGGGCAGTCTTCTCAGTTGTCCAGCCATTATCCGTATATGTGAAGTGCCATCCTTCATATCCAGATAGGTTAGATGGGAACCACTGGGCCTGGACTGATTTGCCCTTATATATAACCAGTGGGCATAGGGACCTCCCATCAGCAGCCACACACTCGATGATAGATACCCATGCCCGGGATCCTGGCTGCTTTTTCTGGATATGCTGCGATGCTGCAGAGCCCAGCACTAGCCCATTAGATCCCCTGCCCTCCATAATGCCAGTCTCATCCATATTCCATCGGTTAGATGGATGGATTCCCTGGATGGCAGGGATATTAACCAGAAGATGGAAAAAACCCTGGATAACCTCGGAAGAATGGGCCTTCCATCGCCGGGCATCTATTGCCCTAGATCGCCTGGTCCTAAGTGATGGGTTTCGCCGCAGGAATCGCCCTATCCACTTCCTCCCTATGGGCTGCTGCCCATCGCCTAGCATACGCTCTGCTAGGCCCTTTAGTTGTTGATGGGTAGGGCCAGCGCCTAGGGCATCCTGGATTTGAACCCATTCAGATAGATATTGCTCTTGGGCCTGGGATAACCGCTGCATATGAATATAAGCAGTATCCTTTGATTGCATGCCGTGGAATCGATGTCGAAGAGTATGATAGGGAATTCCCCATCTACGAGCTGCCTGGCGGATAGAGCAAGTAGTATCTATATCTTGAAGTGCCCGTTGGAGCTCATCTTCAGTATATTGCTTCATGATGGGTTAAAGAAGGTATCCTGAAAAAATGGCGTTATTTGGCGATATATAGCAATTGTTATAATAGTTTGAAAAAGGTAGTGGTGTTGATGAAGGAGGAGAAATGCGGGATTTTTGGGTGGTGCAGAAGTGGGGGTGGTGCGGAAGTGGGGTATTAGAGTTAATTACATAAACACCTGATGAGTCTGTGCTTGCGAGTCTTCCACGCCACAGGTCCTGTAGGTGGCGCCAGGCAGCGGCGCGGCTCCGTGCATAACTCGAAGTCCCCTGGTAGGCATCAACATTTCCGGATGGCTCATTGACTTAGTTCCTGTGAGTACGCCTACTGGATAGAAAGAACCCACCTATTGCAAAGTCGAATCAGATGCACAAGGTAGCAGGAGCGCCGAGGGCGAGGAGCAGGAACAGAATAACACGCGGCAAGAGGTTGGTGGGCGGAAGTACTAGTGACTCGGCCATTATGGGAGCGTCTACCAGACGTCGAGGTGCCCACTACGGCTACCTGACAAAGTTAAGTGTTACCTCAGGTACCTTCAAGTCCGTCCCTTGAGAAGGAACCAGAAAGGGCATGATGTAGGCAGGTACCTACCTACCTGGGTTCCTACCTGCCCACCTGCCCACCTACTGTTCAGGCAGCAACCATCCCCCACGTGTTGCAAACTGACACGACAGGCCAGACCAACGCGCAATGACGTTAAACCAGCAGGAGGGCAAATCATGCCATAGTGATGCGCCACACAGGTATAGACTACTAGGTAGGTAGGGAGGTAGGTAGGTAGGTAGGTAGGTAGGGGAAATGATTTATGCAGCCATTCTTCTGCCATGTCGTCAAGGACCCGACCGCCTTGTACTCGTACCTTGCTTGGTTCAATCAAGCAAGCCAATCAAGATAAAGTAGTCATTCAGTTGGTTCGTTCACTTCGTTGCAGGGAAGGCCATTCCCGTGTGTGTTTCCTTCCGAATTCGGCTCGCATCTGCATGGCAATTGGTCGCTGACAACAACAGCTACCGTGGGCCACGTGACTGAAAGTGCCAAAGCCACCGAGGTACGTATCCAACGTTCTGTTAATAATAGAGGCACTCACCCCCTTCTGACTTTGGTGCCTGTCCAATACTCTGTCTACCTGCCTACCTAGATAGGTAGAACTCAGTAGGTAGAAGTAATCAACGGTCTGGTCTGGTCACCACCTGCACAGAAAGACGGAAGGAGCTCTTTGGCCCATCGAATTCCTTCCAACGATTTCCACCCAACAGAACCAGCAACCGTCCCTTGCCTAGGACGCCAATCAGATTCATCAGATATCACCAATACCTCTATGATGAGATGGTCGGCGCTGTCCCTACCTGAAGGTAAACCCGAAAAGCTCAGCGGTAGTCGACAAAGGTACATGGGTGCCGTGGGTCGACGGACCAAAGCCAAAGAGCGCCCCCGGACTTGGAAGAAGAAGAACCTAGCCAAGAGAGCAGTGGTGAGGCCCGATGCTGTGTGGGAAACTGTTTGGGCCAGCCCCGAGGTTCGTCGCGTATTGAGGCGCACATGCGATGGCGATAGGGCCTCGTAGGCTTGCTAATACTACAACTCTGTCATCCGTCGGCGTCCGGATCTTAAGTCTCTCCATTGAGGTAACGTTTACAGCGATCCCGATCGCGAGATGCGAGACAAGTACCACGATCAGCACCATACGAACTGGAGCAGTGGTGGGATGCAGGAGCCCATCGAGTGTCAGCGAGACGAGTTCCCTGGCGCAGCCGTTTGACGTGCTCGCGACAAGAGTGTCTTGATTCGTCTGATTCCTTGGGCTGACAACGCTCCGGCGAATGCGTTGTTCAAAGGTTGCCCAGACAGAGAAGTCGATGAGCTGGTAGGTCAGCGTATGACTATCGATACCGTCGATTGCAATGGGAAAAAGTACCGAGTGGTGGGATAAGACTGTGCGCAAGATGGAGACCGTCATCGATGTGAACTTTTGAGAAAATGGGAAACATGGCCCCTGACTGGGGAATCACCGCCAACCCGTGTTGGCCCTCAACCCTCGTTCCGGACCCCGGCTTCGCGCTCCTGACCGACGACCTGTGGGACAAGCACAAGCCGGCCAACCGTGCCTACACGCAATACTACGCCGCATCACCTCTGGCGCGGTTCACTAACGGCATCTACCTAGGTTTAGCAGTCGTGTTCTGCGACTGTAACACAACCATCACGGCTGTCATACCACAGAGTCCATGGTGTCGACTGGAGGCAGTACAATCAAAAACGCGTGGCGTGATGCTCTGCCTAACGCTCACAGTGACAAATCTCATAGCCAAGACCCAAACGGCCTAGGCCATATCACAATCATCCAAATGGGAAAATCAGTAGGAAGGCCATCGCCTTAAGTGAGCGCATGTCCAGGTAGTGCATTCGCCCTCGGCTAGTCTCATACATTCTCCTTGACAAGAGAAAACAGGAAGGAGTATTCCAGGCTTTACAACTTTGAAGCACGTATACATCTTTCGGTCTCCAAGAGACCTATTATTTGACACCAAACACAAAGGCAGATGATCATGATGAGGAATCATGGCTTCTAGTTTTGTAATTAATAATTATGGAATAATATGTATCTCTGCTGTAAAGATTAGGGGCCCGCGTTACGGAAGCCCCGCCAGTCATATGAAACAGGATATGTATAGGGCAGATCATGTACGTTTCTGTAACATTGAGCGACGGTATTGAGTGTGTCGTCCTGCACCATTCGTGTAGGTATTAACATTTGGATAAAACGGTCGCCAGAGTAACCCTTTGTAGGGGACAGCCTTAAGGCGTGCTCTGGGGATTCGCCCGGTCGCAAATGTCCTTGTACGTAGGCCTGTATGTTTATCTCAGGCATATCCCATAAACGACTAGGGATCCAGACTTTGGGCACCTGACTGAGTGGGCTTGCATCAGCCATAACATAACACCACCTATCGCATACTTGATCAGTTTTGAATTCACACGTACATCCAACATCATATTACTTACCAATCGCCTCGCCGACCATCATAACCATCCACTGTCATTGAGAGGTAAACGCCATTACCAATCTGGGCTGCGCCATCGCGATTTGCCAGGTCATCATAGCTGGGGTCTCGGAAGATGTTGTTCTGCCGATTGATTAAAGCGGCTTCATACTATTTGGTCATTAGATAACTGAACTGGGTGTCATTGGCGCACAACTCCATTCTTGACTTACCGGGCTCACTCGTCGATAGCCGATTAGGACTCTAAGAGCCAGTGTAGCATGAGACAGGCTGATTAGAAGCACAAGGTGCTTGAGCGTAATTAAGACCATATTGGTAAACAGTGGAGGATTTCGCGCAGCCAGTCCCTAGGGGAAAACAAACAATAGAGGGCTGGACTTGCGAAAATTCAGATTCGCGTGATGCAGTACGACTGAAGTAGAATGCAGGAAGATCGTGGTACTTATTGGTGATCAAGATAGTGACACTGCGTTTTCTTCATTTAGTGCTGTCAACTCCTTCATCAAACGTTGTTTGCTTGCCTTAGCTAGTAACGCGCCCGGCATGTCTATTAGCCGATCGGTATTTCCGAACCACAAATCCCTTCCACGGATTGGCGCAGAATGCACGAGCCATTAAAATTTCCTTTTTTGTTCTTTTGTGGGGAAATCAATAACGGCAGCATTTCATCTATACGATGTACATATGGACTTTACGCACAATAACAGGCCCACACCGCCTAATTGAGTTAAGCCCAATTTGCGTATGCTTTCAAATAATAAAAACACCTGGTCGGCACTACCGGGACAAGAGTAACAAGCCCTATATGTCTGGCAGCTAGTCGGTGTTATCGAAATCCAATGTAGAAACTTGAAAGTCAAGGGAAATAGGAGCCTTCATGGAGTAAAACAACATCTAAACTATAGTAGCTATCAACTCAGGATGGACTATTTAGTGGCTTGAATCTCGTATGATGTACTGCACTAGAGCTAACTAGAGCTACCGTGACACATAATTCAAAAATATAACCTCTGGCCAAGCGCAGTGGCTTCCCCTCGTCTAGGCCGTCTAAACTATCGCCTAGGCGAGCCCCGACCAACATAAAGAAGCGTGCAACGGAGGTCTAAAATGGCACGTTTGCGCTGACGGGAACTGCTCTTGTGGTCCACCTCAAATCTGGCTGCCTTCTTCATCTACTCAATCAACAACTTTATCAGACGGCATCACGTCGGGACGAGTTTGAGGTTACTGCACGTAGGGTGTTTGATTCCAGCTAAGATGGCGATGCACTATACCCCTCATAGTCGAGTTCCGGTCAAAGGTCCGGATATTAATCTGGGCCGACATCTTCCGAGGCTTCATAGACGAGTCACCCACCGGTTCCGCCACTGGATTCTTGGTGGTCTTGGGCTGGAGCCTTGGTGTCTGCCTGGTTGCGATTGCCTTGCATTTGCCTATAAACTGAACAAACGAACTGACCATGACATGGAAAAGTTATGCCTCGGTTCCACATTGAAACTCGGGGCCGCGAGCTCGCTGCAGCTCTGGTAGTCGCTCTACTTGGGACATAATTGATATACAGCGATTGATTGAATCAAGCTCCCTGGTCAGGGCTTGTCTGGCCATTAACGGCGCTGTGCCCTGGTCACGTTCTGCCTCGTGGCCCCGTTAGCGTCACAGCATGAAGTCCATGCGCCGAATGGCAATAAGAAGTCTGTCGTAAGCTTGGACAATGATAATGATGCCTTACCCACGGCCCTTGGTCTCCAGTCATGCCACTCGTACTGGGTCCCGGCAAAGGATGATAAACCAACCACTGTCGTCGAGAACCCCAACCCCGAGGCCTTAAAACAACACCATTTACAGTCCCACCTGTCCCAACAGTTGCAGCTGCGCCCACCGCGTCCGTGATTCCTCGCAAGTCGCAGCTTGAGGACTGGCACTGGCGTGTCGTACCCTAACAAGTATTCCAGCCTACCACCAAACCAGATCAAGGCCAGAGCAGTCTTCAAACCAGACTTGTGAGACCAGATTGCCTTTGAGTGAGAGAAAAAGAAGGGTGAGCGAGCGGGCTCCCATAATCTACAAGGAGATTCATGTCTTTTGCGAGCAACCCGGGGGAGATGCAAGACGACTTATCTCAATGGTGCCGGACACAGCGGGTTGAATCAAAACCCTTCACGGGCATGAATGATGGCCAATTCGGATGTTAGAGCCAATACGGCCACCTTACTCGCAGTGTATGCCAGTTGCGGCGTAACTGGCCTGACGAGCGCAACCATACTGGCCGTTTTGATGATGCTCCCTTTCTTCTTGCCGTGACTACGGGGGCTCTGGGCATGTTTTGCAACCGAACCACAAGCCCTCGACATTGATATTCCGGGCAAGGTCATATATGGTCTCGTGGACCTCTCCAGCGTCGCCGTCCCAGGGCCTGGCCTGCATGATGCCGGCGTTGTTGCACGTGACTTAGAAAATGAAGCCAGCAGCTGATGGTAATGACCAATCGTTCATTCATTCATTCATTCATTCGAGTCTGGGCAGATTCAATGCATCTTCAAATCGGTATTTCTACCAGATGCGCGAAGGTCGTCCCGTGTCACATGTACAATCCGTCCCTTCCCTTTGAAACCCTTTCCCGTCGACCAGCTACCGTCCCCATGCCACCTCTTATGTGCTCGTCTTCCTCGTCTGCTGCAGTGAACGAGGAGGGAGTCTCCTTGCCGTCAAACTCGGCCATATGGTAGTGCCCAAGGACACCGACTCCGCCATAGTCGCTGCTCGCCCTTGTAACGATCTCTGGGTCTGCCGTCACAGCGTACGTGCCCGTCCCCCACGAGCTGACTGTCCTGATCGTGCCGAGCGTCCCCATCGAGCTGATCGGCCCCCTGCCGCCGTAATTGCTGGGTCCCCTGCCGCCGTAATTGCTGGACCACCTCCCGCCGTAGTTGCGAGACCCCCTCACGCCGGAATTACTGTGCCACTTCCCATCGTGATTACTGGACCACCTCCCGTCATAGTTCCCGACGTTCCTCCCCGCGTCCGCGTTGTTTGCTATATCCGACTCCGACAAGTTGCCGCTGCCGCTGCCGCTGCCGCTGACGTCGGGGCGGACGGCGGTGCTCTTCTCGTCCAGCTCCATGGCTCCGCTTTGTAGCCTCCGCCTGCGGATCCACCATACCATGCACACGCAGACCATGAGCGCGCCACTCACACCGACGCCAACGCCCACGCCCACGCTCACTGCGTGGTCTTTGCCCCCTCCCCCGCCGCCAGTGTCGTCGTCGTTGTCGATCCTGCCCAACCCCGTGGGCGAGCTCGAGTGCGCTCCGCCCGGTGCGGCGGGGGGTTCGCTCGATATTGTTGGGGTACTAGTTGCGTCCGGCGCCGGCGCGGACGTTGTCGTTGATGCCGCAATGATCGACGCGGCGCCCACATCGTACGACTGTACGGCGTCGGCGTTGCCTAGCGTCGCGGGGATCAGAGGGCCAAAGATGGCATCCGGCGTGCTACAGCATCGCGTCTTCTCGGCGGCCGACTCGCAGCAGAACTTGCCTGGCACGCCGAACCCTTGACTATCGCACTGCCACACCTGCACACCGTTTATCCGGAAGTCGAAGGCATTACTTTTTGTGTACGTGTCAGGGTCTAGGGGGGCAGTCGTTAGTCACATCTGCTTATACACTTTGGCCCTTCTAATCTTCTCCTTTTCTCTCTTGATCTTCCTCCCCCCTTTTTTTTCGTCTTCTTTTTTTTCCTTTCTGTTCATTTTTCCTGCCCTGTTTTTCTTGATTTCTTTTTTCGCTTTCTCTGGATCCTCTCCTCTTCCGCTTAACCCCCCTATAAACAACAGCCAAGGCCGCCTTCATCTAAGAAACTCCAAGGATATGGACTTACTTAATATGCAGTTCTGGGGACAGATCGGGCTTCGCCATGTCGGGTCAGAGCATGTGCCTCGAGCGTACGCAATGCCCGTACTATTGGTCGTTTCCTCCAGCTTGCAAAGCCCATTGCTCAAGCACGCCGCAGTACTACCGCAGCACATGCTGACTTCAGCCTTGGGGTCGCATGGCACATCTCGGGCCTGAACGCCGCCCGGAAAATAGCACAGGTTCGCCTTCGCTTGGACGCCGGCAGTGAAGCTGCTGATGCCGAGAAGGCCGAGCCATAGTGCCCGATATAAACTTATTGTATTTGTTGTTGTTGCTGCTATTGCCATCTTCATCGTCGTGGCTCTATTGCTTCGTCAATAATCCGGAACTGGGGGATGTGAGTGGAAAAGGAATCAGTGAAAGAGTGAGTAAGATAAAGAGAGAGTAAGAAAATCAGAGAGTGAGAGAAAGAAAGATTGGTAGAAACAGAGATTCAGCGACTGAGTGCGAGAGAGGCTGGTGTTGACAAACAAAGCGACAAATAGTCAATAACTTGCAGGAAGGCGCTAATAGTATAAAAGGAGTGACAACGAATGACAAGCTCGAGGCTTAAACTCCAAGATCCTAAGAACAATTGGGGGGTAGGCAGGAAGAGCAAAGAGATGGAGGCAAGGGTTAATAAGAGGTGCCGGTCAGTGGAGCATAATAAGGTATTTCTCAGATGTATGTAGGGGCTGTTTGCCTCATCGGGGTGTTTGCCTGATCCGATCAGGCAACACAAATAGTGGCCTATTGCCAAGGCATTAACCTTGTAATAGGTAGTATCTATAGAAGTCTAAGTCTCTAGGATCAGATAAGCTGATACTCTCGCGCTTTCTCTTTTAGAAACCTAATAAGCAGTCTTACTTAAGTAGGAAAACTCGCCCACTTACAAAGTCACGTTTACACTTGTGCCAGCCAGTGCACGGACGTAACCTTGCCTATAAACCCTCCCCAATCCTCTTTGACCCCAGCACTGATGCACCGCTACCGTATTCGTTATGTTAATCAACGCCTAGAAGGGCTAGAACTGTTTCAAATAAGCGCCTCAGGCAGGAATATAAGCTTAGGTAAATGGTTCCTTAGCCCCTATCACTAGGCACGATGTACATCTCGGCTAAGGGCGTTGCCTGCATCCCCGTGCTATATCAATAACCTACTTGGCCCTTGTAATACATAGCAGTTCACAGCAACGGATAATGAATAGATCCTAGATAATAGGTGCTAATGTTAAATAGCTTAAAAGGGTCTTTATCCCTCAGACAGCACCAGCCGGCTCAGCCGGCTCAGGAGAGAGGGCCTTAATTAAGGTTAGCTTAGGCACATGGCTTTAAGTGAAAAATACAACTAATGATTTTAGAGGCATTGGTTGCTGTTGGTAAGGGTACTGGTACTGACGCTAGACGTATTGATAGGTATAACGTCTACTCTACTTTACATGGAAGAGATGGGACCGCATCCCTGATTACTGCTCTGACCGCAGAGGGGAGTGTTATTAATATTATGATGCACAGCTTGCTCAGACGGAAGAGCTTTTGCGGCTCTGCTCACCCAAGTTGAAACCCTAAAATAGCTCTTTTCATCAGGCCAAAGTTCGAGTTTTCGTATTGCAAGCGGTTCATTTTAGATAAGGAGTATGTTGGTTAGGCCCTACGAGTAACCTGCCAACGTCCCGGCTTGCTCTGTCAACCAACCCAGTTCTGTAACTGCCCCCCAAAATAGATGATCTATTGCAAGGTTCTTAGCTTTGGCATCCAGACTATGCCGTTACAGTGCAACCTCTCTAGTGATCGGAAGGCTCGCATCTAAGGGTTGCTGGACTTGAAATGCGATACACACATATTCTCGAAAGCGTGTCGAAACCATTCACCGTTGACTATGGCCATATAAATACTTACCACAAACATTTACACGAATACCGAAGGCTTCAATCACTGCCGGAAAGGCAACTGGTGAGCCTCCCGTCAGAATGACCACTCAGATGTGGTCCGGCTGAGACAGCCGCTTTGTATGGAAAATGAACGTTGTGCTCGTCACGGCTTGAAATAAGATATTCGCCATCGTACCGAAGAATTCGATTAATGACATTTTGTGATGAACCGTAGCGTCTAAACATAAGTAGATTTTATAGAAAGTAGTTGTCCTTTTTAGAATTATTATATAAAGAGAATTTTATTCTAGAAATACTTTTCTAACCGGGTCTATGCGTGGTGTAAGCCACATCCTGTGGCGCTTACGCTTGATACAAGCCACACGAAGCTGTCCAAGCTTCACGACACATTTTAAGTGCGTATTTGGGGGATTTGCGTGATAGTGCGTGTAGAAAGCATAGACAACAAATAACTACAATCTGGACCAGAACATGGCCACTCGTGATGATATCAGGGCCACCTGATGAGCCAGCCAAGTTGTTGCGGACGTCTCGCTGTAGCGTAGCTCCACTTCGGTGTGAACAAAGCCCGGAAGTCAACCCCTAAGCACCTAGAAGGCACATTATATGATCGACTGGCGTGGCCACGCTGTATGTAGAACTCAGTGTCTGATCGCTATATAGAACTAGGCCTCGTATGTGGATGCGTGATAGCGGGCAGTGGTTGGCGGCATGATTTTGCAGGGCTAAAGCAGCCTCATCTTCGCCGCCTCGCGACCCTCAACCCCATGCTGTGGTCCCACTTGGCTCGTGGGTGAAAATGCGGGGCCGCACTTTCTGTCGTTGGCGGGCGAGTCCCGACCCGCATTCACCTTCGACAGGTATACGCAATCTCATTTGCCGAGCGGCTTTGGAGGCTCCCATGGCCTGCTTTCTCCAACGCTAGGGCGGAAGATTGGTCCACTATCAGAATAGTCCCCAGTCCTCACCAACACCCTAGCTGGTCAGTGGACGGCCGGTCGCTTATTCCAAGAAAGAGCCTACTAAGGTGAAGTAAGACCTACCATCTTACAAGGAGAGCGCTTGCACAGCTTCGTGAATAATGCTAATGCCTGATGCCAACTCTTCTATGTTGGCCACATTACATTTGACGTCGCAATCGGCATTTGATTGACATATACGTGCATGGACTAGGGGAGCATCCGGTCTTATCAACCCAAAAGTAAACAACTCACTCATGGGTTCTAACGGTTTCCAGTCTTCTATCAAATACTTGTCACGTTATAGGCTATAAGTCTAATATTACGGAGGGAGGCCGGTGTATGATTAGATTTGAAATGTGATGGTGTATTTGCTACGGAACTCTACGTTCTGCTTTGGTGTGTAACGAGTGTAACGACAAGATCGTCGCTTCTCGGAGCTGACCATTGCACCTGGCATCTATAACAGTGCAATTATTAACTATTAGTCGAAGCTTTATATATAACACGAACAACTCGATCCAATAATTAACAGACTAGCTCTGAACAAACAACCATTGTATGGCGGAGCCTTGGGCGCGCCGTACTAAAGTGTATCACATATATGGATGGTTCCTCTGACACCGGTCATTTCTGGCTGGGTTCCTCTTTGGATTCTTTCTTGTAGAGTAGTCATTCTCCTTTGAAGCTGCCTTAGCATTCTGAGCGTATGAAGAGAGCGGTTAGCGCCTGAAGTCTATCTACACTGGCGTCCGGGATGCATGGCCCTGACCTATTACTAACCTTATATCCACTATAACAAAAGGATAAATATGGATGATAAAACAACTGTTACTATAAAAGATGCTGCGGCAGGCAATGGCGGTCGTGAATGTACACAAGTCAAAAAGCCTTCCTATTTCAATCGACCTCGGTTCAGGAACTTCGTGGCTATGAATCCGCAAATAAACACAGACAAAATGTTTAAACTATAAACTTGCTTACTCAAACCACTCAGCACTTTTCTCTTATCTTTTTCCTTTGTCTTCTTCCTCCCCTGACTCCGATTCCGCCCATCCCATCATCGCCTCGCGAACCATGGCTGTCAACGAGAACTTTCAGTACCCCATGATCTCAGCCCTTGGAGAAAGCGTTGCCTCCAGGGGCCTGCCACTCTTGGACCTTGCTGACCATAAATACCGCAGACTCAGCAAGCTCTACTATATAGTTAGAGAAATAATCGTACGAAACAGAAAGGTCTACGAGAACAAGTTTGTCAACACTGTCTATGTTATTACTTCTACTTTAGACGCTGTTTACCACCTTTGCTATAGTTGCCTACTTCTAGCTAATAGCAACACCGATAGCCATCTTTACTAATAAAAAGGCTCTTGACGGTCACCTGTCTCGGACTTTTTCTAACTTGTATAACTTCTTCTTATCTATCCACATTAACAGTGTCTTTAAGGGCGCCACAGTGCGCATAGCAGCAAGCCAGGGCAGGCTAGGTGAGAAGCTAATAGAGTTAAGCAAGAATTAGGTCTGTTATTCGCTTTCAGTCACCCAAGTACACCATAATAAGCCTCAGCTTCGCTAGCAATCACTTGTGCTTTATCACCAAAGACCGCACCTGGGGCGGCCATATCCTGACCTCCATCTCAGGAGCCGAAGACATAACAGGGCAGACTTCCCTTATACCGAGCGTATGATGCGCGTAAAGCAAGCACTCATGGCACTGCTTGAGCGTAGCTCTCGCCCCTCGCACGACTAAAGAACGCTCGGTACACTATCTGACCGCGACCTAACTGTTGGGTATAAATGAAGGGATTAAGACATGAAACAAGAGCAGCAAGCAGCTTTTAATTAGGGGGGGCTGATCACCGAATATCACCCTCTTCACCCCCCTGCATCCGCCCCTCTGTGGTGACTCTCAAAGAACAGGAATGAGGTCCTCGCTAATACCGGCCGCTGCGAACCTTCGTTGGCACCTCTCGGCATCAACACCGCTCAGACAATCTTCGACCTTCAGCGTGAGCAACCGATGGTACATTCTCCATGTCAAAGAGCACCGTTACATTGACAATCGAAGCGGCCAACTATACGGAGGAAACAGGCCCCCTCCTTCACCCCAGCTATGGAGGAGACTGTTGGAACCACACCCATTGGCGCGAGTCGTGTAATATTGTGGGGTTACAAAAATGGCAAAAGTCAACTGTCCATCGTTTGCGGGGTTTTTCCCCCCCTTTTTTCATGACAAAAGTGGTGCGTTGAAAACGTGAACTTGTTAATTGGTATATACAGAAAGATTAAGGGCTACAAAAATTGAACGCTATATACAAGCTTTGATCGATAATGCGGTGCTCCAATAGAGGAAGACTCGGTCATTCTATGGATAACTCATATTGCACGACTGTCATGTCCTTTATAAATCGTTGCTGATCTCGTAGGGACGAGTGAGTTTATCTGAAATGATACAATGTCGCCCGCCCGGACTTAGGACGCTTAGGAGTACTTGCAGCTGACGGGGTTGGCAACCGGGACGGCGGTGGCATTGATGGGGAAGCAGCCCGTGCCGTAACCGGGCTGAGGGTTGCCGACGTTGACCCAGATTTTCCACGGGCCGCCGATCTGGATGGGACAGGCGATGAAGCTCTCGCCGTCAAAGGTGAGCTTGCGGTCGTTGTCAGTGGCCCAGCCGACGCGCTCGGCTCTCTCAGATCCGTTCTGGGCACCGGTTGTATATTGGAGTACGCCCTGGCCCATGCCGGAGCGGTCGGTGTAGAGCTCCTGGAACGGAGGCGTTTGGCTGTAAGTCAAAGCACCCACTTTCCGATCACCCCCACATTGCGATCACCCAAAAACATCGCCATCATGATCAACACCACCTTTTTAATTAACTACCAACATTATCTAGATGCTACGATAATGCAGCTTTCGGCCTCACTAGGTAAATCAGATGCGGCGGATTCATCTAGCCCACTTTCAGCATCGCCAGCCTCAATCTGGGCTTGTCGCACCTCGTTGATCGTCGCGAACTTCGTGTTTGGATCCAGTTGAACAGCCCTCCTCTTCCTAGCAGCAGCATTATTAACTCTAGCCTGGAGGAGCTGTATTTGGTGCTCAGCGGCAGCCAACTTGAAGGCTTGCTCTTGGAAGCCTTTTTTCACCTTTCTAAAGAGCTGGCGTTGTGTGGCGATAGTTTGATCCAGCTGGGCAAATAACCGTAGTTGATCATCCAACTCCTTCCTTTTCCTAGGCGTTGACCACTGCCTACTGCATATAGCAGATGCCCTTCCCTCTATATCCTGGGCATCCTGGCCACTATGGCCACCTTTTATAGCCTTGTTAAGTGGTGTTGATGGTGCTGTTTTATCTGGCAGCAGATGGGAGCTCATTAGAGGCTTCGCAAGAGCAACAGGCCATAACCCAGTAGATTTCCAGCCACTTCTTATATTGCTTATAGTTAATCCAGCAGTACGAGCCTTCTGATAACATGATATGAAGTTCCTCTTGCCGATGATAGTTGAATCGTTCCACTGGGTAAGGTATCCAAGCTCCTTGCGATAGGCTGCCTTTACAGGACTAAAGACTGCTTGATCAAGTGGCTGAAGGACATGGGAGGTATGTGGCGGTAAGAATAATAGATGGACGTTGTTGGTATAGCATAACCACATAAAATCCGTCGTTGTATGGCTCCCATGCCCATCAAGGATAAGCAGTCTGGCCTGATTAGGTTGAGAGGGCTTAGTCTGAGGTAGGAAGACTCTCTGCAGCCATTCAACAGCAGTGATATCCGTAGTCCATCCATTCTCTGTTGCTGTAAACTCCCATCCATTATATGGGCCTAGATCCAGAGGAAACCACTGCTGCTGGACTGTCTTACCCTTATATATAACTAAGGGATGGATGGGAATGCCTTCAGCAGATATACACTCAATGATGGATACCCAGGCTCGTGATCCAGGCTGCTTCTTCCTCACTGACTTTGTTGCAGCCCTGCCCAGCACCAGCCCATTATCTCCCTTGCCTTCAAGGATGCCAGTCTCATCCATATTATATCTGTTGGCTGGTTTGATGCCCTGGATGCGAGGTATGGCGAGATATTTGAACCAGTCCCTGATAACCTCAGTAGATGCTCCATTAACACGCCTTGAATCGATGGATCGACTTCTCTGGACCTTGATAGATGGGTTTCTTCTAATGAAGCCATCTACCCACCTCTTGCCTAGAGGCTGGGTATCCCCCATGGCTTGGAGGATGCGATGGGCAAAGTCCTTTAGTTGTTGATGGGTTGGTGGCAGCCCGAGATCTGCCTGGCAGGTAACCCAAGCAGCCAGGCTGGCCTCCTGGGCAGCTGATAGTCGCTGGAGATCCTCAAAGGCAGCATCTCTCCTTTGGGTGCCAGATAGACGGTTCTGGAGTGTGGTGAAGGGGATGCCATAGATCCTAGCTGCCTGGCGTATACTGCTGCCAGCAGCAACAGCATCTATTGCCTGAGCAATCTCAGATTCGGTATATTCAACCATAGGGTAATAAAGAATAGATAGTGAAAAAATGAAGTTATTTGGATAAAGACTGTAAAAGTGGTGATAGTATATATGAAGGGGTTGGTAGGTGGCTGGGGGTGGAGATGCATGATCGCAATGTGGGGGTGATCGGAAAGTGGGTGCTTTGACTTACAGGGAGAGCGTGGCGTTGTAGAGGGTGAAGGTAGCATCGTTTTCGTTAGGCACGCCCAGATTAACGTCACAGGTGGCGTTCTGGTTGGTGGAGCCGACAAGAATGCTGTTGTCGGACGCTTGGAAGAACGCTTTGTCAAGGGGAGTGTTCACGGCGTCGACCTGGACCTTGAGGTATGGAGACGCCGCGCTGGAGTCGTTCCGACGGCTGTAAATGTGCGAGGGGAGACTGGCGGCCGAGACAGCGGAGGCCATTGAGGCCGCCACAGCGAGGGCGTTGATGAGCTGCATTCTGATAGATTTCAAAGACTGATGTGGTCGGTTGATTGGTTGGTTGATTGGGATTAGGCTTGGATTATTATTGGCGAGTGCGCGAATTGCATATGTCTCTATGTCGGGAGCGAGAACAAGAGGGCTATGTCCAAGCCCTTATATATCAAGGGTCTCAATGGCAGTAACGGTGGTTGCCGTGGTGCCATCGAAACTTTTTCCCGGGGACCCCGTCAACCAAGCACCCAAGGTCTTGTAAAGGTGCATCGCCGTCCGAAGATCTGCTCGTAATACTTACAGGTCAGGGATGGAAGAAGCGGGGCCGATTGACATCATGGGGCCCCTGGTTCCGTGCAAATACGAGAGCCGCTTGAACAAAGACACAGTACTCTGTACTATACACGGTACACTGGTGCACCACTACCTACTGCTCTTAGGCCTGCTTGGGCTTGTCGCTGGGCCCTGAGACTAAGGTCGGCACCTTTTATGTACTTTGTACAGCCCGTGACGATTTATAGTTTGTCTACGTAGTATTCGTGACGAAGACGGTCATAATGTTGGTGAAGACAAGAGGAGAAGACAATTAATTAGCTACAGTCACATGCAGGAAGTCTGGGCTCACCCCACATTTCACTGCTGCCCAAACCATATCTCCTCCTTACATCTACCATAACTCCAGAAAATGGCAGCCAAATTACAAGCCTTTATAACTCGTTTATCGGGAAGTCGAAGGACTAACGATGAATTGTCTGAGAATCAGCGGGTTGCTATTGTAGCTTATGTATATGCCGGCCGAAGTTACCGGGAGGCAGCACATACCTTTAACTGCTCCTATGGAGCAGTACGGAGGACCATTAATCGATTTGCCAACGACCAGACCCTTAAGTCTAAGCCCTGAAAAGGCAGGCCAAATAAACTAAGTGGGGCAAAGAAGAGGGCTATTTTGAGATCAGTTCGAATTAACCCTCAGCAGACGTACTGCCAGCTTGCTAAGGAGTAAAAGCACAGAGTGTGCCTTCATACTATCAAAAAAGCTCTACAGCAAGCCAACTTTCGTAAATAGAGAGCAAGAAAAAGACCAGCCTTTACTCCTAGAACAGCTACTTTAAGATTAAAGTTTCCAAAAGAATAGTTATAAAAAGAGGAAGAATTAATAGAAATACGTCTTATGGTAAGAACATCTTATAAAAGAATATTATTACTAAGTCTTCTTTCTATAGGCTTAGTTTAATAATAAATCCTCCTGTTAGAATAACACTAGTTACCTAACTGTTTAGGTATTTCGACTGCCTTATTAACGTTAACGGTAAGATTTAGTAAATCTTACCGCCTATGTAAAGGCGAATATCTATATCATAGTGTAAGGGATAATATAGAAGAAAGGCTAAAGTGATTTAATCTTTTTTACTAGAGATAGGAACTCACTATAAGGAAGGTATAGAATAAATTGCTATATAAGAGTTCCAGAGGAAGGATTTCTCCCTATTTATAATAATTTTCGTTATTTTATTGAAGATAATACCCCTATTCACACATCCGCTCGGACACTGTTATAGCTCTATAGTCACGGTGTTGCATGGCTGGACTGGCCCCCATACTCACCCGACCTCAACCCAATTAAGTACGTCTGGAAGCTGATGAAGGGTAATCTGAGGGAGTTATACCCTGAAGCATTCTATATGAGGAATAATGAGTTGGATGTAGAAAAGTTCAAGGAGAAATCACAAGGGGCATGGGCAGTAGTGCCATAAGCTGAGAGTCTTATAGAGTCTCTGCCTCGTTGCTTACGAGCAGTACAAAGAGCACAAGGTTGGTATACACGATACTGATAGGCAATTAATTATCTTTTAATTGACTATACTATTGCTATATAACTCCACAATTTTGTTATTTAATAAGCAGTATTAGTGATGGGGTTTGTAAGGGCAGCCTTTGGTGATGTAGCCTGCAAAAGCACCAATTGGTCATTTGGACCTCCCATACACCTGTCGTCCAGAGAACTCTCATGGACGATGAACAGACCGTTGGTTCATCGGATGATAAGGTGGATGGGAAAGGGGGGCCTGGGCTGACATACCTACATACCTACATACGGAGTACAGTACGACAGGTATGTACAGTAGGTAGCTGGACTGTGCTCCTAGTATCCTACAGGCATATAGCACTCTCGTTCGCATTCAAGCTGCGCCACACCCATTCCGCTGACTAGTGGGACACTCCCTGTACATAGTTTAACATCGGAGCACGACTACTACAGTATCCGTTCCTTAGTACTCCGTACAACGCCAGTATACGCCACCGAATATCTTGACAGGTAATGAGGATTTGCTGTCATGTCACATGCGCAAGATGATCGCTCTCCGCGTTTCTGTTAGTCCCTGTATACCAAGTGTAGTACCCTACAGGACTCTGCCCCTGGGGGGCAAGCAGCGCTAGATTGGGGGGGGGCAAACGTAACATACAGGTCTGTCCGCCTTGGTAAGTTGGATCACCCGGTGCTTTGCCGTTGGGCTTTTTTGCTTTCCGCTTCAACAAGACAACGCATTTCGACCGGGAAGAAGCAACTGGGTCTGATCAAGATACGCCACTCTGAAACGGGTCGGTATTGTGTAGAGGGGAAGGCTTCCTATCCGAAATGTGAGGCCGCCAGGCTTAGCCCTTGAGAAAGCCGACAAACCTAAACTATTAATAACTGAGTCAAGGGCCCTGTAGACAGCACATACCCCGGCGGTCCATCGTCCCGAGGTACAGTAGTGTACGGATAGTCAGTGCCTACAGACTTTGCCTCTCACCCACAGCTAAAGCGCTTGGCTGACGTCTGGCGCAGAGGCGATTAGCCCGCAGTTCGTGCGCTTTCTGTCAGAACACACGCGATCATCATTGCATCGCTCAACTCCTCTAGTGTGTATAGGTATAGACGCCTCTACAGACTACGGGAGATCTTACTACTAGCTGCGCTGGAATAGGTACTTAGGAATTTTCGGTGAAATCATGGGCTCCTCCCCCAAGAAAACAGCCTGCACCTCTCCGACTGCCCACTTCACAGAGTTCAGTATGGTCTGATCTGCATCGTTCTCTGCTCAGGACAGAGATCCCCGTGTTCGGACGGTCTACTGGCATGGAGACCTCTTTTCCATCATATCATCGCACGCACCTGGCTCCTAGCCTAGCAAACCTTGCTGTTTATTTTTATTCTCTTTTTATACTAGCCACTGAGCGTGGATAGGCGCAGGGTGGTACGCTACTGGTCTGAGAAGAGTTGAGAAAGCCTGAATCATCGTTGTTATCCTTGATGAATAGTAATACGTAATTCGACCTGTGCATATGTTCTATTGCGTAGTGTGTATGTTCGCGCCTGAATTCTACCCCCGCGAGGAAATCGCCTTCCACCGGATGGGATAACCCCTATTCACGCTGAGGTTCTTACGTAGTACATAGTATTAGCAC
Source organism: Colletotrichum eleusines (assembly GCA_016807845.1). NCBI lineage: Eukaryota > Fungi > Ascomycota > Sordariomycetes > Glomerellales > Glomerellaceae > Colletotrichum > Colletotrichum eleusines. The sequence continues at coordinate 3,316,436 of JADEZO010000009.1, forward strand.
AGAAAATCAGGAAGTGGAGACTGTAGTGGGACAGGCTCACTGCCTATTCCCTGTAACCATAGCGTATCATCGCTGCGTACAGGTACATAGTTTTTACTCCCTATAGTGAGTGTGGTTATCAATACCGTACATAGTAAACTTTCCTTATTGGTACCGTAGTCCACCTCGGAGCGCCCGGCGGAGATAATCCGCCTTGACCAATTGATTAGCCGTCCCCGAGCCATAGCGCAGAAATTAATTCAATTGAAAACTCATCGCAAATCGACGATTTAAGCGAAGGCGGTAAAATTGGCAAAAGTAGCAACAAAGTCACATCACAAAGGGCTGTGGCCGTTGCTATGCATGTTACTGCGGGCTAGGCCAGCTTTGTAGCAGCATCAGCATTATTGGTTTTCACATCGCCAGCAAGGACTAAAGTGGCAGTTATAGGCGATAACAAGGTCTCTATGGAGGGATCGGTGTTTATTGTAGCGCGATTTGGTACCGATAACCACACTTACGGGTAGTAGAGCTAATTCAATTTATACACGATCTAAGCAAGTCAAGAGAGTTAACGACTCAAAGTATTATAGCTTAACGTATAACTACTCCAATGTAGAACCTGGAATAGAACAAAAGTTTAGTGAATTTCTTTTGGTCTCTTGAAACCTTGCTTCTGAGAAGCAAGATGTAACTCAACCCCCCTACTTGCGAAACACCCCCACATCCGAAACACCATCACCACCACTATCACCACTTATTTCACCACCTCTGCCGCCTACCTATATGCAACTTCCGGCCTCACTAGGTAATTCAGATGCGCTGGATTCATCTGGACTATCTATATCGCCGATATCTGGACTTTGCGCCCGCCGGATATCCTATATAGTGGCAAAGGTGCTGTTAGGCGATAGGGGGACCTTTTTCCTCTTGCGCTGCCGTAGGTCATCTAACTTTCCCTCCAGCTGGCGGACCTGGTGCTCTAGAAGTGCCACTCTAGATGCCTGGTCATTATACCCCTTTTGCACCTTTCTAGATAGGTGACGAATAGTATGGGTATCTAACCTATCCTTATCTATCTGGGTTAACTGGCGTAGTTGATGCCGTAGCTCAGTAGACCGACGAGGGGTTGATTATGGGACGATAGATAGGGCTTCATCCCACTGTTGGCTACTAGGTTGGTTAGTCTGCTGGCTGGTCTGGCTGGTCTGGCTGGTCTGTTGGTCCTCGGTTACTATAGGGTTGGATAGAGGCCGCTGTATATATATTGGCTATAGTCCAGCTGACCTCTAGCCACTTCTAACGTTCTAGACTGTTATAGCTGTATCTCTGGCCTTTATATAACAGGCCAGAAATGCCCTCTTGCTAGTAACAGTTGAATCATTAACCTAGTTATCTAGATATCTAACCTCCCTTTAATAGGCGTGCTTTAATGGGCTGAAGACCGATATATCTAGTGGCTGGAGGATAGTAGAGGAGTGTGGCGGTAGATATAGTAGATATATCTTGTTCTGGAAGTATTCCTATATAAAGTCTATAGATATATAGCTGTAATGCCTATCTAGAACCAGCAGTCTGGCTGCCTCTGGCTTGCTAGGTATAGTGCCTGGGATAAAGACCTTTTTTAGCCACTCAAGGGCAGTCTTCTTAGTCGTCCAGCTATTATCTATATATATGAAGTTCTATCCTTTATATCTAGATAGATTAGATAGGAACCACTGGGCCTGGACTGACTTGCCCTTATATATAACCAGTGGGTATAGGGACCTCCTATTGGTAGCTATACACTTGATGATAGATACCTATGCCTGGGATCCTGGCTGCTTTTTCTAGATATGCCGCGATGCCGTAGAGCCCAGCACTAGCCCATTAGATCCCCTGTCCTCTATAATACCAGTCTTATCTATATTCCATCGGTTAGATAGATGGATTCCCTGGATGGCAGGGATATTGGTCAGACAATAGAAAACACCCCGGATAACCTTAGAAGAATGGGCCTTCTATCGCTGAGTATCTATTGCTCTGGATCTTTGGGTCCTAATTGATGGGTTTCGCTGTAGGAATCGGTGTATCTATCTCTTGTCTAGAGGTTGATAGGTATTATGGGTATCGCCTAGCATACGCTCTACTAGGCCCTTTAGTTGTTAATAGGTAAGGCCAGCGCTTAGGGCATCCTGGATTTGAACCCATCCAGCCAGATAATCCTCCTGGGCTTGGGATAATCGCTGTATATGGGTATAGGCAGTACTTTTGCTTTGCCGCCTATGGAATCGGTGATAAAGTGATATGACTGGTATGCCCCATGCGCGAGCTGTTTCCTGGATACCCTTCCCACCTGCTACCTCTAGAAGGGCCCGTTGGAGCTTATCTTCGGAGTATTGCTTCATGTTGGGTAAGAGAAGGTATTCTGAAAAAATGGCGTTGTTTGGTTATATATGGCAATTGTTATGATAGTTTGAAAAAGGTGGTGGTGGTGATGAAGGAGGAGAAATCGGGTGTTTCGGATGCGGGGGTGTTTTAGATGTGGGGGGGTTGAGTTACCCATTCATCTATAGGTATCTATCTACGACTTGATTCCCAGTTTTGAACAATTGTCAAGGAAGCTACAACACTCTTTAATCTGATCTCTACTTCTTTCAATGAAAGCTCCATTCTTGGTTTACAAAACATGCGTCTTACTTATGCCTTGAGCATTATGCTCACTGTAGCCCAGGTCCAGGCCAAATCCCATGAACCCCGGGTGTACGAAGGAAAATACTTTAAATGCCGGTATGTCTTATGCTCTTAAATACCGAATTTCTAGTCACTAACTTGAAACTGATTGTAATTCATGCGAGGATAGTGGCTATTTGGACTACGACGAAGATGATGCCAAAGCTACGTGTAGATCTAGAGGAGCAAAGATGGTGGACGGTAATTGTTTAATTATGATATATGACAACTGGAAGGGCAACGAGATGTTAAACGTAAGCTAAGCTGACTTTATTAAATTTAAATTGTACTAACAACTCTAGATTTGTAACTATAACGGCCACTGTTACCAAACACACATAAATAGATATTAACTGTGCTCACTATTGGAGTCGTTGAACACTTGACAGCATCGACGGAACTTTCTTGTTGACAATCCTAGACACGGTCGGTGGAAGCATCTATATGACGATAAGCCAGTGGACTCTTGGACGTTTGCGCTGGAATCATCGTGTATATATGCCCAAGCTAGATATCCTAAGCACTCTTTGTCATTTTTGGGAACGTCACAGGCATTTTAGGTCACGACAACAATAATAATATAACACTCTCTTGCACTCCTGCTATCCTTGTGTCATGTCTGCTAGCGCGGTCTGTCTAGCCTTGTGATATCTGGTGGGCCTGGCTAGCGTAATCACTGGGGCGAGAAATCAACGTCTTATTTGGCTGGAACACCTTTCGGCGAATCGGATTACGGAACGATTTCTGATATGTAGATGGCTAGTATTCTATACTATCTATTGGGCAATACGGAAAGTCATACCCCCAAGGAGCGGCAACAAATGCTTTAGAGTATAACCTTGGAAATTTTCTAACGGCATTCCATAAATACGGAATACCCACTTGTTAGCCTTCAAAGTCTTCACGTAATTCTGTTTTCTTTACAGCCCCGTATGAACTAATTGCTTCCCCTTCTCTGGTGGTCTAGTATCAGCCCTACTGAGCAAATCTACCATGGTGCCATCTGTTGATTCTCTCCAATCACCTTGCAATTGTGGCTTCCATACTGCTTGCAGGGATGGCGAGCGTAGACTATTTGATTATAACTCGAATATGATTGGCATTCGGTCTGATGACTATCAGGGCAAAGTAAGAAAGTAGTTTAGGCCTCAGACTGAAGCAGGTTTGAAAGTCGCTGTTCATCCTATCATCAAGCTGTTGGAAATAAAAAAAAAAGCATGAACCCGTTTCGTAAGTCCAATCCCCTCGAGGGAAATACACGCTAATACACGAAGCGTATTACCGAGCTCTGGCTCATTTGATTCATGGTCGAGTCCGCAGGCGTGGCTTGCTGCTTGGAAACAGGAATCAAAGACGAAACGTACCAGACAGGATTACCAATGGCGAGCCAAGGAAAGCAAAAAGGTACGTTGGCACCGCGCGTATCACATCAGAAACTAGTTCGCTAACATCGTGCAGCTCCGGTTGCTGCGTGATTTTCAGGATTTATCTAACCACTCAGACAACCTGTGTATCAAAAACGATAGCTTTAACCTCCAGAAGAAGCCTTAACTAACAAATAGTGCTGGGAACAACAACTTGCATCTAGACGCCAACCAGAGAACATTCGTTGGCTTGCCTTACTATTACCATAAGACACACGACTATTGTTCCTGTCTGATAGAACGGCTATTTGAGCATTCCGATGAAACCAGAAACTTAATGTTCTGGGCATCCAAAAAATGCCGCAAATTATTATAAGAAACACCAGAGTAATTTATCTTTGGTTCATCAAAAAGCCCCATCCTGCTGAGGGAGAACCCAAGGAAGGGAGGCCTACTGGGATTGAATAGACTTGGCTCAGTTTATTTCTTACTTCTTTTGCCCATTTAATAGCTTATGCTTCCTTGAAAAGTGGGTTATTTCCACACTTAGTAGGTTCAGAGATGACCTTGTTCTCCTTGTATTAGTCTTAAGTTTATATCAGGTTTTTATTATGGGCTTCTGTATTACCCTCAAGTGTAGGTCCGGCTATAGCGAGGTTAATATTGTCTATTTACCCAAAACGTCGCCCTAGGCATAGTGCTCTCCAAGTCCTATATCCATATTCCTAGGCGTGTGTATGCCACAGTTGTTAGACATGTATGCATACGCCGAAAGCAAACTCATTGATAGGCCGATAGATAAACGCAGTGTGCCTCTCCTTTGCATTCGTTGCAGCAGGCCAGTTCACCTCGGAGATCAATGCGACCATAAGCCCTTATGCGGAAAGTGCTCGGAAGAGCACTACTCCTCGGATTGTGCGGTCATCACTTGTTTCACCTGCTCTAATTGCAAGCGAACCAGGAACAGTGAGCGGAGGACCGACGCAGAATACGACCTAGATTTGAACCACGAAGCATGGTCAGACCAATGCAACGATCCTGCCACGACCAAGATGTACACCGGCTGCAAAGCTCACGGCGACTGTCCTCCACCTTGGGCAGCTGGTTTCTGCGAAGAAAAGTCTTCCGCGATGCAGGCTGGTTCACGAAAACAACAGCAGAGAAGCCTGCCACGTCAAAAGCTGCCACAGGGGATTCTACCTCGAGGAAACTGTCACGATAGCTTCATGTATTTCCACCTCATGTAAGAGCATTCTTACCTGCTATATCACGTGGTGTTTCACTTATTACTCACACATCCTGCCTATATATAGGGTATCACTTTCTTCACTTTCCTTTATATAGAATTAAGCCTTTTAGACCTAAATCCTTATATACCTTGCTATATGTTTTAACTTATAATAGTTATAACCCTAGCTTTTACTATCGCTATTTATAAACCTTACATTATAATTTATTAAGACTTTATAGAAGAGTATATTTTATTACCCCTACTAATAGCTAAAGATATCTAAGCCTAACTTATCTCTTATTAAGGCTGTTAAGCTTGTTGGCTAACACGATTAGCCTATATAATATTAAGTATTAAAATCCTAATATAAGGGACTTAGTATATAGTAATATATCGATCTAGACTACCTAGATATCCCTTAAGACTTTATTAATAAAGAAGAGACCTTAATATATATTTCCCTTATTATAGAATAATAAGACTTTTATAATAATAACTATATGATAATAAAGTCGCTTATAAGGAGTAATATTAGGCCTAAAAGAATAATTATCTTTTTACAATTATTAAAGAAGTTACTACTTTAGGCTCTATCTTTAATAAAATTTGTAACAGTCTTACGCAACTGGTAGTGAATGCATCAAGCGTGGGTCCTGTATTGAACAGAAGCTGATCCTCCACCTAGCTATCGCCAGCCTTTAGCTGGGGAATGGCCACCTTATAGGTGGTCATGCGAGATGGCCCCGCCTGCTGAAACACTACACTGAACTCAGAGCGGGTCAACATTCATCCGCACCGCTAGGCCCCTTAGACGCTTAGGCTTCACTCTCTGCCACGCCTCCAGGTGCTGCCGGCCGACTATTGTCCTGTGACAAAATTATACCTATTAGATATCTTATATAACCTATAGATATTAAAGACTAATAGGAAATTAGAACTAAAAAATATATTTTCTATTTACCTATTATTACCTAACAAAAAATATCTATATAGTAAACTTATAGATTACTAATACTATTATTTTATCTCTTTTTCTAAATATATAGATAAATATAAGTCTTAATAGCTAATTATTAACTATCTCATAAATCGTTAGATATCTAAAGAAAACTTTAGCTCTAAATAACACCTTTATTAAGATTACTACATAAACTAAGTATTATAATATACTTAAAAAAATAAAAGGTAAAATTAACCTTATATATTAATATAAAGATTACTAGGCTATCTATCTTTAAGCCTAGGCTTATATTATACCTAAGGTTAAAAAAAGATTATAGTAATTAACTTTCTAGACGTTATTTAAGTTTATCTTACTTTTAGCTAGAGAGACCGTAAGTATAAGATGCTTATAAAGAATCTTAAGTTAAATTAACTAATAGATAACGTTATTAATCTAGAAAAAACCTTTTATCTTATTATAACTAGTACTTAATCTATTTAAAAGAAATTACCTTTTTATAGTAAAGTATACTTAACTCTTATAGGACGATTAGATACCACTTTAAATATAATAAAACACTTAAAGCTAAACTATCTAGATAGATATAACTATCTATAGAAGGTTTTAAACTATACTTATATTAAATTTACTTTTATTAATAAAATCACTAACAGCTGTTTAAAGATAGCTATATCCCTATTAAAAAAGTATATTTAGAAAATATAAAAAAAAGCTATAAGAAGTAAGTAATATTCAATATATAGTAAGCTTATCTTAAAGGGATAGCTTATAGCTAAAGGTAAGCTTTGTCCTAAAGGCTATAGTATAACTTTATAATAAAAAAAGATAACTAACTTAAGGCTTTTAAGTAGTATTATTATAGTTATTATAAGTATCTAGGATTTTAAAGTAACATTAAACGTAATCTTTAGTATAGCCTTAGGAAGCGTTTATCTACTCTTATAAAATACCGTTATAGATAGTTATAAAGCGATATATATTATTAATAATAAAAGCCTCTTAAAGGCTAACTCTTATATACCCTTTAGTTTAGATAACTTTATAGAGGTAGAGATAACCTTTATTTACGTTAATAAAAAAGGAACCTAAGTTATAAAGAATGTTCTAAATAGCCTTAAAAGACCTAACTTAATAGACTTTACCCTAACTAACGTTATACTAATAGAGGGCTTTTATATAAATATTACCTTAGAGAGCTTACTTCTTAAGAGCGGTCTATAGTACTATAGGATAAATTATACTATATAGTTTAGACTGATAAAAAATAATAGTATAGTTATTAGCTTAATATAAAAATATAACCTAGTCTTTATTTAATATAACCCTATCTATAACTACCTAAAAACACTATAGATATTAATTTCTAAAAGCCCTATAGGTATTATTACTATAACTAGAAAAAGATCTTATAGAAGATCCTATTAATTTATAAGTAAAAGGAATAATTTAATACTCTTTTAGTATCTATTATCTAAACACCTTAGTCTAACTATATTATATAAGCTAGTAGGATATACTTATAAAGTATAGATTATTATACTAAATTAATATTAATATAAACACTATATATTAATATGTTTAGAAATAGTGATTTTGGAAGGGATATCTAAGTTAAAAGTAATATATCTAGAGTATTATATTTCTTAAAATCTCTTTAACTTTCTGTCAGCACAACAGGTAGGCTAGTCTCTTATAGAGAAATATAGCCTAAAAGTATATAAGAGAATAGATCTCTTATATATAAAGATATATCTTATAGAAGCAAGAATATAAGATATAACATAGGTAGTTAAGCTTATACCTAGGATAGGTAAATAGAAGATATAAGGATATATAGTTAAAGAGAGTATAATAGTTGGATTTGTTTGTTACTAACTTGCTTGCTTGCTTGACAATAAGAGACTTAGAAAACAGGAAGAATTCCAACTCTTATATAGACATGTCCAGCTTACTAGAAGATTTCATACTTGCGTAAGCTGCTTATAAATCAACCTAAGGATTGCGTAATTCCATAACCCTAAGTTAATAACCCTAACTTAAAGCAATAACCTTATAGGAAAGATAGAGTTAGGAGGAGCAGAGAGGACATTCTAGGTGCTTCTCCTAGATTCGACCAGATTACGTAATCATCCTGCTTACGTAATCAATATATATATTAACCTACTAAGTTAGTAGATTATATATATATATATATCTTATATAGATTATTCCTTATAATAAAGGAAATATAAGATAAAGAAGTAGTAGAGCGCTTAAGAGAGCTTCTACTTCTAACACTTTCTTAAGTTATTTATAGAAATAGAATAGCTACTAATTACTTATAATAAATACACTGGCCTTATAGTTAGCTTCCCTTTAGTAAGAAAGACTAAAGATCTCCTATTCTAATTACTATACACACCTAAGGTCTAGGTCTAACAGTAAAAATACCTTACGATTTATGAGTTTTAGTATAATAATAAAGTAGCCTTTTTTAGCCTAGATATAAAAAAGGCCTATAAGAGGTGGTATAAAACAGTTAGAATAGATATTAAGGTGCTACGACTAAACATAAAAAAATCAATAGATATTATAAAGAAAGTAGGCTAACTAGTTATATAGAAATTAATTAAAATATATATGAAAGTAAATCTTATAGAAAAGCTTTAAGATAAGATAGCCTTTATAGTAATATATATTTATAGGATTAGCTTAAGAGAATTACTTAGCTAGATATCTCTTATTAAGAAAAAGCTTAGCTAGTTTTAATAATATTACTATTAGTAGTAACCTAACTTACTAATACCTTTAACTAGGTTACTATTTTTATACTAAAAGGGACTCTTTATATATAGATATAAGGTATATCTAATATAAAGGGATTATAAAAAATGTAAATAATAAAAAGACTATAAAGTGTTTCCCTATAGACACCTTAGGTATTTAGTTAGTTATATACTAAGTATATATAACTTATACTATATTTAGGTATCTATACCTAGATAGGTAATAATAATAAGGAATATTTAATTTAATAAAAGCTTTTTCTATAACCCTATAAGGGAGACTAAACCTTTTTAGGGCTAAGAGATAGAAGAGATAGTTAAAGTTATCTGAGACTATATTATAGTTTTAGATAACCTCCTTTAGGCCTTAGGTATTATTAAGGCTAATAGCCTTAAGTTAATTAATAATATTAAAATAATAGTTTTACCTATAGATAAGACCTTATAATATATAAAAACTGCTTCTTTAGAATCTAGATAAATAGTAGACTCTATCAAGGAAGCTTATAAGTATATTCCTTTAACCTTTTTAACTTTAGCTACTCTATTAACGCTTAAGGGTAAAGTTAATAATACTATTTCTATAGCTAGGTAAATAATAGTAAATAATAATAGTCTTTTAGACATTTTAATATATATACCTTTAGAAAGGCTATTAACTGTAGATCTAACTAAATAACTAGATACTTTAATAACTGGCTTATTATAAAGAGCGTTTAATAGGCTAGACATTAACAGTAGAGATAAGAATACTAAAGTGCTATCTAGGAAAAGTATTACTAACACTCTATAAGAAATACGCGTAAAATAAGAAATCTATTTTTACCTCTTAATAAAGGGAATAAAGAGAACTTATAGTAGAAATATCTATACTATAGTAAAAGGCGGTAGTATAACTATATATTAGTAATATAACCTTAAGTGTTTCTTTATAACCTTTCTATCTAATTAGTAAAAGGCTTATAAAAAAAAGCTAGTAAGAATACCTAACCCTCTATAAGACTTTTTATAGTATAGTAGAGAGGTGATATCTTAATTATCTATCTAAAAGGTAAGACCTTAAACTAACCTAGGATAAGCTTATTATTTTACTAAAATACTAAAAAGATATTACTAACCTTATACTAACTATAAAAAGAATATTCTATATAGCTACTAACGTTGAGATATATAAAGTTAAAGAACTTAATATATAGAAAGTTATCCCTTAAGAGCTTATAATAGGCTGAATCCTTCTACTTAAGTAGGTATTTATCTAGAAGTTTAATAAGAACAGCCTTCTTAAACGCTATAAAGTATATGTTTATATAATAGAGAATATATAAGATTAAGATCACTTATAATATATATATATATCAACGCTAATAGTAAAGGTATTTAAGATTATTATAGCTTCATAGCGTAATTTAACCTTAAGATATAGTAATTTAAAATAGTAAACGTTTTCCTTAATATAATTATTAACGTTAATAACCTTATATATATCTATCTACATAATAGATGTTAATAATATAAAAAGGTTAGATATCTATAATAAGCGTTATATAGATTATATAATACCCTTCTTCTTTAGTTTAACACCTTTATAGGGACTTTGTATAAGCTGAAAATAGTTACTTATAATAAAGAGATCTATATCTTTTAAACTATAGATAAGGCGGTAATTTTTATCTTCTATATAGATAACTTTTTAGTTATCTATTATAAGTAACACTAGTTAATAGCTAAAAGGATTATTAAAGGTATTAAGAAAAGATTTAAACTTAAGGAGGGTAAAAAAGACTATTTTCTTAATATATATATTATCTATAATAGAAAAAAGAGAAATCTTTATCTTTTTTAAGACTTATATATTAAGAAAATGATAAAAGATTTAACCTTACTAATAATATACCTTTTATAACACTATTACCTATAATAGACTTGAAACTAAATAAAGAATAAGTATCTCTTAAAGAAATAAAGAGCTTTTAAGAAAAGGTTAGATTAATACTCTATCTAACGGTAATAATTAGACCTAATATAGTATTTACTTATATAAGCCTCTTATAATTTCCTATTAACCTAAGCTTAATCTATATAAAAGTAATTAACTAGTATATTTATTACTTATATTATATAAGATTTCTTATATTAGTTTATAGGTTTCTATTATAGACTATTATCCTCCTAATTATTAGTAATATAAGGTTTATATATAGTATAGCTATATATTATTCTTCATGAAGATTTATTATACACTTATTTAGAGGGTCTATTTAATAAAAAGTAAAATATTAAAATATAGTTATAACTTTAATAATAAAGGTAAAGTTATTTTACCTTAAATATACCGTAAAAAAACAATAGTGCTCTAGCCCCTATTTAGAGATCTAGCTGTAATAATTAATGATAATTTTATAATTCACTATAATAATATACAGGCAATTCAACTTATAGTAGGTAAAAAAGAATAAACAATAATAACGCATTAGTATATTAATATTTAAAATATATAGCTTGGATAAGAGTATATAAAAGGAAGCTTTAACGTAATATATTTATTGATAGATTATATACCTATGGATAGATTTATAAAGAATCTAACAAGGAGTAAGTTTAAAGACTTCTATAAGTAGCTGAATTTCTATAATATTTAATATATTATTAAAGTAGAGAATTAAGATACTAACTTTTAATAATAAAAGGGAAAAATAATACTTAAGAATAACTTTTATTTAGGCTTTTTACCTATAAATAACCTTTTCTTTCTCTAAACTCCTGGTATTATAACTATCTATCTTTATAGATATATAAAAAAATTAACTATTCTACTGTTATTTAAAGTACTTATTAAGGTAACAGCTAGAGAGAATAATATTCTTAGCTTTAATAAGGTGCTTAATTATATTAAATAGATACTCCTTATAAGACTTACAGGTAGCACTACTAGTAGTAGCACTACTAAAGGTAAAAAAAGCAACTAGAATAGTAATAGAAATATAAATAACGATTAGGCTAAAAAGAATAATATTAATAAAGGTAATCTTATAGTTAGTAATCATATTTTCAGTAATAACCTAGTTAAATAAAGGATAAGCGACTTTAGTAGGCTTACTTTTGTAATTAGTAAAGATATCGTTAATTATCTTTTTACTATACTTCTAAAGCTAACAGATAGCGGTTCAATACTGTCGTATATAAGAAAGCAAGCGGCCCGACGCTATAGGGCCATATATATTATATAGGGCAGTCTAAGCAAAGGAAGGGCTAGTATACAGTATATAAGCCTACAAAAGGAAAAAGAGAGGAGTAGATAAAAAGAAAAGGCAGCTTTTAGTATATATAACTACTATAACCTATCTTTAAGGATATAGTATATTTACTTTTCACCTTAATAATATATCTACCTTTAATAGTCTAAAAGCTTTACCTATCTTAACTAGCTGTTACGGTCACTATTCTGATAGTAGGGTTTCCGTTAACAGTATAGCTGAGGTCGATACTCAGTAACAGTAGTATAAGCTTTATTGGTCTATTAACTACTTAGTGATCAGTCGGGTGGTTAAAGGTCATAGGGTAGCTGATAGAGCTTCTGGTAAACAGATCACTTAAGGGGTACTAAAGATACTTAGAAGGTATACTATAATACTAAGGTTAAGGCTGAAAGATAGTAAGGCTAAATCACAAGTTCATTACTAAAGAGCTATAGAAGTCTATCCTTAAGTCTATCTAAGTCTGTCCTATATACTTATCTATAGTTTACTTTTAACTACCTTATAAATAATAGTAATCACTATAATTACCTTATAAGCACTCTTAATCCTTTATAAACACTTATAACTATGTATAAGTATTTATAGTCCCTTATTAACCGCTTATAGTTTTATTTTATCGCTATATAACTTATACTATAGTTTTTTTATATTAGAGGAGTCACCCTTATTCCTATATCTTCTATATATTTCCTATCCTATAGTCGTTAGGTGCCCTATAGGATGTTCCTTAGTCCTGTTATATTTAACGGGTTATAATATTAGGTTTCCCCTCCAAAAGCTTAGTCCTTAAACCGATATAAGTAGTTTGTTTTTTTATCTTTTAGGCGGAAAAGATAGCAGGTGTTTTTCTCTTTTAATTATATTAATAGAATATCAGAAGGTAAAACTCTTATAAAGCCTTAAAATACTTCTACTTTTTACTATCTTTATTATTCCCTAGAGATTTCTTGTAAGGGTTTTAACGTTATATCTTACTCTTATTATTAGTCTAAAGGTCTTTAGTATAAGATATTACCTAATTCCTTAATCTATAGTAAATATATCTATTCTAGAAAATCTTTAAAGTCTTATAATATATCTAAAGATATAATCTATATATATATATATCTTTTTAGTCTTTTAGCCTTTAGTTATATTAATTCTTTCTTTTTAGTTAAGTATATATTAAGTTAGTTAAAGCGTCTAAATAATAAATAAGAGATATCTAAAGAGGGTTTTTACTAAAAAATAAAGGTATTATAAAAAGTATAGGCTAAAGTAAATACGTTGCTTATAAAGTAAAAGTGTATTTAGAAGTAAAAGCGAATAGTGTTTAAGAATGGTTAGATAGCTTTTAAAATAGTTAGTAAGGATTCTTTAGTGGTTCCTTTTAGGGTTACTGTTAAATCCTTATTAGTATATAAGGTATAGTTCGTTAGGGCTTTTAAGATAGTTAATTAAGATATAGTGTTTAAAGGTTAAGAGTTAGCTGACTTTAACTTTAGTACTCCTTTAGTAGTGCCTAAGAGTACTAAAGGTTCTTGACTGGTTCCTATAAGTTATCTTTATATCTATAGCCTTTCTATTTAATAAGGTATTATTTTTATCTATCCTTTAACTAAGAATTAAGAATTAATAACTCTTATTTCTTATAACAAAATCTCTATATAATACTATAACTAAAGGTTATATAATAATATAAATAAGATAACTAGATTCTACTAGTAAAATGGATAAGAAAAGTATATAGGTTGTCTCTAAGACATTAGTAAAACTAGTAACTAAGCTAGTCTTACTTAAATAACCCCTAGATATCTAAAGCAGCTCCTAGATATCTAGAATAACTCCTAGATACCTAAAATAACCCCTAGATGTCTAGAATAACTCCTAGATTCCAAAGATAAACCCTACATACTTTATAACCCCTAGATATCTAAGATATCTAAAAATAATCTATTACAATATATCTTATAACCTTTTATATAAGAAGATAATATTTCCCTTATAGAGAAAGAATTATGATTATGAATATCAACACTTTTACCTCTGCCTTTTACTCTTCTATCTTTCCCTTGACCATCGTGAATTTATATTCTTAGTCTTTATATAGTGGTTAATAATTTGTTTTACTTTATATTCTGGTTTATTAGGTTCTATAATTATATAGTCTTTAATATATACACTATATAGTACTAGTTTAAGAAATATAATATAAAAGATAAGGTGGATTTTTATTATATCTAGTAAGTTAAGTCTATAGTTAATATTTAAGACTTCCTAGAGGATCTTAAAGGGTCTAAGTTTCTTATAGTTAAGTTTGTTGCTTAGTCGTTTGGTTTAAATGTTTTATTAGAGGAGATAGGCACTATCCTCCTCTTTAAAGGTTGGTCCCTTAATCCTTATCTAATTAGTATACTTCTTTATTTATTGTCTAACGAATTCTAAGTCACTAGCTATTCTATTTTAGATTTCTTAAAGTTTGTTAAACCTAACTACAGCCTTTAGGGCCTAAGCTCCTTATTAAGGTTCTCTATATACGGTGAATTAAAATCTATAGTTTAGATACAATAGTGAGTGTTATATATTTTCTTTAATAACACTATTATAGGCAAATTAGGCTATAGGTAGTAGTAATACCTAATTATCTTAGTTATAGTTAATATAGTATTAGAGGCACTATTTAAGTATCTAATTAACTCCTTTTACTTATCTATCGGTTTATAGATAAAATAATATTAATAGTTTATAGTGTACTTTAAGTTATAAGATTAGGGATTTCTAAAACTTAGATATAAACAGCTTATCTTTATCTAATACGATTTCCTTAAGTAATCTATAGTTATTAATAATATTCTTAAGAAATATATATACTAGGTCTTCTGTTATACTTAATTCTAGGTATAGGATAAAATAAGCGTACTTTATAAGTCTATTAACTATTATAAGAACACTATTATAATAGGTTTTTATAAGTGGTTCTTTTAACTTTAGTAGCTAAATAATAAAGTCTAAAGAGATAGAATATTATATCACTAAGAAATGAAACTGCACAAAAGATGTGGCGCGCCATTGATGTTATCAATTGACACAAGATCATTACCTATATGTGGAATCTAAGTCACCTCCTCAAGGGCTATAGAGACTATTGGCCTTGCACAGTTATGTTATGATAGGCAAGAACCCTAGGTAAGCAACTCCTAGGTAAGAATCCTATTTTTTATGCGTGCGTGCGACCGGACTCGAACTCGCACACTCTCGTGCACAGAGCTAAGCTGGGCTCATAACCACTAAGAAATGAAACTGCACAAAAGATGTGGCGCGCCATTGATGTTATCAATTGACACAAGATCATTACCTATATGTGGAATCTAAGTATATCTCTAGGGGCACTAGTAGCGGTTAGATTTATCTATATAGTTTATAGGGACTGTTTTTACTTTTCTTATATATCTTATAGTCCTTAATTACTAAAGCTACTTCTTTCTATATAACTCTTTTATTAGAATATTATCTAATTTATTTAAAGGTTTTTATAATTCCTTAATATCTATATACCCTTACGCTATATATCTTACAGATCTAGTCTATTATTATTCTACTAGTTATACTAGTATTAATACACTTACTGATTATAATAAGCTTTTATACTAATATAATATTTCTATTATTATTATTATACTTAAGAATCACTTATATTTCTTTTAGCATTAGGACTTTATAGTCCAGTCTTCTATTAAGAACGTCTGTTTTTCTATTTTTAATACCTTTTCTATAGATAATTTTAAAGTTATATTCTAAAAGGAATTCTAACTATCTGGTTTATCTTTTATGAAGAACCTTTTAAGTTATAAAATAAGAGAGGTTCTTATAGTCTATATATACTAAGACCTAATACTTAGTTCCTAATAGGTATAGTCTCTATTCTTAGAATACTTTAATAATAGCTATAAGTTCTTTATTATAGATCTAGTAGTTTAGCTTAGGTCTATAGAAGGCTTTAGAGTAGAATATATATAGGTAAAGTCTTTCTTTCTTGTCTTATTATCCTAGTTATCTGCCTATAGTAAAGTCTAGAGCATCGGTTTTAACTTTAAAAGGTTTATCTAGGTTAGATATTTAAGTGACTGGTTTAAAAGTTATAAGCTTCTTAATTTTATTCAAGGATTTATTATATTCTTTTATCTATATAAATTTAGTATTTTATACATAAATTTCTAAAGTCCTTGAATACAACTTATATAGTTTTCAAGGAGTCTTTAATAGAAGTTTATAAATCTTAAGAAGGATTATATGTCCTTAATATTCTATAATATAGACTAATCCCTAACTACCTAAATCATTTTCTCTTATATTTAGGTTTTACCTAACGTAATAATAAATCTAAGGTAGTTAACTTTTTATATATAGAATTCGTTTTTCTCTAGTTTAACTGGTGGTTTTACTTTTTCAACTTTTTATAATACCTAATAGATATATTTCTTATAATCTTTAAGTGTTTTTAAGAAAATAAGGATATCGTTAAGGTAGTAGATAATAAAGATATTAAGATTTTCTTAGAGAATATACTTAATTATTATTTAAAATATTATAGGTATATTAGTAAGTTTGAAAGGTATAATAAGTGTTTTAAATAAGCTTTATTATATTTAGAATACTGTTTTCTATTTATCTTCTTTCTTAATATAGATAAGGTTATAGGACTTTCTTAAATTAAGGGCTATAAACTAGTTAGCTTTATATAGAAGGTCTTATAGTTTTAAGATAAATAGTAGTAGGTATACGTTCTTCTTGGTGATATCGTTAAGTCGTTAATAGTTGTTAGCACAACAGGTAGGCTAGTCTCTTATAGAGAAATATAGCCTAAAAGTATATAAGAGAATAGATCTCTTATATATCAAGATATATCTTATAGAAGCAAGAATATAAGATATAACAGAGGTAGTTAAGCTTATACCTAGGATAGGTAAATAGAAGATATAAGGATATATAGTTAAAGAGAGTATAATAGTTGGATTTGTTTGTTACTAACTTGCTTGCTTGAGGAGAGAAATAGAAAACTAAGAAACAGGAAGATTTCAGTCCCTTATATAGTCGTTTCCAGCTTACTAGAATATTCCATACTTGCGTAAGCTGCTTATAAATCAACCTAAGGATTGCGTAATTCCATAACCCTAAGTTAATAACCCTAACTTAAAGCAATAACCTTATAGGAAAGATAGAGTTAGGAGAAGCAGAGAGGACATTCTAGGTGCTTCTCTTAGATTCAGCCACATTACGTAATCATCCTGCTTACGTAATCAACACATATATTAACCTACTAAGTTAGTAGATTATATATATATATATCTTATATAGACAATTCCTCATAATAAAGGAAATATAAGATAAAGAAGTAGTAGAGCGCTTAAGAGAGCTTATACTTCTAACAATAGTTAATATATAGTTATAATTTCCTATTCTTCTTAGGTATAAATAGGATTAGGTATCCTATTGGTAAGTCTCATATTCTAATATATCCTTTCTTAAGATTTTTATCTAGCTATTTATTAAGTGCTTTTTGTTTTGTCTTATTTAAGTTATATATTAATTCTAACCTAGGGTGTATTCTAGATAGCAGTTCGATTTTATAGTTATATAGACTATATTTTAGTAAACCTATTTCTAGTTCTTTAGTAAATAGTTTTATATATTTTCTATAGATCTTAAGGATTACTAAGAGTTATTTTATTATTTTTTATTCTTAGTTTATAGATCTAAATCCTTTTTTCTTAGTAGGTTTAATCCTTTAGATATATATAATGTACTTTAGCTATATTTATAATTTATATAGGGGTTATAGTATATAATGCTGTCTTACCGCTAAATCTCTCTATTAAAGTTAGCTAGACTTCTAGTCTATATTAAGATTATTCTTTCTTAACTATAGGATACTAAGTATAATATCTAGTTATCCTATTGCTGTAATATTAAAGACTAGGTATTTATAATAGTTATAGATAGCTATAGAGAGATATATAGTCTCTAATTTAATAGTTCCTCCGCTATATATAACTACTTTTTTTTTAACGGTTTAAAGGGTATATAGGTCGTTCTTATATCGCTATTGAATATTGTCTTATTATGTTAGGTAATTGTTGTTATAACAGGCAGTCTAAAAGAGTTAATTATATGGTGTTTCTTTAGTGGCTGTATTGGCTTTCTTAGTATGCTTAGGTAGCGGTTCGTTTTAGAGTTACTTAGGTTCTTTATAGTCTTATATATAGTGTCCTATTCTTTTATAATTAAAATATTTAATAATGTTAGGATCCTATATTAGTTATTTATCTTGTCTTTTGGTAATAATGATGTCTATAGGTCTGGTGTGGTGTCTATAGGTAGTGCTGCCATGGTTTTCTTATTATGGTATCTTTAGTCTATACTTCTGGCTGGTGTTAGCATTAACCCTATTAGGCTAAGTTTATTATCCTTTTTATTTGAGCCGTTATTTATATAGTTGGTTATTAATCTTGATGGCCTTATCTTATCCCTTCTAACTAAGCTATAACCTAATATACGTTAAGCTATTAGCTTATAGTTAGTACTTCTAAAGATGTATATTGAGCTAATCTTACCAGTACAATATGTTAAATAAGTATAGGACTTATAGTATAGGCTTAGATATAATAGGCCTAAACTATAAGCGTCTAAAAAGTAAAGTAGCTCTTAAGGTATAACGCTTTAGGTATACTATAAAGGTATAAAGTAAGGCACCTCTAAGAGCTATTATAACTATAGAAAGTAAGACTATATTATAAAAGAGTGCCTATAAATAATAAGGTTAATAAGAATATACTACTTCTATAGTATAAAGGAACACTATACAAACAGCTGTCTGGAGATAGTCTATAAGAGGTATAGTGAAAAGAGGTATATATAGTAAAATTATAGTAAAAGAGCTATTAATATTAATCAAGTCCTAATTACTACTATAAGAGAGGTATAAAGCTGAGGGTATTGAGTTAAGATTCTATTTATACTATAATAAAGTAAGATATAGACAGTAATAAGGTTGCTTATTAAATATAGATTAAAAGTAAATATACTGTTAATAAACATACTACAAAAGAGAAAAGAATAGCTATATATATTCCTATTACCTCTATTAATAGATATAGACAATAGGCTAATCCTAATAATAAAAGCCTATTACCTTTATATTAAGGTAATAGATAATAAAGGTATTATATAATATTAGCTATACCGCTTTATAGTAGTAAAGCTATAATAATTAAAATTTATCTTAAGTATAAAGTGGTTAAAAGAAGTAAACCTTGTAATAGACTAATAAGTAAAATAATAGTAATACCCTTTCTATAAGTAAACTATTAGGCTTATAAGCTTAGAAAAGAAGCTTTATTACCTTTAAGTTATATCTATAGTATATATACTTTATATTACCCTATTAACACTAGAGAAGGAAATAAGCCCGGGGAAATAAGGGTAATAAATCACTAAGTATAAGGATTTTAAAGAACTATTCTTAAAGAGTAAAGCAATAAGCCTTTCTAAACACTCTATATATAAGTATTATATTACGCTTAAGGAGAAAGTAGATACCCTATAGGGACTAATCTATACCTTATCTATAAGAGAGCTAGAGGTGTTATATAAATACCTAATAAAAATAGAGGTAAAAGGATAGATCTAGCTATTAACCAGCCTAACAGACGTCTTAATCCTATTTATCCTAAAGAAAAAAGATAAGCTATAACTTTATATTGGTTACTATACGCTTAATAAGTTAACTTAAAGAGACTATATACTATTACTATTAATTAGTAAAATCCTTAACTACCTTAGTAATATAAAAATCTATATAAAACTAGATATTAAGAACATATACTATTAAATATATATCTATAAGGGTGATAAGTAGAAGACAGCCTTTTATATCTACGATAGGTATTCAAGTATCTTGTTATACCTTTTAGATTAGCTAATATACTAGTAATATTTCAAGCGTATATTAATAAGGCCCTTATAGGCCTAATAGATATAGTCTATATTGTCTACTTAAATAATATTGTAATCTATAGTAATAACCCTAAGGGATATAAGCAGTATATTTATAGCGTCCTAATAAGATTAAAGTAGTAAAGGCTTTACTTGAACACTAAAAAGTATAAATTCTATAAAATAATAATTAGACTTCTAGAATTTATTATATCTATTAATAATATCTCTATAGAGTAAAAGTATATTAAAGCTGTAGTATAATAGCCACTACTATAAAATATAACGGATATATAGATATTTCTAGGGTTTATAGGGTTCTATAGACAGTTTATTAAAAACTACTCCAAGATTGCTATACCCCTTATAGACAAGCTTAAAGAGAATAAAAAAGGGTAGCTAGAGCTCCTATAGAAGGTAGTTACTATATTTGAGCAACTTATTACCGCTTTTAGTAAAACGCTAATACTATAATACTTTAACCTAACGCTACTAACAGCTATCTATATAGGTTTTTTAAAATTTATAATTAAAGTAGTATTAATCTAGCTCTATAAAGGAAGACAGTATCTAATTATATTCTAATTATAAAAGCTATAAGGTATAAAAATATATATAGTGTAGATAATATAAAGCTAGTTATAATTATTAATAGCTTATAGAACTAACATTAATATATCGATAGCTATAGAGGTACTATAACGGTCTAAATAGACTATTTTAACCTTTAATTCCTTAATACTAAGAAACACCTAAGCCTATAACAGCTATATTAGCTTAACGATATTATAGTATATAATATGAATATTAAGTTTAAGCTAGATAAACAGAGTTCAGTAAATAGGCTATTAAGAAGACTAAACTAATAGAGTATAATAATAAAAAAAGGCTAAACAGTAATATTAAAGCAGCCCTTAAGTAGCTATAGTATATAAAAGAAGTATAAAAGCTACTAAAAGTCACTATAATAATAAGGAGATAGTAAGCTAGAAGAGATAATTAAGAGGATTATAAGGGGATAAAAGGCTAGGACTTAAGGGTAGATATTTAACCTTAGCCTAACTAGATAGAAAGAAGCAACTAGAGGGTATAAAAAAGACACTAGAGAGGTAATAAAGCGGAAGGCGCACCGCTTAAGCCTATCGCTAGAGCCATAAGTTGTAAATTATATACTCTATAGGTAAACAATATTTAATACATCCCTAAAATAATAAAAGCTAAAGTAGAGCTAATAATTACCACCTTACTCTAGTTATAATAAAGGGACACCTTTATAATAAAAAAGTAATAGTCTAAAAGATAAAAATAAAATAATAAAGCTAGGCCTAATAAAGGTAAAAGTAATAAGACAGCATAATATATTAATATAAGAGGACTACTATATAAAGGTACATAGATATATATACTATAGAGAGAAGGAATTAGAAAAAGGGTTGTAGAGGACTATTATAATATATAGTATACTAGACACCTTGATATAAACAGGATAATTAAGCTGCTACAATAAAGCTATTACTAAAATAGGTTAAAAAATATAAAGAGATATATTAATATATATATAGTATACTAAAAAATAAAGCTATAGCACTATTACCCCTATAGGCATCTTATATTACTATTAATGTTAAGACGCCTTTATATTGAAATATTAATAGATTTTATTCTTAGTCTTTTAGCTTTAATTACACTGTTAGGGTGTAAGCCTTATAACTGAATCCTAATAGTTATTAATCGGTATATAAAATATAGTATCTATATCTTTATTACCTTACGGCTTATAGTAAACAGCCTAGCTGATTTACTTTTTACTTAGGTATTCTTAATATTTAGGATTCTAGAAAGGATTATATTAGATAAAGGTATACTATTTATAAATAAGTTCTAGACCTATCTCTGCTATCTACTAAAGGTTAAATAACACCTAAATACTGTCTTCTATCTATAGATAGATAGATAGATAAAAAGATAGAATTAAAACCTTAAGGACTATCTCTATTACTTCTATATATATAACCAAACAGATTAAACTTAACAACTATACCTAGCCTAATTTATATATAATGATATACTTTATTTATTAATTACTATATCCCTAAATAAAACACTAATAAGATAAAACCTCTTTTTACCTACTAGTATTATAGGCTTTATAAAGGTAATATGAGTAAATATCTTAGCTAAAGAGAGGATGTAACGGTTTTATACTAAATAGTTAAAGCTTAAGTTACTACTATATAAAGTAAATATTTACTAGACCTAGGCCTATAAGATAAAAAGGGTCCCTAAACAATTTATAGTAGACAACTAGATATTTTTATTAAGTAAGAATATAAAATAGAAATATCTAAATAGGAAGCTTATAGATAAGTGGCTAAGGTCTTTCTATATACTTAGTATTATTAGGTTATATAACTTAATATACTAATTAGATATCTTGTCCTAATACTAAATTTATAATATCTTTTTAATCTCCCTATTAAAGCTATATTAAAGTAGAGATAATATACCGCTAGAATAGCTATCTAATAATGAAGTTGAAAGGGAATTATCTTATAAAATAGATATAATTATAAATCACTAAAGGCTAATAAAATATAGATAATATCTAGTCTAATAGAAAAGCTATAATAGTAAAAAAGATATATAGAAACTATAATATTATATTAAGAGCTAATTACTTATTAATAAGTATAAATATTAAAGAAGTATTAGAATAGTAATATTAAAGATATATAGGCCTAATGACTAAGGTCTATAAACTAAAGGTATTAGCTATAGTAAAACTAGAAAGTAAGATATAACTTAAAAGTATTATCTAAGTAAAAATCAACTAGAGAGAGCTATAACCTAACGGTATATAAGCACTATCTAAACACTATAAAGGCTATACCTTAATAGTATATACTCAGCAAGAGAGATAACCCTTCTTACTATTATAATAAGGAAGATATTAAGGATTAATAACCTCCTCTTTAAGAGTAATATCCTTCTGCTTAAAAAGCGTATTATCTTTGTTCTCTATAAGCGGCTTAGTATTAATAGTACTATTACACTCTATATATATAGTAGCTAAAGTAAGTATAGCGGTATACACCTTAGCCTTAACGGTAGTACTGTTATAGTACTACTATAAGTTAATAAGAAAGCAGTATATAAGTAGAAAAAAAACAATATATATATATATATATATATAGTAGTAAGGATCTTAAAAATATTAATAAGACGACCTATCTATTTAGTATTAAAGCTAAAAAGAGACGTTATAGATATAATAAGGGCGTTAGGGGGTATAGTAGAGAACAGTATAGATAGAGCAGCCGTATAGTAAGGTATAGCAGTGCTAATAGGAGAGGTAAACACTATAGGTATAGAAACAGTAATACTGACAGCTTATACGGTTATATTAAAGGCTTTTAGAGTACACTAGAAGTCACTATGAGTAAGATAAAAGCTATTATAAAGCTACTAACAGTTAGCTTAGGTATATAAAAAGAGTAATAAGAGAGATATACCTTAACAGTATTATTAGTATTAATAGGGGCTATAGCCTAGGTATATATAGTAGTATTAAGGATATAATAGTAGAGTAGTATAGCTATAGAAATCTAGTAATAAGTATATAAGATATAAATAGTAAGTATATAGTATAGATAAGAAGCCTATTAGACCAGGATAGATATATCTATTATTAATATAATAGGTATAATAAGTACTAATACCTAAAAATAAGTAAGTAATAATTAAGCAGCTTAAGCTATACAATATACCAGCTTAGTTTAAGTATTACTTAATATTCTTATTGATAGTAAAAGAGTATATATATATAAAGTATAAGATATATTATAGTCCTAGCTATAAGTATAGACCTTATACTACTATTTCTTTTTATTATTATTATAAGTAAGAGCTATCTATAGAACATTAATAAGTAAATAGTATATATATAGGATATAAGTATATATAATAGAAATAGGGCGATGTTATAAATAATAAATAGGTTTTATAATATAAGTAAATAAACAACTAAGATAAATATAATATATAGTACAAGAGAAACACTTATAGTAATAATATAACAGACAGCGGTATAGTATAGCGCTACTACAAGAAATAATAATAATTAGTAAATAGAATAATAATATAGTAAAAAGTAATAACTATATAATAATAAGTAATAATAATATAGTGATTTAATAAAACGGTAATATATAATATTAATAATAGGTTAAAAAAGAAAAAAAAAGAACTAGCTGGAAAGAAATCACCTTTATATAGATGATAAAAAATCTAATAGGGCGATATTAAAGAAAGAAATAGTTATTGAATTAAAAGGAGGGATACCCTTATAGTAAGATAAAGAAAAAAAGCAGTATTACCTATATAACTATATAGAGAGAAAACAGACACTTATAAAGCATATACTAGACTATAAAGCTCTTATAGAGTAAAACAGTAGAGAGTATAGATATAACTATCTAGGGGTTTTAGAATAGAAACCCTAGAGGAGGAGGTATTATGTTATATATAAGAAAGCAAGTGGCCTAACGCTATAGGGCTATATATATTATATAGGGCATTTTAAGTCAAAGAAGGGCTAATACATAACACACAAGCCTATGAAAGGAAAAAGAGAGGAGTAGATAAAGAGAGGAGGCAGCTTTTAGCATATATAACTACTACGACCTATCTTCAAGGACACAGCATGTTCGCTCTTCACCCTAGTGATATACCCACCTTTAATAAATACTTATAGAACTCTTATTATATTATTAATAGATATAATAATATAATAAATAAAAGAGATATATATAACGCTATAATAGGTATTATTAATCTTATTATAAAGCTTATAGGTAAGATAATAGAGAATAAGGTTAATAGGAATATATTTATCCTTTAAACTATGTAACGGGCTGGGCCCGAAGAAGCCTTGCTGGATATCGCGGCCAGGAAACACATCACCTTTGATCGGAGGCACGGAACCGCAACAACGTCAACCCGACGGCCTGTGCGCTCCTTCGCCCTGACCAGACCTGAGAAGCGGTGAACCTTTAGGGAGCTTTTCTCCTTTCTTCCCTAGCTTTAGATACTCGTACGTAGTCGCCATAGCTGGTTGCAATATACCTCGCCTTGGACCGTTACATTATCTAAAGCTCAAAAGAAGCACTAGAATTCTCTAGACTAGACGTGTGGTCCGCTAGTGAGAATTAATTAGGTACACTATAGCTTAGGCCTTAGTGTAAGCCTTTACGCTATAATAGACCTAGAGAGGGAGGCTAAAGCGATATGTCTACACAGCTTAGTTATAAAAGGATTCTATTAACAAGAATAGCTGCCAGAAACGCTGTATCCTAGGTCTAATTAGATTGAGCTGATTAGCCCTGGAGGAGCTGAGAACGGTAGGCTGCGCATCAGCCTACGTGCTCCAAAAGAGCTCAGGTTTCCCTATCTGGCCAGATACAGGAAGGATTTTCCCTGATCGAAGTGAGGCCCATAAGCAAGGATAAAAAGAGCCCCAATACAACTAGAGCAGTTAAGGGAGCTATAGACAAGATAGACGGCAACACAGAAGCCCAGCCATCTATGGGATTGCAGTAGTTACTTAAAGTGGTAAGCCAGCTAGCCACTCAACTGCACGAGATACAAACCTCATAAGCCAACGAATTATAAGAGATACAAACTGCCCAGGCCAACAAGCGAGAGGCTCAACAGGAGCAGATACGCCTGCTGTAAGAAGCCCTTATAAGCATGAGGCAACCCATGACGACACCTACCTCAGTCACCATAACAAGCATACCAACGCCTGTCCCTGATCAGACCCCAAATACTGCAACCAGACAAAGAAAACACCAGATACCTAACCCCCCTAAGTTTAATAGGACACATAAGAACTTCCAACGATGGTTCCCTAGAGATAAAAGGGAAGATCCGCCTAGATAGGATGGCTTTCAACTGTAACGCCGACATCTTTGGATATATATACGCTTGACTTGAAGGGGCGGCCCAGACGATGGCCTCAGCCTACTACGCCCACAGGGGAACCAATGGAATGGAATCCCCTGACCAGTTTATAAGCTACCTAGAAAGCTGTTATGGAGACCCTGATGCCCAAGCCCAAGCTTTGACTCAACTACGCATAATTAAGCAGAAAACCCATAAGAGCTTTGCCTCCTTTCTACCTAGGTTTAAGAAGGAACTAGCTGAGAGTGGGGGTAGCGACTAGGCGGATAAAGTAAAGATCAACTACTTAGACAGAGCTATCAACAAGAGCCTTTGTAACGCCCTAATCAGTGTAGTAGACATCCTAGACATATACTTAGAGTACACCAGGCTCCTTATAAAGATAGGCTCCCGGTTAGACAGTTGTAATTACCAGGAGAAGCAGGAGAAGTATAAACAGCGCCCTCCTACACCTGATCAGGCCAGGCCTAAGTCACCTGCAAGCTCTAAGGAGGACAAGATGGACTGGGAACCCACCAAGGTTACTAAGGTCCAGCACCCTAGGGGGCGGAAGGGCCCAGAGCATCGCCGCAAGTTGAAAGAGGTCGACTGCTATAGCTGTGGCAAGACAGGCCACTTTGCAAGGGACTGCCCAAAGAGACAAGAACCTTCAGAAGCCAAGAGATCAAAAGCAACAGAACCAAAGGCTAAGAAGTCTTCAGCTAAGAAATTAAAGTCCTCCCTAGAGACCGACACTGACTCTAGCTCTGGGGAATGGAGTGAAGCTAGGTCTGGCCAGACCTCAGACGACTCGGGAAAAAAGTAACTCCTGGCCAAAAGCGCGGCCAGGAGGACGCAAAGAAGGAATGGAGGCTAGTCAGAAAGACCATGGACAGTGACCCCTTTTTCATCAATATAGGAATTAACCAACTTGCCTATACCTACACCCTTGTTGATTTGGGATGCCTTACCACTGCCACCATGAGTGAGGACTATGCCAAGAAGCTTCGTTTGCCGCGTATCAAAATCAAGCCTAGAGCGCTTGAGACCGTTAACGGAATTATCCCTGACGCCATCACTGCAGTTACATATGGGGAAATCGATCTTGATAGTTATAAGAGAAGCCGCTTATTCTTCTACGTTATCCCCAATCAGACTAAGGACGTTATCCTTAGCAAGACTTGGATGGTAGAGGACAACGTCACAATCCATCCAGCCAGGAACCTGTTACATATTGGTGTGGCCAACCATACAGTCCACAGACAAGACCCAAGCCAGAAGGAAAATCGTTCGTCTATCCGCCAGCAGATAGCCTCGGTTTTCATGGCCCTAATCAGGAGGAAGGAAGTTAAAGACTCAACAACCCCAACAGAGGACACAGATTTTCACCACAAGTCTAGCAGATATAACAAAAGCCTTAGCGCCAAAGAAAAGGCCTAACGTTAAAGCCCTACTACCAAAGGAATACCACCAGTTCTTGGACGTCTTTAACCCTGATCAGGCTGCTAAGTTACCACCGCACCGTGATGGTATTGACCACAAGATACCCTTGGAAAAAACAAAGAACGGCGCTGATCCTGAAGTCCCATAGGGACCACTGTATGGGATGTCACGAGAAGAACTGATAGTCCTCCGGAAGACCCTTACTGAATACCTGGATAAAGGGTTCATAAGAGCTAGCAGCTCGCCAGCATCTGCTCCTGTATTGTTTGTGAGGAAACCAGGAGGAGGATTGAGGTTTTGTGTGGATTACAAGGGCCTAAACAGCATCACTAGGAAGGATAGATATCCATTACCGCTGATCAACGAAACCCTAAGATCACTAGCATAAGCAAAATGGTTAACGAAACTAGACGTTATCGCCGCTTTTCATAAGATCCAAATCAAGGCTGGAGAAAAATAGAAGACAGCCTTCCGCACAAGGTACAGACTATTCAAGTGGCTGGTCACCCCCTTCGGCTTGACTGGTGCACCAGCTACGTTCCAGCGTTATATCAACCATGCCCTGCAAGGATACCTGGACGAGTTTTGCTCAACATACATCGATAACATCCTGATCTACTCTAATAGATCATTAGCAGACCACCAGGACAAAGTCAAGAAGGTCCTGATTAGGTTAAGAGAAGCCGGCCTACAGATCGACATTAATAAATGCGACTTTGAAGCAAAGAGCGTCAAGTACCTAGGATTTATTGTTAAAGTCGGCCAAGGGATAAAAGTTGACCCTGAGAAGATTAAAGCGATATAACTATAGGAAACCCCTAAGTTAATAAGAGGAATACAATCCTTTGTGGGATTCACCAACTATTACTAACAGTTTATTCCTCAGTTCTCAGCACTTGCAAGGCCACTTACGGAACTAACTAAGAAAGACACCGCCTTCATATGGAGCAAGGAATGCCAGAAGGCCTTCGAAGAGCTCAAAACCCGCCTGATCAGTGCCCCAGTACTGGCACACTGGGACCCAGAACAGGAAACAATCCTAGAAACAGACTCCTCAGGATACGTAGTAGGAGGCACTCTATCACAAGTTAACGACAATGGACTCCTACGCCCTGTAGCCTTCTTCTCAAAGAAGAACCTCCCTACAGAATACAACTACCTAATCCATAATAAGGAGCTACTAGCTATAGTACGATGCCTAGAGCAGTGGGACGCTGAGTTGAGGAGTATAAAAGAGTTCACTGTAGTGACCGATCACCTTAACCTTAAGTATTTTACAAAGAAGCAGAAGCTGAGCGAACGACAAGTCAGATAGGCCAAACTACTCTCAAAGTATAACTTTAAGATAGAGTACCGCCCAGGCAAGCTAGCTATAACGCCAGATACCCTCTCAAGGAGAGAACAAGACATACCCTTTAACATAGAGGACACTAGGTTAAAGGGACAAGAACTCCAACTCCTCTAAGGATCAAAGAAAGCCTTACAAGTCAATAAAGCTGCCTTGACTAGACATGATCAGACTGCTACATCTGTAAAAGCAGGATTTACAAGTGGCACAGACGCCGACGAAGAGGGGGACAACTCCCCAGAGGATAGGACACCCCCAGAGAACCCATTTGGAGAAGAACCTCTAAAAGCCCTATAGGATACCGGCCTTCAGAACAACGCCCGATACTACCTAATCAGAGAGGCAGTGAAGAAAGGGACATGACAACTACCCTCAGCTTAGGGACTACCTATTATGTTGTTAGAATACACTATAGACGACAAGAGAAGGCTAAAGTGGAGAGACCGAATTTGGATCCCGCACTATGAGCCTCTACGGACCAAAATCATCCAAGTAATGCACGACTCTACCCTATCTAGGCATCCAGGAAAGGATACGCTTAAGGCCTTGATCAGTCGGAGC
Organism: Colletotrichum eleusines; assembly: GCA_016807845.1. Lineage (NCBI taxonomy): Eukaryota > Fungi > Ascomycota > Sordariomycetes > Glomerellales > Glomerellaceae > Colletotrichum > Colletotrichum eleusines. The sequence goes on from JADEZO010000009.1 coordinate 3,345,971, forward strand.
TTCTACTGGCCAGGCTTATCGCAAGACGTTCAGAGGTTTGTGAAGAACTGTGACGTCTGCAGAAAGATAAACTTCTGGAGAGAGAAGAAACAAGGCTTACTAAAGCCACTCCCTATACCAGAGCGTATATGGGCTGAAATATCGCTCGACTTTGTGACCGACCTACCACCAACCAGGACATATAAACAAACCAACCTCCTGGTTATTACAGATAGGCTATCTAAGAACGTTGTCCTTGAGCCTATGAAGGAAATCTCGTCAGAAACCACTGTATCCACCCTACTTACAGGCCTAATCAGACACCATGGATTACCAAAGGCAATAGTCTCAGACCAAGGGACTTAGTTTGTTAGTCAAATGTGGAAGCGTCTCTGCCAACTGTGTGGTGTAAAACAACGGCTGTCTACAGCCTATCACCCTAAGACAGATGGAGCAACTGAGAGGGCTAATCAAGTGGTTGAGACCTACCTAAGAGCATTCTGTGCTTACGCCTAGGACGATTGGGATGAGCTGTCACCAGTAGCTATGATGGCAATTAACAACAGACCAGCTACTTCCACAGGAATCAGCCCATTCTTTTTCAGTTATAGATACAACATAGACCTAATTAGAGTTAAGGAGACACTTAGGACAGAGGGCACTACCCCTATCGCAAAAGCTGAGAATCTGGTATAGAAGATAAAAGATGCTATGGCATGGGCCCAGGCTGCCATGGCCACAGCACAAGAAAAACAAGAGCATTATGCAAACGCCCGTCGTCAACCCTTTGATCAGTTTAAACCAGGGGATAAGGTATGGCTACGGCTATCAAACGTTAGGATAGACCGGCTATCTAAAAAGCTTGACTGGGTTTGCGCTAAGTATACAGTCCTAGAGGCCGTTGGATCCCACGTATGCCGCCTAGATATACCACCTGGGATATATAACGTCTTCTATGTCTCACTCCTAAAACACGTAGGGGATGACCCTTTTCCATCTTAACAACAAGATGACAGACAACCTGCCGCCCTAACATCCGGGCCTGATCTGGAGTATGAGGTTGAGGAGATATTATAGATGAAGCGTAGAGGAAAGGGTTGGAGAGTTCTAGTAAAATGGACAGACTACGCTAAACCGACCTGGGAACCGCTAAGCAACCTCAAAGACATAGCAGCGTGGGCTGCCTTTCAGCAGAAGGAGACCCCTATCCCTAGGAGAGGGAGAAGGGGGGTATTGTAACGGGCTGGGCCTGAAGAAGCCTTGCTGGATATCGCGGCCAGGAAACACATCACCTTTGATTGGAGGCACGGAACCGCAACAACGTCAACCCGACGGCCTGTGCGCTCCTTCGCCCTGACCAGACCTGAGAAGCGGTGAACCTTTAGGGAGCTTTTCTCCTTTCTTCCCTAGCTTTAGATACTCGTACGTAGTCGCCATAGCTGGTTGCAATATACCTCGCCTTGGACCGTTACAAACTACTAAAAAAACAGTAAAGGTAGCGCTTCTTGCTACCCTTATAGCAAATTAAGTTGCTATTTCTATAAAGGGTAGAAGCTAAGTAGGGCTTATAAGGAACCTTATACTCTTTTAGGTTACCTAGACCCTTCTTTTCAAAAGCTATATATATATTAATACACTTTATATAGGTAATTAAGGTAAAAAAACTTACTTTACTTATAAATAGAGAAAAAATCCTTTATAGGCTTAATAGAAGTCTTATAGCCTAAAAGAAATTAGTTAAATCTAAATTAAATATAACTAATAAGAGACTTACGCTTTATAAAAGGCTTATTATTAAAAGACTTATTATCCTTATTCTTCTTATTATTAATAGGATCTTTATTCATAAACTTTTTACCTTTAACAATATCACCTTTACTAATATTTATGGAGAAAACAGAAGCACCAGTAGGCTTAAGGGTAGAAATAATAAAAAGAGTATTAGTAATAGTATTAGTGTTACTAACAGGCTTAAGGGTAGTAATAGTAAAAACCTTATTATTAATACTAAAAGGATTAATACTTATTATATTTTTATTCTAATTAATAATAAGATAAAGCTTTTTAGTATTAACACTCTTAATAACTAGCTTCTCTTTTTTATTTCCCATATAGGGGAGGAAATAACTATAGATATCGTTATTATTAGTACTTTTAAGAACTAAGGAAAAAGGTAAAAAGGAAGGGTCCTAAATAAGGTTTTTCTTACTAGGCTTTACGGTATACTAGTTATTAGCTAAAAGACAAGATATTAGCTATTAATAAGTAATTTCAACCTAATATAAAAAACTTAAAAGATAACTTCTATTAATTATAGTTAAAAAACTAAGGTAATACGTATAAGATATATTATTAGATATTCTAAATCTCTTATTTAATAGTTAATAACTTAAATCTATTAAGTAAAAGCTAGTTAGATAGCGATTTATCGCTATAATTTACTTACTTCTTAAAAGTTAATAAAGTTAATAATAGGTTAATAAAGAGATAAAAAATAACTAGTTATTAGATAGACAAAAAAAGCTATATATATATTAACTATATTCCATTAAGTAGTCTAAAAAATTTTAATTTTTATATTTTTCTTTTTAATAACAATGATAAGCTAATTATTAGTATACTTTTTTTTAAAAATATTTTCTTCTATTTTATTATTTATAGGATTAAAAAAGATAACTTCTATAAGCTATTCTAACTTATTCGTTTTGTTATAGTAATTATTTACCATGTTAAATAATTAGGGGGTATATCACGATAGCTTTATATATTTCCACCTCATGTAAGAATATTCTTACCTGCTATATCATGCGGTGTTTCACTCATTACTTGCATATCCTGCCTATATATAGGGCATCACTTTCTTCACTTTCCCTTACATAGAATTAAGCCTTTTAGACCTGAATCCTCATATGCCCTGCTGTGTGCTCTAACTCGTGACAGAAACATACTGTGGAGAGCTCTGTCGAAGACGCCGCATCTCAGCCGACCCATCCATTGCAAGACAACACCACGAATACGACTACCCCAACGACGCGTGACGAGGCTGCTCCGACGCCGCCTTGTCGGGATCCATCCACATCTTAATGTTAATGTCGACCCTCAACTCTCAAACAGTACGGGTGACGACCAGGTGCAATGGCAGGATGCACCAAACCTGTCCTCGAACTCGCAGAGGCAGGGAAGATCTTACGACCTAAGGTCTTCTCGGAAGCCCACAGGTCTTGTACCCCAAGCCAAACGTGGACCTGTGGGTTTGAAGAGTTTCTGTGGGGACGATGATGCCCCTCCAAGACCAACTCGTTTACGGCGTCCCGGACCCAACAATGCCCGTAAACTTACCGGTAACACGAAACATCAACAGCCAGCGGCCCAACTCAACACCATGGACACGTACTTGAATGCCGAGCCAAAAACAAATCCATCAAAGTCTCGGTCGACAGTTTCAAGCAAAGAGCCTAGGATCACCTTATTGGAGCAGGCAAGGAAGGATGCAGAAGAGGACCCCGCAGATTCAGAGGATTCTGACATGGGAGACGAGATCACCAACGCAGACTACCTGGACACAGATGTATCATTGCACTTTGGGGCAAGGGGAAGGAGTTTTCGTGCCATTTTCAAAGTCCTGAAAAGAGGACATCGACTTTCATAGTATTTTCCTTGAGTCAATTGTTGAATCAGGTTGTTGGCATGAGAGAAATAGTGTTGTTGCTATTACGAGGTATATCGATCGGGAGAGGCTGCCGAACATGTAGGGTAGAAGTTCAACTATGCATGAAAAGAAAACTAACGTAAATACCGTGGGCCTCTGGGCAGCGTAATCACAAGTGCGAGGAACAGTCATTCCGGTCTTGGAGGTTGCAAAGCATCCTGACAATCGTACAGTTTACCTTACTAATACTCCTACCATTCTGGCGAAAGGTATCTTTAGCTATGGCTGGTATCCCTCTAGCCACTAAAAGAGTGATTGTGGTTCTAAAAAGGCCCCGACCTTCTCGCCGCCCGTCGGCATTTGCCCTGTTGCCAGGTTGATGTCGACAGTGCAAATAACTACTGGGAGACTGGCCTCAACGCTTTTCTGAGCCGCTGAGCGGAATTTGGTTGTGATCCATACATAGACTTTGACTTTTGCTAACTTTCTGCCATGCATTCTAGTATTCCTAGAGTAAAAACTGGTTGATGGACATCCAGTTGTACTGTATTATCTCTATAACAATGACGGACATCCTGGGCATGCGTTCCGGCACGGCGCTAAATCATCGTTGTTAACATTAAGTTTGGCAAGAACTTTGCCTTTGAGTAAGTTTACATGCCTCCCATCCTCCTGGGCGGCACCTTTGCCGCAAAGAGACGATCAATCTCGTCGAATGTCTTACCCTTGAGTTCAGGGACGTAGAAGAAGCTGCCAATGAAGCCAATAAATCCAAGCCCACCAAAAATAAATCCAACTTTGCCACTAAGGCTTCCTTCGTCGGGGTTCATAAGATAGGGGATCGCCACGTTCATGACCAGTCCACAAACTGCTTGGGTAGCCGTAGCCAAAGCCATCGTCTTCGCACGCAGCGTAGTGCTCGAGACCTCGCCGAGAATAACAAAGGCCATGGCGCCGATGGTCATGAAGTAAACAAAGGCGAAAACGACAGTCGCGGCAGCCTGCACCCAGGCGGCTGCAGTGGCCGGCACAACGTCCATGATGCCGATGAGGAGGAGGAGGGTGGTCATCGCGGCCATGCCAGAAAGGAAGATCTTCCGGCGGCCGAAGGACTCGACTACGAACCAGCTAGCAATGTTTCCAGCCACGCCGCAGGCAGCGACGCCAACGCCGAGATCAAAGGACTTGGATGGGTCGAGTTTGGCGAGCTGGAAGAAACTGGGTGAAGTGTGTCAGTCGATCGGGCTGGAGTTGGGAGGGTATGAGAGGGGGTAACTGACTAGGTGCTGTACCCAAGAATGAATACAATACCAACCTGAAATAGCAAGTTAACAAATCTGAAATACCTATATGATGGGGCATTCTACCCTTGAAGTGGAAGTAGATAGGAGAAATAGCTAACCAGATGTTGGCAGAGAAACACGCCTGTCGAGATACCGGTGCGGAGCAGGTTGGTGCCCTTGAAGCAGTCGATGAATCCCGCCTCTTCAGTCTTGTTGAGATTCTCCTCCTCGATAGTTGCCATAATCCCCGCGAGCTTGGGGCGGACGTCTTGATCCTTGCCATATAGTTTCTGAAGGGATTTTGTGGCCTCTTCCAACTTGTTCTCTCGTAAGAGATACCAGGGCGTCTCGGGGGCGAACGGGAGGAATATGAAAAGGAAGAGGACGAAGAATAGCTGCGTGGCGAAGGGTCCGCGGTAGGCCCAGCGGTCCGACCGTTCGCCAAAGGCCTTGACCACGGCGTTGGACAATAACTGGCCAATGGCGATGCCCAGGTTGACGCCGGCGGTGGCGTAGCCTCGGAGAGCGACCGGTGCCAGCTCACTGCATGCCAGGGTAGCGAGAGTCAAGTAGAAGCCGAGACCCAAACCCAGGATCAGCTTGGAGCAGAGAAAGGCTGCCCTGCTTTCCGAGAGGATCTCGCCGACGCAGCCTCCAGCACAGACGGCGACGCCAATCATGAGGGAGGTCTTGCGGCCGATTTTGTCAGCCAGCCAACTGCAGGCGAAGCCTCCGAAGAACTGGCCGACGGTTGAAATCATATTGAAGGCCGATTGCCAGTCGGCCGGCAGGATCGCTTCGCCGTTGAGGACGTATCTGTGTGGGGCTTTGGTAAGCTTCGTTGCCTGCAAGATTCACTAGCCTAAGCCCCAGGTTCTGGGCCAACAACTCGGCGAATAACACAAAGAGATAGACTGTCGAAAAGGGGGGAAAGAAGACAAAAGTCTGGCCTGGAGGAGGACAGATCAAGGAACGAATGCTAGGACTCCCAAAACCGTACCCGAAGTCCCGTCTGAAAGACGCGACGGCAATCATAGCACCGTTGATTTGGGCATCAAACCCCCTATTTGCCACACAGTACGGTTAGCCCACCACAACTATCGACAACTGCTGGCCAAGGTTGGAGAGGGACGTACCATCCAATAGCAGACATGGCCCAATAGAAACACCACCATATAATGGCTTTGTGGTTTTGGAAGACATCGCGAACGGTAAGCTCATGTTCTTGCTGGTTGGTGGTGGCAACCGTGGTGCCCTTGGCATCATGGTGCGACACACTTGTTTCCAAGTTGTCTAAAGCCTCGTTCTTGTCCATTGTCGATAGCTCCAATTGAGCTTGGTATCGGGGCTCCTCGTTTCCTCCACGGTACTAGGGGATCCGAGACGAAGCAGGGTTAACCGGAAGTTAAGAGGCTGAAGCGGAGACTGGGGAAGAGAGTGGTCGATCATGACAGAGAAATCCGGGGAACACATGGGGGTTATATTCAGGTCTGGATTCTCTTTGTTGGTTGTTCAGCTACTGAACGTGACGAATGGTGATGGTCGTATCGTCACAGTGTGTGTGTGTGTGTGTGTGTGTGTTTGTCTTCCAGTTTCTGCCAAGGTCAGTTGGACATCTTCTAGAGTTGCAGTTGGATATTTGCTTAAGAGCGATATTCCGCGACTCATTCTCCACCGACCGGTTGAAAAATAAGCCATACTGAATCGGGACAGGTCCTGCTAGCAAAGACAGTCGGTGCACCCCCCAGACGCGTCTCCGTGATTTGCCGAGTCGAAAATGTGATGCCGGGGAACGAGAAGCACGTAGGTACTGATCAGTGGTGACATGGGGCCCCACAACTCCCCCAACACGATCCCATTCGGATTGGCTTTTAAGATACTTTTCTCCGCCTAAGTTTATGCGGAGCAGGGAATAAAAGCGACATTCCGCGAACACTTTCTCTCGTCAAATCGTTTCCCCAGCTTTTACCCAAATCCTTCACCTCTGAGCGGTGCTATCCACAATCCAAGTCTCCGGATTCTGTTTCTTTTTTCCCCTGCGGGAACGTGCCACTTTGACTGGGCCAATCACTCCCCCCTCTTTCTATCTCCTGATGGAGGATCCATCTCCCGCAGCTGACCACGTCTCTCCAGCACCTGGAGAACCGGCCCCAGACCGGAGCCTGCCGGGACCATCAGCTACGAAAGTTGATACTCGACCCGCAGCACGCGGCACAGCCTTCTACCAGCGGAAGAGAGCCGTCAGAGCATGCCAAGTTTGCCGCGCACGAAGGACAAAATGCGACAACCTCAAGCCGTCATGCTCCTTTTGCCTGAAAGTTGGGGCTGCCTGCATCCAGTCTCCTGTGGACCTCTCCACTTTCGATCCGGCCAGTCTCAAGATCTTGGAGCGGCTGAATGATCTAGAAGAGTTAATGAGGTCCTTGTCAGGCGATGAGCCTTCCAATAAAACAAGAGTGGTCGAGGCACGGGGCGACCATCGGGCGAAAGCACCGACGGCGGGTCCTCCCATCCAAGTTGAAATGATTATCCCTCCAAGCCCAGATCATATCATGTCTTGGACTGTTTTTCGAGGCCTCGGAGCAGATATCGATGCCGACGATACGGCACTTTACGTCAAAAAGGCCTCCATCACCGCCTGCTCTCCTGCTTCCATATTAGGAGCCCTTGAGGAGCCACGCCGCATCAACGACCTGTTGGACAGCTTTTTCATTCATGTCCACGTCAAAAATCCAATATTTGACGAGACAGAGACCAGAAAAATGGTTTCCAGTACCGTCATGAATGGCATTGACTGGTCTCCCGAGTCCTGCTTGTCTCTCCTGATATGCGCGCTGGGGTCTATCGCCACGCCTTTCGGCCCGAGTCATGACACCATGCCGGGGACTGCCGCTTACAGCAATGCCCAAACATTCTTCCAACAGGCCCAAAAACGGTTAGGGGTATTGCTCTCTTCAGATGAGGTTATTGCTGCACAATGCCTCTTTCTCTCTGGGGTTTTCTTCATGTGCGTATTTCAGCCTGTCAGAGCCTGGAGATGTTTCGTGCAGGCGTTGGCTAGCTGTCAGCAATTTCCCTTCCTTTCCCCGGAGACGCAGCAACGCCACCACAACAACTCGGTGCCAGATCACGGCTTAAAGAATCACTCAAGTGATACTCTTCAGCAAGCTGTTTACTGGTCGTCATGGAAATCAGAGCGAGAATCGCGAGGAGAACTCTGTCTTCCCGACTTCTCTCTCAGCGACAAAGAGCTTGCATTTTACCCGCCCTCTTTTCCTACCCCACCAGCTCCCCGGCCCGAGGTCGAGGCAGCAACAGATTCCCGTTTGGCACGCGAAAGAACCTCCTGGTACTTCTATCTCTCGGAGATCTCCCTTCGCAGGCTGACCTCCCGGATTGGCGCCGAGATGGTGGGCCTCCAGAAAGAACACCCGACGCGCCAAGCATACCTAGCAGTCATGGCAGAGGCAGTGCCGCAGTATGAGCAGCAAGCACAAGAGTGGATAGCATCGCTTCCAACTAGCCTGTCATTTGCCGAACCTGCCGAAGAGGACGACGTGTGTAGATTTGTGCTCCGAGGCCACACTATCAATCTTTACGAGCTGATCTATTGGCCATTCACCACTGCGCTTCTGGATGAAATGGCATCGAACCCAGAGTTCCCGAAGAACTCTTCATTACCAGAGAACGCGGCTGCTTTGGCACAGAAGGGCCTTCACAATCACCTCTTTCGACTGGTCGTCAATCGGCGCGGCTACAGGCATCGCCATCATGGAACACGCCCTATGCTGCTCTCGTGTTCACGAAGTGCCCTCGTGCTGGTAGCAGCAGGGTCACTTGCTGGATCAAGCGACATGGGCAATGGTTGTGAAATGGGGTCCACAATACCCTTGGGATGGCGACAAGCTGTTGAAGAATTCATAGACCTCTTGGTTTTCTGGGAATCCGAAACACATGACATGCGAAGAATGCGGCGCTTGTTGGAGAAAATGTGTGGATATGTTCCCGACTCATCCCCACCGGCGTATTATTAGGGCCTATCAATAGTACAATTGAACCCGGTCTTGGAAATCACAAACATCCACCCCGCACAGATTCATTCGGGCTAACGTCAAGTCGATGAACGATTCGAGGTGTGTGAGGCCGGGCTATAGCATTATGTTGTAATGGTGTCCTCTTTATTAATCTCCGGGCTATAGTAACGCAGCTGACTGCGTAGATCTTAGCTACGGCCTGAATACCAAGATTCAGGTCTTGTTCAATAACACGGACAGCGAAGTCAAGTTTGGCACCATTGCTTTATCCAGGCATGATTTTCACGATATAATGCTGAAGGTGGTAGGTTTCCGAGTAGGTGGCCTACTCGCTTATTATCATGTACGTTATGGATTAATACTATGATTGAACAATGCCCAATTAATACCCATTATATCCCATCCACTGTAGTTCCCGTGTTCGAATAACCACAGGGCTCTTGCACGCACTGTCCAAGTCACGTCAGCAGCTTACTCCCTCAGCAGAATGCCCTCGTGTCGACCCTGAACTCCAACGCGTAGCCGCAGCACGTGGTGCCGCCCGCAATGCCGCACCACCTCTCGCAGTTGGTGATGACTTTCGGTTTGAGATCGACGACAAAATTCCCATGAGGGGTGTTCCAATATAACTTCTCCATCCTTTCGACATGTGCGTTATTGACGTTCCCCCTGCAGTTCAGATCACATCGATCAAGTCTGGTGCATGACTCGGTTTCACACACAGCTTGCCCACCATTGTCGACTGCACGGAAGGGATGCTTGTTCTGTCCGGAGTAGATGCTTGAGAGGAACCACCCGTGAATTTCCAGACATGCCGTAGCGCTGGTGGCTGCGAGCGCCATAGTCAAACCGATGGTGCCTGAGAGACGCATCTTGCTGATCCTGAATGCGAAAATTTGAGATGCTTGTTGACGTTGCACAAGGCACGTATGTGAGGCGTGGGCCGTGGCTGATTTTGCAGGACAAAATGATTGCGCTTGTTGTATAATGTATTTGTAGCACGAGATCGCAACTAACACAAAGGCAATGGCCGCTCTAGATTGAATGATGGTGAGAGGCGTAGGACAGAAAGACTTTCTTGTAATGAATTTTCTAAAGTGCGTGAAGTCAAAGGTATTTATATGTAGACAGTAATAAATCATGTCGTTCTCGTCGTCCGGAGCATAGCACAACGCCTCGTTGCTATTGCTAACACCTTTGGCAAAAACCAGCCAATCCTTGATGTTGATTGATGGGAAAATTCCGTCTGTATATTATTTCTTCTCTCGACGCCTCAATCAGTCCAAAACGGTAAGCTCCATTCCATCACCTTCCTGTCGTGACAAGAGGCTGGAGAGATTATTTGACACTTTTTCCCCACTGTCGTAAGCATCAGCTGTTTACCAAGCGTGAGCGTGGCCTAATACAAATGAGGGGGGTCCTCGCTTTTGCCAAGGGACCCGCCCCAAACACTGATCGCGGAATGTCGCTCTTAAGAAGATGTGGGGCGGCCAACAACTCCTCCCAAGACACTCAATGACAACAGCGAGGCTATCTTAGAGGACAGAATAACTGGGACACCCTCATCGTGCCGATCCACTGCTTGCGCTTGATCAACCATGGTGATGGGTATAAAGCACTCGGCTTGAGAGAATCCAAGCGCCCGGAATTGATTCTCTAAGCCCAACCCTCACAACAGCTTACTCTCATCATGTCTTCCTCTACACCCAACCCCCCATGCACGTTGCTGCGTACGAGCGGGACCAAGATTGTTGACGAAAATGGCAAAGAAGTCATCCTCAAGGGCGCCGGGGTGGGCGGCATGCTCAACATGGAGAATTTCATCACGGGCTACTCGGGACACGAGCACGAACACCGGGCCGCTCTGACGGAGGTTCTCGGGAAGGAGAAGGCCGACTTTTTCTTCTCCCGGCTCATCCACCACTTCTTTACAGAGGCAGACGCCGCATTCTACGCATCATTGGGCCTCAACTGCTTGAGGATACCTTTTAACTACCGCCATTTCATCGACGATGACAACCCGAGCGTGATCAAAAAGTCGGGTTTCGAACAGCTCGACCGCATCGTTGATTTCTGCGCCAAGTACAACATCTACGTCATCCTCGACCTGCACGCTGTCCAAGGCGGCCAGAACCAAGACTGGCATAGCGACTCAGGGCTCAGCAAAGCCATCTTCTGGGATTTCAAGGATTTCCAAGACCGCGCAATTCATCTCTGGGAAGCATTAGCCGCCCATTACGTCGGCAATAAGGTCATTGCGGGCTACAACCCTCTCAACGAGCCCGCAGACCCGGAGCACACCCGCCTCATTGCGTGGTATGAGCGAGCCGAGAAGGCCGTCCGCGCCATCGACCCAGACCATATCCTATTCCTGGATGGTAACACCTACGCCATGGACTTCTCGGCTTTCTCTCCCGACAAGACGTTGCCGAACAGCGTCTACGCCTGCCACGACTACAGCGTCATGGGCTTCCCCCTGCCGGAGCAGTACGAGGGCACGTCCGAACAGAAGCAGAAGCTCCGCGCCAGCTTCAAGCGCAAGGTGGAGTTCATGCAAAAGGCAGGCGTGCCGATCTGGAACGGCGAGTGGGGTCCAGTCTACCAGAACCCCCGGACGGACCCCATCGCGGCAGCGATCAACGCGAAACGCTTCGCCCTGCTCGAGGAGCAGCTCGCCATCTACCGCGAGTTTGGCAGCATCTCGTGGAGCATCTGGCTGTACAAGGACATCGGGTACCAAGGCATGGTGTACATCGACCCGGACAGCGCGTACATGCGGCTCATCCAGCCCTTTGTGGAGAAGAAGCAGCGTCTCGGCCTCGACTTCTGGGGCTGCGCCGACAAGAGCGCCATCGACGACGAGGTGTACGCGCCGTTCATCTCCAAGCTCAAGGCCATGGTCCCGGAGCAGTTCCTCAAGAAAAAGTACCCCAAGGTCTGGACCTTCGACCGGCAGGTCGAGCGCGTCGTGCGCGAGTGCCTCATGAGCGAATACCTCGGTTGGGAGTTCGCAGAGCTATTCAGAGACAAGACAGAGGCGGAGCTGGAGGAGCTGGCGGCTAGCTTTGCGCTGGAGAACTGCATCAAGCGCGACACGCTGAACCAGCACCTGCGCGACGACGCTGCGATCTCGGGCGGTACTAATGGTGCATGATGACTGATGAACCAAGACGGACGGGGGAGACCAGACAAACAAGAAAATAATAATGTAGAATTCGATTTCTGGGCATTGGTTGCAGTAATCAACGTCGTGGTGGAACATGTTGAAGGGTGGGCAATATTATGGCGGCGATTAACGCGGGCCTCGGCCGAAATAGGCAAAGTCAGCAGGTACATGTTGGCATCATTGCTTGAGATACTTAACCCTACCCAAATAGGGGGAAATCCGATGTCACGTTCATTCCCTGGGGCAACCGCAATGTGGTCTCATCGTGTGGAATCATTACCTATTCCCTGTCAATATGCCTTGCCGTTACAGGTGTTAAGGAGGCCCAATGTCTTACGTACGTGAGCTACTCCATGGACGGGAACACAGTTCAGGGGGGGGTATTCCAAGTTTGGGGGGGGGGCATCCGGCCAGTGGGGTAAATGTTTATGGGGAGGTAAAAAGGTTATATATATATTATTTTCTCTATAACTTTATATAGTATAGTGCTATAGGTAGATAAGTAGAAATAAGTTATTTTTTAGGATTTAAAAAAAAGATATATATAAGTAAAGATAGAATTTAGGATATATTTAGCCTTAATAGATTATATATTAGGTATATATCTAGTTTTGTTTTATCGATATAGATAATATACCTAATTATACTACTAGTAACTTTAGGCTTTCTATCTACTTATTATCTTAATAGTCTTTTATCTTATCTAATAGTAAAGACTAAATAGATAATAAAGCTAGGCCGTCTATAGGAGCTATAGCTATATAGTAGATAGATATATAACTATATAACTAAACAATAATAATAACTATAGACCTAAAGTACTTTAAGTCTAAAATAAAAAAAACTAATATAGATATTAACTAAGGATATATGTTAAGGAAAGGAAAGGTAGAGTGATAGGCAACCAAAACCTAAGATATAGATAAAGCTGAAATCTGGCCCTACTAGAAATCCTCTAAATCCCTTATATATATCTACGTAGTCTCTACTTTATTACTGTGCCTTCGGCTCTATATCGCTCCGACTAACTGTCCTCTGACAATATGTCCCCTCTTACAGGGCTTCTGTCCCAGAAGCCCCTAGTTATAGGCCCTTTTAAAGCTATTTATAGCCCCCGTCAGCCTTATTAAACCTCTATCTATATAGCAGGAAGAGTACCGTTGTTTGTAGGGTGTAATAATCCTTATATCTATCTATTAGCAGCTTTATAGTAGTAACCTAGCCTATCAATAATAGCAACTTTGCAGTGACTTTATAGCAATAGCCCAGCCTATTAATAACTTTATAGCAGTAGCCCAGCCTATCAATAACTTTACGGCAGCGGCAGCAGCCCAGCCTATTAACAACTTTACAGCGGCAGCAGCAGCCAGCCAGCCTATCAACAGCAGTAACTTCACAGCGACTTCACAGCAACAGCCCAGCCCATCTACAACTTCACGGCGGCAGCAGCAGCCAGCCAGCCCAGCAACAACTTTACAGCAGCGGCAGCAGCCCAGCCTATCAACAACTTTACGGCGGCAGCAGCAGCCAGCCAGCCCATCAACAGCTTCACGGCAGCGGCAGCAGCAGCAGCCCAGCCCATTAACAGCAGCAACTTCGCAGCGACTTTACAGCAACAGCCCAGCCTATCAATAAGTTCGCGGCGGCAGCAACAGCAGCCCAGCCTATTAACAGCAGCAACTTTAAGACTTTCTAGCAACTTACTCTTAGCTACACCGCAGCGCTATAGCCTACCGGAGGCTAACGACATAGCTAGGGGTGGCTAACCCCCTATTAAAGAAAACAGCCCTTAATACCCACTATACGTCTGTTTAGGTCCCTTTCTAATAAAAGGTATATATGACCTAAAGACAGCTAACGACTTATAATATTATAGCGCTAGTAATTAGCCCTATTGCTTTCTCTTTTGTTACCTAGTTAGTCCCTTTTAGCAAAAAGGGCTAGACTTCTTAGCCCTCTCTTTAGCTCTCTCTAAAGCTCTCTCTCTAAAGCTCTTATATCGGTATTATATCGTTATTATATTATTATTATATCGTTATTATATTATTATTATATCGTTTTTATATCGTTTTTATGTTATAGGTGTCTAACGGTCCACCCTTAATAAAGAGATTTCAGACTGTTAAGGAAAGGAAAAAATAGAGTGATAGGCAACTAAAAACTAAGATATAAATAAAGCTGAAACCTGGCCCTACTAGAAATCCTCTAAATCCCTTATATATATCTATATAGTCTCTACTTTATTACTATTCCTTTAGCTCTATATCGCTCTAACTAACTATCCTTTAATAATATAACTATTAAAACTTAATTTTTTTAAACCTAATTAAGGTTAAAGAAAAGTTCTAATAGGTCTATAATAAGGTTATTAATAGACTAATTAGCTTATTATTATTAATTTTATATATCAATATAAAGGTTATAGGTAGTTAGTTAGATAAAAAAGTTAATAGTAATTATTAAAAATCAATAAAATAACTTTATAATTCAGTCTTAATATATTTAATTAGGTCTTAATATAACTAATTATATCTAAAAAGATATTGAAAAAGTTAAAAATATAAGGCTTTTTTTATTATTGAAGCTATATATTCTCTATTTCTATCTATTTATATATATCTATAAGTATAATAGGTATCTAATATCTACTTTTTATATCGCTATATCTGCTATATAAATACCTTTTATATTATTTATCTAGCGCTATAATAACTAAAGAAAAAGATATTTACAAGAGGGTTAAGGGTAGCTTTTAACTTTGCTTTATTCTAATTATCCTCTATCTTCTCTTTGTTATCTATAATTAGAAAGAAACAAAAACTATAAAAAAATAAAGAATATTCTATTTCTATATTTCTAATTAGATCTATAAGGATCTAATTTTTCTAAAAAATATATTTTAGTTATATTCTTATTTTCTTTCTCCTTTAATTTCTTTTTCTAAAAAAGTCCTTCACGGTATTACTTATATCCCTTCTATCTAGAAGTCTTAATAAATTATAAGAATAGGTTCTAGTTATAAGTTTTTATAGCTATAACTTTATAAAAATTATTAACTGTCTTAATATCTTCTTTAATAATCTTTATAATATCTATAATCTTTGACAATAAGACTTTCTTTTTAATATTCTTAATATTTAACTTTAAAGTATAAAAAAGTATCTTAATCTTTAGTTCTTATAAAAATAGATAAAGCTATATTAGTAAAGATGTTTAGGTTGAGAAGATAAATAGTAAATTAAAGTTAATAGTATTAATTAGTTAGTAAAACTAGTAATAGCTTAAAAAGTTTTTAGTTCGGTTTAAGGGTTTTTTATATAACGTGGTTCATCAGTCAGCGACGAATATCAGTCAGCGACGAATTTTCTCCCAGACACAGGCGGCATCCAACCACTTAAACCTTTTACGCGTAACAATTCCACAACCATTATGCCAGTTTACACACAAGAAGACAAGATCATTCTTGCGATTGAGGCGATTCAATCGGCACACGCTGCAGGCCAGAAATTAAGTGTGTTGTGTGCTGCAAAGACCTACGGTGTCCCTGAAAGTTCCGTTCGATATAGAATGAACGACCGACCCCGACGCGAATGTACCCAACCCGAACGACGTAAACTCGATTCGATTAAAGAGAAAGCACTTCTCTAATATGTTATTGAATAGGATTCTAGAGGATTTCCTTTACGGCTTACTGGTGTAGAAGATATAGCCAATCTCCTGCTGTAGGCGTGTAATGGCGAGCCTGTTGGCAAGCGTTAGGCTAAGCGGTTTGTAGACTTACAACCATTATTGAGAACCAAATTTAATCGTCTATACGATTATTAAAGGGCTCTTTAAGAGGATCCTAAGGTTATTAAGAAGTGGTTTATATTGTTACGTAATATAATGGCTAAGTATAGGATTAGAGAGGGAGATATGTATAATTTTGATGAGACTGGCTTTATGATGGGTGTTATCACCGTATTAATGGTGGTAACACGTGCCGATAGACGTGGCAAAGCAAAGTCTGTCCAGCCTGGTAATTGTGAATGGGCTATGGTTATTGAATACATCAATTCGGGCGGGTGGTGTATACCTCTATTTGTGATCGTTCAAGGCGCTTATCACCTTGCTAATTGGACTATGGAATCAGGGTTTCCAGGCGACTGGGTTATTAAACCTACTACTAATGGATGGACTAATAATAATACAGGTCTAGACTAGATCAAACACTTTAATAAACATACTAAGGGTCACACTAAGGGCATCTATTAGATGCTCATAATCAACGGTCACAAGAGCCATTTATCAGCCGAATTTGACGATTACTGTAAGCAGAACGCCATTATCACTGTCAGTATACCTCCACATTCATCTCATCTACTCCAGCCATTGGATATTGCCCTTTATTTACCCCTAAAACGCGTATACGGCGATGAAATCAACCTCTTCATCCAAGCCTCTATAAACCACATCACAAAGTCTGAGTTCTTTATTAGCTTCCACCACACACACCAGAAGGTTTTTATAAAGGAAAACATCAAATCTGCATTCCTAGGAGCTAGAATTACCCCATAGGACCCAAAGCATGTCATTAGCAAGCTTAATATATATTTACAGACACCTACACCTCCAATTACCAACCCTTTAACACCACCACCTTAGCAGTCGCAAACGCCCTTTAACTCACAATAAACCGTTTCATAATCCAATTTTATTAAAAGGCAGATCACTACTCATTAGGGAAGCTCTCCAACTCCAATAATTAAAGCAGTCGAGCAATTATCAAAGGGTGCACAAGCAATAGCACACTCACTTACTCTTTTGACCGATCGGCTTTACACACTTAAGGATGCAAATGTAGCACTTGCTAAGCGCTAGAGGGCCAAAAAGTCCCATGTACAGCTTGGAGGGGCACTTAGTATTGAAGAATCTCAGGTTTTATTGGACGAGAAACAAAAGGGGAAACGTCTAGCACCTTGAGATGATGAAGAAGGGGGTCCATTAAAGAGGGCCCAGCCGGCTCAGAGACGCTGTGGTGTGTGTGGTGAGACCGGACATAATGCGCGAACCTGTTCTAAGGATGTAGAATCGTCTAATAAATCGAATAGCGATAATGAATAGTTAATTGATTGTGTTATAGTTGAGAAATGTTAAATAATGTTGTGGACGTGGGAAAAAATTCGTCGCTGACTGATATTCGTCGCTGACTGATGAACCACGTTATCTATATTATTAATATAAAGGTTACCCTAAAGGTGATATCTAAAGAGGTTAAAGTTAAAGCTAAAGATAATTTCTTTGAGGCCTAATTAAGTTAAAATATACCTATATATTATAAGTCTAACAGTATTAATTTATATACTATATATATTATTATTATTGGAATAACACGATTATATAACCGTATAACAACCTAATGATTTAATAAGGTTTGGAATAAAGGTTAAAGATTAGATATTTAGACCTTAGTTATAAAAGGATAGACTAAGCGTATAGACTGACTTAGTAAGACTAAAAAGATATATCTGTCTATACAACAGCTAAGTCTTATATTCTAAGAGTTAGTTATAGATAATAGATCTTTAGTTTACCCTATATTTATATACGTTCTTATATATAAGGGACTGTTATAGATAGAAGAGAGTCTAGTTAATGTTAATTAGTAATTACTTAGGCGATTATAGATTAATAAAAGTAAAAAGGTAAGGCTTAAGTTATATAAAGAGACTAGTTTACATAGTGTCTAAATATAGAAAAGCTAAAAAACTACTCTTTATAATACTACTTATACTATCTTCCCCTATATATAAGAGAATAGGGAAAACTATAATCTTTTATATATATACAATAAGTAAGTAGTATACCGCTTTATATATATATATTATTATTATAATTAATAAGACGTTATATAATTTAATATAAATACTATTATATTAATATATATACCTTAAGGTTAAAAAGAAAATTAATAATAGATAAATATATCTTTATATATAAAGATGTATTAAAAGATAATAATATGCTAATTATAACCTAAAGGTTAAATATACTACCTTAGTTCTAGACTAAAGACTAAAAGTTTACCGATAATATACCTTAAAAGAAGATTATAATATACCTAATATATAAAGTCTATTGAATTATTTATATAAATCTAGACTAACTATAACTTAAGGGTATTATCTTAACTAACTTTAAGGACTAAACTACTATTTATTAAAAATAGGTTTATTACCTATATATTAGGGAGTTTATTAAGCAGCTAGTTAAAAGAGATATATATATAAATAACAAGATTAAGGAAAATAAACAACTCGTTAACCTTATATAACAACTTAAAGAATACTATATTAAGATATAAGTACTTATACTATAGAAATAACCCCTTAAACACCTATTAAAAACCCTAAAGTAATTATCTAATACAATATTATTAAGCTAATAATAGAGTTAATTAAATTTTAGGATATACTATTAGCTTAAAAGACTAAAAAGTCTATTATATAAATAATACTACCTAAAGTATAATTTATGTAGGAGGTAGAAATCTTCCTAAGATCTTAAAGTTATAATACACTTATATTATAAAAGGATATCTATAACTATTTATTAAGCTAAATAGTCTATAATAGACCCTTCAAGCCTTATGTAATCTCTACTTTTTAAAAAAGATAGAAAAAGGATAGGAACTATATAGATGAGCTATATAATATACTACATAATAAGGCTAAGGTGTTATTAGCTTTTATTACTATCTCTAGATTACAAAAGATTAATATTATACTGTTCTTCTAGATATCCTAATAGATTATATAGAAAAGTTTTACCTATATTATATTACTCCTATATAACGATAGGATAAAGTATATAATATACTAGATATATATTTTAATATTAATATCAACTATATTCTCTATTAGGCTAACTAGACAACTATATTGTATATCTAAATTAAAAAAGAAAACCTTAAGAAGTTATCTATAGAGGTATTAGAAGTATTACTAGACAGTGACCCTTTATATAATAAGTATTTAGCTTAGGATTCTAAGGGGAAATTATACTTTATATATAGGTTACTTACGCCTACTATAGTATACTAAAGCTAGAAATAGGCCTTAATAACCTAAAAATATATTATATACATAAGGAACTTTTCTTTAACCTTAGGTCTTTACTATAACTTACCTTAAATAGAAAGATAACATTATATAATATATACTTTGTAGATAAAAGATATATTTCTAACTATAAGGATTATCAATAATAGTACTTATATAATAAAGCCTTTCTATATTACCTATTCCATAAACGGAAAAAGACCTAAAATAGACTAAAAGCCTATCATATAAATATATTAAAGAAATACTTAATATATATATATAAAAATATTAGTTAACTAACTATTTGAATAAAAACTTTCTTTTACTAAAAACTAATACCTTTATGTAGTCTACTTAACTAAAAGCTATATAAGGATTTCTCTTTATATCTCTTAGAGATAGAAAGAAAACCCTATTAAGGATAATAATTATAGATTATATTATAAAAGAAACACTAAAAAGATTAAGAGATCTCTTAATACTTTATATTAATATTATTCTTTTATTATATAATAAGGAATAAAATCTTGAACCTAAAAAATAGAGAAAAAAGAGATATTTATATTATATAACCCCTATAGTATAGTCTATTAAGAAGAACTATAAGATATAAGGGCAGCTAACTTTTAAATAGTTAGAAAGCCTTAGGTTATAGTATACCTATAAGAAAACCTATATATAAAGGTAATATAGAAGCTAGGATTAATATATATACGATTTAAGGGAAATAACTCTGTTATATCTATAGAGATAATAGAGATAAAAAAATAGATTAAATAAGTTATATATTATATTCTAAGTACTTTAACCTTTTTCCTATTTTCCTTATATAATATAGATAGACTAAAAGTATATTTTAATAATATATAAAAGGTAATTAATACTAAAGACGATAAGTATATATTAGGTATATAAAAATAGGGATATCTATTCTTTAACTTAAGGTATATAAAGGTTAAGACTTTCTTTATAAAGTTATAGCTTAAAAGACTATATAGAAGATTTTAATATCTTTATATAGATTACCTTTACTAATTACTTAAAAAGGCTAGATGTCTTTATATAGATTTCTTTATCTTAAAAAAGACCTAAAAGTTCTATTACTGCTATTAATTATATAACTAGGCTTTAAGAAGATTTATATTCTTATTAAAAGATGAGAGTTACTTTAACTATAAGATTATTATTAATATGATATAACTAAGGGATAAAAATACCCTTTATATTATTAGGATCGAAATAAGCTTTTAAAGAGTAATGTTTCCTAAGTTGCTATCTATATAAGATATCTAGAATACTCTTCTAAAGTGCTAGATTAATATATATATAGGTCCTTTTATTGGAAGTAGAAGCTCTAATAAGTGCCCTACATCTATATTATCTTATATTTCCTTTATTATAGGGAATTATATATAAGATATATATATAACTAAATTCTACTAAACTAGTAGAATAATATACATATTTATTATATAAGCAGGATAATTACGTAGTTATATGGAATCTAGGAGAAATATCTAGAATGACCTCTCTTCTCCTCTTAACTTTATCCTTTTACTAAGGTTATCTATTAAGTTAGGGTTATTAATTAAGGGTTATTAAGTAACATAACAGTTAACCTAGTTTATAAACTGCTTACGTAAGTATAAAATATTCTAGTAAGCTAAATAGGGCTATATAAAGGCTAGAACCCTTTCTGTTTTCTAGATCTTCTATTTTCTTCTATAAGTAAGTAAAACTAGTATAAAAGAAATCTAACTATTATACTCTCTTTAACACTATATCCTTATATCTATTATACCTACCCTTATTATCCTATATTCTTACTTCTATAGGATATATTCTTTTAAGTGATATACTCTCTTGTATTCTTTAAGGCTATATTTACTTCTTAAAGGAGTTAAGTATACCTGTTATACTAATATATAATCTAAATATAAACGTTATATTAGAATAATTTAAGAATAATATTAAGATTATAAAGATATTATATAAAGAAAAACTAATAGAAATATATTAGGCTATTAGTAAAGTTAAAAGGGTATATATATCTTTAAGATATATATATGAAATACATTATAAAGAGTTAGACTATACTAGAAATAAAGAGATAATTCTTTAAATAGTAATTAAGGCCCTAAATGATACAGCTAGACTATATAGTGTTATATTAACCTTTTTAATTTTTAGAATATACCTAAACATTAATAAGGATTTACCTTTATTATACAATATTACCTAGTAAGCTAAAGCTATATAAAAGGCTATAAAATACTTTAAAATATAAGGGCTAAGGTAGAAATCAATTATATAATTAATATATATAACAGCCTTAAGCTTTAATAAGTCCTATTACTATCTATCTAAAGTAAAATCTTAATATAGAGAGAAAATAAAGTTTAGACTAAACTATATAAGATCTAAAGAATAAAAAGATATATAATGATAGTTAATATAGTTAATAGTTCCACTTAGTTTTATATAATATATATTAAGCCCTATCTTAAAACATTACTACTAAAAGGCTATAATAACGTTATATACCTAACCTTTTAATAGCAACCTAGAAAAAAGAAAAGCAAAGAAATAATAAAGGATAGCTATATAATAATCACTAAAGGTCTTTTTATCTTAAAGGAAAAAGACCACTATAAGCTTACCCTTAAACTTAGACTTAATAATATTATTATTATACCTAGAATACTATATAAAAAGTCTCATTATACTAAGATTAACTCCCTTATAAATGAAAGAATACTGTTCTTCATATACTATAAACCAGTAATATATAATAAAATATATATCTATAAAATAAGGATAGTAAGGGAAGTTAAAACCTACTTATTAACCTATATAAGAAGTTTAGACTAGTTATCTAAGGTTATAGAGGCTAAAAAAAAGCACTTCTTATATAAGCTTCTGCTATCTAAAAGATAAGCTAAAAACTTTTTTTTACGTTTAGACCTACTATTATATAATATTTTAAGTGTTAAGAAGAACTTAAGGATATTACTTAGGTTTATACCTAATCTAGTAATATTCTAACTAGGACTATTATTTTTTAACTTCTTAAGAAGTTAAAAGGTAAATACCTTTTTAATATACTTCTAAATATTATTAAGCTGTTATATTGATTAATAAAATTGGGCCTATACTAATATAAGACCTATTCCAAACACTATAAGGAAGACCTAGGTATAATAGAGTCTATATATAACCTCTATCTTCTCTATATAACTAAGGATATAATAGTATTTAGTATTATAACAATATAAATAGATAACACTTTAAGCTTCTATATAAAGATATTCTTAAAAAAGAAAAAAGAGGTATTATATAATAAAGGCCTATATATAAAAATAAAGATAATTCTCTCTTATAATTGAAAGATTAAATTTAATAAAGAAAAAGATTAATTATATAAGGATAATAATATTATTTTTACCTATAAAGGTTAAGCTAATAATCTTTAGTAAGTTAACGTTAAATGAAAGGATATATAACAGTAATATATATCCTAAAAGGTAAAAAGAGCTTATCTTACCTCTATCTATTAACTATAAACCTTATATAACTTATCTATTATAGCTTTGGTCAAAAAGCTAGATAAAGAAATATTACTATCTTAAATATATAACTATAATAGTAGATAGATAACTATAGAAAAGGACTTACTTATATCCTATTTAAGTTCTTATATATAAAGATATACATTTTTATTAATAGATCTTTTATAAATAATATAGATCTATCCTTATAACTTAGATATATAATTATACGTATAGAGAGAACTATTAATATAATTAAGGATTCTAAAACTAAAGGTAATATATTCTACTAAAGTTTAACTAAATATAACAGAATTATATAAAGCGTATTAGTAAGTAAGATTTATAGTATAACTACTAGCTTTAATAGTAGTATTACGTTAAGTATAATACTTAACAAGATACTTTATATACTTTAAATAATACCTATACTAAGAGTTATATATTCTTATTTATACTTATAATATAAATACCTTATATAACTAGATATAACTAATAAAAAAGGTTGATAATTAATGTTATAAGCCTATATAAGTTATATAAAAAGAAAGAGACCTTAAAAGCTAGATAGATAGCTAATAGAGATAATCCTATCGATATACTTATAAAGAAATCACCAAATTTAACGCTTTAATAATTAATTATAAATAGTATACTTGAAATATATATTAAGGTATATATAAAGAGAATTAAAGAAAATAATTAATAAATAACCTATAAGGTTACCCTTAAATATAAGCTATTAAGAAAAATATACCACCTCTTTAGAAAGATAACCCTAGGTATTAGACCTTAACTTTAAACCTATAAAAATAATTTAGAAACCGATTTATCTAACTTATCTATTTACCTGAAATATCTATATAAACTAAAACTAAATCTATAAACCTTATAATACTAACTATTTCTAGTTTACCTAATACTATTATTATATAAAAAGACCTTTGCTTCTAATTATCTTGAATTAGAAAGGGCTAATAGGAAAAGCCTAAGAAAGAACTAGATTTACTAATGTCTTTTTTAAGATATTTACTAGATATATAAGGGTTATAACCCTTTATAACCTTAAGAGGCTAATATTTATTAAAACTACCTTTATAATTATTATTACTACCTTTATTATCTATAAAAATATCACTAATATTATAATAGCTATATTATACGCTATAACCTATCTAGATATGCTTAATATAAGTGCCGTCTTAATAATCCTAAATATAACGGTATTCTAAAAAGCGATATAAAGCGTTAGTTTTATATTTCTAAAGGTAAATATAAAAATATTATCTATAAGACTAGATAGGAATTATATAAAAATAACCCTTGTATCGAATTATTTTAGCTATATATAACTAAATAGTTTTACTAGCTAGAAATTTAATAGTAATATTAATAAAAGATACCTGAATAATATAATATTTATTATTCTATACAATAATTAATATTAATATATATTGATTGTTAGAGCTAAAGAAAATATAGTTATTAGTATTACTAATAGAAAGCTAAAGCTATTAGTTATTACTATTAGTACTAATATAAATATTTCCTAAAGAGAGAGAAATATTTAGGACTATAGTAAAGCTATAGTTACGATTTATATATCAAGATCCTTTTGAAAGTTAGCCTATAAAAATAAAAAAGAAGACCTAGAAAAAACATATACAAGAATAAGAAGTTTATACTATTTATTACTTAGATGGATAAAAAGAAAAAGAATGATTATTTGTATAGAGAAAAGTGTTAAAGTTATTAATATGAAAACTTAATAATTTATATATAAAGTAAAAGATATAGTATTAAAAGAAAAAAGAGAAAAGAATAAAAAAAGAGAAAGAGGAAAGATTATATAGGGAAAAAAAAGAAGCTACCTATTTATCTACCTAAGCAGAAAGATAAAAAAAGAAAAAAGTAAAAATAAAGTAAAGTGTGAAGGGCTGGCTCCGCAGCGCGTTTAACTGGTGAAGTGCCTCTATTACTGTTTACTTCTAGCTGAGGAGTAAAAGGGAAAATAGGATGCGGTGTAGAAAGCTTTGCTTGGGATAAGGGGGTCGCGCGCCGGTGGGGCGCCGGTGGGGCGCCGAGGGGCCCTAGGGTTGCTCGGGCAAAGCCGGAGCTGGTCCATCGGGCATCAGCCCGTAACATAAAGACTGTTCTTATATATATATAATTTATTTAGTAAAGATAAATAGATAGATATATATAAGAAATATACTCTTTAATAGCTAATAGATTTCACCTTTTACTAACTATTAGAGATAGATAAATTTAAAGTTTCTATTTATTTAATTTATTACTTAAAACAATTTATATATAACTAAGAGTTTAGATATAAATAAACATATTCTAAAAATAATTTATATAACTTAATTAGTTATAAGTAAAGACGTATATAGTTATAAAAAAGAAAATTGATAAGTATTAAAATAATAATATTACATAACTATATAACAACCTAATAACTTAATACGGTTTAAAGTAATGGTTAAAGATTAGTTACTTAGACCTTAGCTATAAAAGGATAGACTAGGCGTATAGATTAACTTAATAAGACTAAAAAGATATATCTGTCTATACGACAGCTAAGTCTTATATTCTAGAAGTTAGTTATAGATAATAGATCTTTGGTTCACCCTATATTTATATACCCCCTTATATATATAGGACTCTTATAGATAGGAGAGAGTCTATTTAATATAGATATTATATAAGTAAAGGATCGAAATACCCTTTATATTACTAATGTAGAAATAAGCTTTTAAGGAGCAATATTTCTTATGTTATTATTTATATAAGATATCTAAAATATCTTTCTAAAGTATTAGGTTAATATATATATATAGGTCTATTAGACTATATTATATATGACCTGGATATAAACTTTACATTAAAAGAATTTAGGAATAATAATAAGATTATAGATATATCGTATAACGAAATACTAATAGAAGTATATTAGGCTATTAATAAAGTTAAAAAGTGTTAGCACAACAGGTAGGATAGTCTCTTATAGAGAAGTATAGCCTAAAAGAATATAAGAGAATATATCTCTTATATATAAATATATATCTTATAGCAGCAAGAATATAAGATATAATAGGGGTAGATATAGTAGATATAAGGATATTGTATTTAAGGAGAGTATAATAGTTGGATTTTTCTTATACTAGTTTCCTTGCTTATAGAAAGGATAGAAGACCTAGAAACAGGAAGAGATCTAGCCCTTATATAGACCTATCCAGCTTACTAGAATGTTCCATACTTACGTAAGCTGCTTATAAATCAAGTTAACTGTTACGTAACTTAATAACCCTAAATCAATAACCCTAACTTAATAGATAACCTTAATAAAAAGATAGAGTTAAGAGGAGAAGAGGGGTCATTCTAGATACTTCTCCTGGATTCTATATGATTAGGTAATTATTCTGTTTATATAATCAGTATATATTTTAATCCACTAGTTTAGTAGATTATAGTTATATATATCTCTTATATATAATTCCTTATAATAAAGGAAATATAAGGTAATATAGAAGTATGGCACTTATTAGAGCTTTCTATTTCTAATATAATATAAGATCTATTCTAAACACTATAAGGAAAACCTAGATATAATAAACTCTATATATAACCTTTACCTTCTGTATATAACTAAGTATATAATAACTTTTACCATTATAGTAATATAGATAGATAATATATTAAGCTTTTATATAAAGGTATTCTTAGAAAGAAAAGGACACTATATATGAAAAGCCTATATATAAAACTAAAAATAAGGCTATTACATAATTAAGAGATAAACTTTAATAAAGGAAAGATTTAATTATATAAGGATAGTAGTTTGCCTTTATCTAGAAAGGTTAAGCTAACAACCTTTAGTAAGTTAGTATTAGGTTAAACGATATATAGTAGTAATATATATTCTAATGCGTAAAAGGAGTCTATCTTACCTGTATTTACTAACTAAAAGCCTTATATAATTTATCTATTATAGCTTAAGTCAAAAAGCTAGATAAGAAAGATATTACTATTTTAACTATATAACTATAATAGTAGATAGATAACTATAAAAATAGACTTACTTATATCCTACTTAACCTTTTATATATAGAGATATATATCTTTACTAATAGATCTTTTATAAATAATATTAATCGATCCTTATAACTTAGATATATAATCTTACTTATAGAAGAAACTACTTATATAATAAAGGATTTTAAGATCAAGGGTAATATACTTTACTAGATTTTAGTAAAGTAAGAGAGAATTATATAAAGCGTATTAATAAGTAAGCTTTATAGTATAAGTACTAGGTTTAATAGTAGAGTTACCTTAAGTATAACACTTAACTAAATCCTTCATATACTTAAGATACCTTATATACTTATACTTAAATATTTTAATTTATAATTATTATATAAGTGTCTTATATAACTAGGTATAGTAGATAAAAAAAGGCTAATAATTAATATTATAAGCCTATAGGAGTTATATAAAAATAAAGTAATCTTGGAAGTTAGAGAGATTAATAGTAGAGATAATCCTATAGATATACTTATTAAGAAATCACTAGATTAAGCACTTCAATAACTAGTTATAAGTATTATACTTAAAACATATATTAAGTTATATATAGAAAGAATTAGGAAAGACAATTAATAATTACTGTATATAAGCTCACACTTTTATATATATTATCTAGAAAAAACGGCCTACTTCTAGAATAGTTAGGTATTATATAACTTTAACCTTAAAACTTAACTTTAAAACTAGAATATAAGCCTAAGAACTAGAATAGCCCTTAATATTTTATATACCTTTACCTTTCAACTATAATATATATAAAGTAAAGGTTTCGACTTACTGTTTCTTAATAAGGAAAAGCTAGTAAAAAGATCTAAGAAAAGATCTATTTTTATTAATACCTTTACCTGTTACGGGCTGATGCCCGATGGACCAGCTCCGGCTTTGCCCGAGCAACCCTAGGGCCCCTCGGCGCCCCACCGGCGCCCCACCGGCGTGCGACCCCCTTATCCCAAGCAAAGCTTTCTACACCGCATCCTATTTTCCTTTTTACTCCTCAGCTAGAAGTAAACAGTAATAAAGGCACTTTACCAGTTAAACGCGCTGCAGAGCCAGCCCTTCACATACTTCTAGCTCGCCTACAACGGAACGACACTGGGTTGAGCGTGGCTCCCCACCGGATCGATAATGGCTGACAGAACGATGGAAGCCCAACTGTAGAAGTTAGTAAATAAGGCCGTAGAGCCCCTAAAAGAAAGAATCGTGCAGCTCACTGTAGAGCTTGAGCACTACCGAACGAACACGACAAACGTAATGGACGTAACCACCTTAAGAACTAGTACCCCCTAGGTGACCATCAGTAAGAAGCCCCAAAGAAAGCCGCTACTATCCCTGCCGAAGTTCAACGGCAAGAGACAGGAGTATCCGGCTTGGGTGCAGTAGATGAGAGATAAGATTGAAATGGACCGACCTTTCTACTCTATGAACCACAAGCTATGGTACTTGATCAACTTGTGCCTAGACACCGGTCCCCAGCAGATGGTAGCCACCTTCTATACAGCTGGGGGAAATAACGGCCAACGAAGGCCAGAAGACTTCCTAGCGTACCTTGATCGGACATATCTGGACCTAAGTACACAGACGTGCGCTATTGCTACTATCCATACCCTACGCCAGAAAGATAATGAGAGTCTGGCTAGCTTTCTTCCAAAGTTTGAACGCACCCTAGCAGAAGCAGGGGGTAACCAGTGGCACAACGCTGTCCAGATATCCTTCCTTAAGGCGGCCCTTAACCAGAAACTTAAAGAGTGCCTTGTGTCGGTTGAACTACCGTTGGATAATTACCCTAACTGGCTATCTAGAGTGCAGGGGGTCGCCTGGAAGATGGAAAGGATGGCGACAGGCGCCCGCATGGGAAGGAACCCGAGGACCACTTAGGTGCCCTTGAAGGACAGCGATGGGGATACTCGTATGACCGGATCGGTCAGAGTAGCGGCTACCGCCCCCCCAAAGCCGCAGAGACCCAGGTCCCGCAAGGGGTCTAGTGGCTCAGAAGCCAGCGAACGCCTGGACCACTGAGAATGCTTTGAATACGGCAAGGTTGGCCATATTGCCATGAACTGCTGTAAGGCGTATAAGCATAAGAAGAAGAAGAAGAAGTCAGCAAAACCCACTAGGGTTACCTGAACCAAGAAGCCGAAAGAGCCAGAGTCTGAGGAATCGATGGGCCCCAGCTCCTCCTCTGAGACTGAGGACTCAGGAAAAGAATAGCTCTGGGGCGAAATCGGGCCCCAGAGGCAACAAAGGAGGAGGTTAAGGAATAGGAACAGCTGTAGGACGCCCTGCTTGCCATTAAGGGGTCAGCCACTATTTAAGCTTGAATAAATAGAGGCTATTTAATCTATCCCCTTGTCGACAGCGGTTGCGATGTATATTTGATGATAGACCAGAAGCTAGCCTGCCGCCTCTGCCTACCGTACGTGGACCATAAGAGAAGACCTCTTCGAGGGTTTTCGGAAGAAGGGAAACCGCCTACCTACACTGAAGGGACAGTAGCACTGACCCTGGAGATCAGTGGGTACACCCAGAAGACATATGCCTACGTTGTGAAGAACCTAGAGCCATAGCTCTACCTAGGAAGACTATGGATGATCCTGAATAACGTCATATACCGAGCTGGGGACTACCAGATCCACCACGGCAAGGGAAACGTTTGGGTATACCTCTTGAACCAGGAAGAACCGGAAACAATACAGGCGATTCAAAGTGCACGATTAACGCAGGCACCTGCCTTTGCGGTGTTATGTCGAAGAGTAGCTAGAACGCTTGGGAGCCAAGATAGTATAAAAGAGGGGATCACCGGTATAAGAGCTATTAGCCTTAAGGATATCAAAAGGGCCCTCCAACTGAAGAAGGAAGTAGACCTATAGGACCATGTCCCAGCCAACATCTTAAGGGATTTTCCAGACCTCTTTGATCTAAAGAAGGCTTACCTGCTCCCCCCCAGCCGACCCAGCATGGACCACAAGATTCCGCTAATACCTGGACCTGACGGACGAGACCTGCCCCTGCCATGGGGACCACTATACAACATGTCACGTGAAGAACTACTGGTCCTTAAGAAAACCTTAGAGGACCTATTAGACAAAGGGTTCATCAGGGCTAGCAGCTCAGCCGCTGGTGCCCCAGTGTTGTTCGTCAAGAAGCCTGGAGGGGGTATTCGCTTCTGTGTTGATTATAGAGCCCTAAACGCCATCATGAAGAAAGACCGTTACCCACTACCCCTTATATTAGAGACGCTGCGACGCGTAGGGGCAGCAAGGTGGTATACAAAGCTTGACGTCGTTGCTGCATTCCATAAGATGAGGATACACGAAGGAGATCAAGAAAAGACTGCTTTCCAAACTAGATATGGGCTGTTTGAATGGGTAGTGTGCCCCTTTGGGCTCACCGGCGCTCCAGCGTCTTTCCAGCGATACATCAACAGCACCCTACAGCGATTCCTAGACGACTTTGTTACAGCGTATATGGATAACGTACTCATATACTCAGATAGGTCAAAGGAGGATCATGAAACCAAGGTGTACCAAGTGCTTAGCGCCCTCTCAGAAGCTGGG
The DNA here is from genome assembly GCA_016807845.1 of Colletotrichum eleusines. Lineage (NCBI taxonomy): Eukaryota > Fungi > Ascomycota > Sordariomycetes > Glomerellales > Glomerellaceae > Colletotrichum > Colletotrichum eleusines. Next base: position 3,376,358 of record JADEZO010000009.1, read on the forward strand.
CTACACCTGGATCCCACTAAGTGTGAATTCGCTGTCAAGAAAGTCAAGTATGTAGGGTTTATTATTACCGCTAGAGAAGGGATCTCCTGTGACCTAGAGAAGCTGAAAGCTATTAAGGAGTGGCTTCCCCCCTAGTCTATAAAAGGAGTGTAAAGCTTCTTGGGATTTACTAACTACTATCGGATATTTATACCTAACTATACGGAGATAGTTACGCCACTCATAAAACTTATAGGAAAAAGGGTAGCTTTCCAATGGTCTGAATGAGAGGAGGCAGCCTTCCTAGAGATCAAGAGACTCTTTACAATAGAACCGGTGCTACATAGGTTTAACCCTGACACCAAAACAACAGTTGAGACCGACTGCTCAGGATTCGCCTTAGGTGGCGTCCTAACATAAAACGATGAAGAGGGTAAGGGTCACCCAGTGGCCTTCCACTCCCAGAAGCTATCCCCAGCTGAGTATAACTATCCAATCTATGATAAGGAACTCTTAGCAGTGCTCTCCTGCCTACAAGCTTGGCAAGCAGAGCTACACAGTGTGAAGACCTTTAAGATCCTTACAGACCATAAAGGCCTAGAATACTTTATGAAGAAGCAGCGCCTGACAGAGAGGTAGAGCCGGTGGGCAGAGGAACTGGCACAATACAACTTTTACCTTGAATACCGGCCGGGTAAGGACGCCGTAGTCCCAGACGCCCTGTCGCATAGGGAACAAGATGCCCCAGCTGGATGGGACGATGAAAGGGAGAAGGGAAGGGTCATACAAGTGATCCCTAGTCGTGCGTTTCCAAGACCACCCCCAGCTGCTGCCCCCCGGGTCGGACGTGCCAGTTAAAGAGGACCAAGACGAGGGAGCGCCGCCTATGGACAGTAAGACGAGAGGGGCTGACCAGCTGGTCAGGCGACTGAAAGAAGCAACAGAGTTGGCCCAAGCCGCGATAGCAGCAGCCCAGCACCAGGCAGAGGATGCTGCGAATAGGAAGCGCACCCCAGCAGAGAGGTATCTAGTGGGCAACAAAGTCTGGCTATCAGTAGCTAACTACGCAACCACCCAACCAAGTAAGAAGCTTGCGTGGTTACACCACAAGTACAAGGTTACAAAAGTGGTGTCCCCACATGTGGTCAAGTTAGACATGCCGGGCCGGATTCACAACCGGTTCCATGTGGACCTCCTATGGCGAGCGGCAGAGGACCCACTCCCCTACCAGTCCCGCGCCGATGAGCAGCCGCCGCCGATAGTCGGTCAAGATGGAGAGGAAGAATACCAGGTTGACAGTATACTTGCTGCGAGATGGAGACGGAGAGGGAGGGGGAGGACCAGAGAGGCACTGGTGAGCTGGAAGGGCTACGCGGACCCAACATGGGAACCAGTTGACACAGTCAAGGGACTGGCAGCCCTTGACGCTTACGAGGAGTTATATGGCGACATTATGGACAACGACGGGAATCAGGCGTACGCGCCAAAGAGAACCCGGCGGGGGACCGGAGGGGGAGGCTAATGTTACAGGCTGATGCCCGATGGACCAGCTCCAGCTTTACCCGAGCAACCCTAGGGCCCCTCGGCGCCCCACCGGCGCCCCACCGGCGCGCGACCCCCTTATCCCAAGCAAAGCTTTCTACACCGCATCCTATTTTCCCTTTTACTCCTCAGCTAGAAGTAAACAGTAATAGAGGCACTTCACCAGTTAAACGCGCTGCGGAGCCAGCCCTTCACATTACCTAGTTATTTACTAGATAGATAAAGGCTTTTACCTTTTAAGATATTAGAAGGATAATAGTTACTACTTAGGCTAGGTCTACCTTTATTATTATTATTGATATCTCTATTATCTAAAAATATATTATTGATATACTTAGATTCCACATATAGGTAATGATCTTGTGTCAATTGATAACATCAATGGCGCGCCACATCTTTTGTGCAATTTATATTCTTAGTGGTTATGAGCCCAGCTTAGCTCTGTGCACGAGAGTGTGCGAGTTCGAGTCCGGTCGCACGCACGCATAAAAAATAGGATTCTTACCTAGGAGTTGCTTACCTAGGGTTCTTGCCTATCATAACATAACTGTGCAAGGCCAATAGTCTCTATAGCCCTTGAGGAGGTGACTTAGATTCCACATATAGGTAATGATCTTGTGTCAATTGATAACATCAATGGCGCGCCACATCTTTTGTGCAGTTTCATTTCTTAGTGATATTATTATAGCCATATTATATACCATAACTTATCTAGATATACTTAATATAAATACCGCTGTAGTAATCCTAAATAGAACGGTATTTTATAAAGCGATATAGGGCGTTAGTTTTATACTTTTAAGTGTAAATATAAAAATACTATCTATAAGACTAGATAAGAATTATATAAAAATAACCCTTATATAAAATTATTTTAGCTATATATAATTGAATAATTTTACTAGCTAGAAATTAGATAATAATCTTAATAAAAGGTATCTAAATAATAAAACGCTTATTATCTTGTATAATAAATAGTATTCATATCTATAAAAGATAAAAGATATATATATTAATTATCAAAGCTAAAGAAAAGGTATAGTTATTAGTGTTATAAATAGAAAGATAAAGCTACTAGTTAATATTATTACTAGCAATATAAATATTTCTTAAAGTAAAAGGAATATTTAGAACTATAGTAAGAGCTATAATTACAATTTATATATAAAGATTCTTTAAGAAAAAGAAGTCAGCCTAGAATAATAATAAAAAAAGCTAAAAGAGATATATATAAGAATAAGAAGTTTATACTATTTATTACGTATATAGATAAGAATAAAGAATTATTATAAATATATAAAAAGAAGTTAAAGTTGTTATTATATACAAAAAATAACGATTTATATATAGATAAAAAGATAGTATAAAGAAAAAGAGATAAAAAAAGGAAGTAGAAGATGGGTATTTATAGGGGAAGAAAAAAAGCCGTTAGATGTTTTATAATAGTATTCCTAACAGAAGACGTAGGTCTCAGCAATAAGTCGCTAAGCTTCTAGCGACCCACCCCACTTATAGAGTGTTACTAGATATAGAGGCCAGCTGGTTAACGCCTCTATAAGCTTTAGTCTTATAATACGCTAATACCTACTATTAAGCCCTATCTAGATAAGTGCCCCTAGCTAATTCTATTATAATTTTAAAGCTTTTATCTTTAAAGTAACCACTATAGGTAAAATATATTAAAATAATACTAGATATACTAACTATATATTAATGCTATACCGATAGACTACTAGTATAGACAAGCTATAGCTATCTATAATTAAATACCTAACATAACTAACTAAAGATAAAAATTAGCCTCTACCTTAAGAGGGGTTTATATAGAAACCTAATAAAGAGGAGATGTAAAGAAGGTTATAATTAAGGGACTTTAGTATATTAGACTCCCTAATTAATATTGGTAGAGTAATTAAGGGTTTTATTATTAAAAGGTTATAGAGTAGACAGAATATAAGTATATATTAAATTGTTAGTATAGTAGCGTTAGGGTAAAGGATCTTAGACCCTATATAGATAATAATATTATACTTTTAAGAGACTATAAAGACTATACTTAGGGAACATTATAAGAAATAAAGGTATTATAAGTATCTCTTATAAGAGTTTACTAACCAACTAATATAACGCTTTGGTTAGGAGGAATATAAGAAACCCTTATTCTATAACTATAGACCTATTAGGGAAGAATCTATAAGTACTTAAGTAGTAGACTAGATTATCGCTATGGAAATAGTAAATAGACTCTAGCTAGAAAACACTATAGAGTAGTATATTAAATAGGCCTTTTTAAAGGTATCTATAACTTTATAGATATAGTGGTATAACTATAAGAAGAGGCTTACTAAACCCCTAAAGTAGAGCGACTTCTTGGTATTTATTTATGTTAGCACAACAGGTAGGCTAGTCTCTTATAGAGAAATATAGCCTAAAAGTATATAAGAGAATAGATCTCTTATATATAAAGATATATCTTATAGAAGCAAGAATATAAGATATGACAGAGGTAGTTGGGCTTATACCTAGGATAGGTAAATAGAAGATATAAGGATATGTAGTTAAAGAGAGTATAATAGTTAGATTTGTTTGTTACTAACTTGCTTGCTTAAGGAGAGAAATAGAAAACTAAGAAACAGGAAGATTTCAGTCCCTTATATAGTCGTTTCCAGCTTACTAGAATATTCCATACTTGCGTAAGCTGCTTATAAATCAACATAAGGATTGCGTAATTTCATAACCCTAAGTTAATAACCCTAACTTAAAGCAATAACCTTATAGGAAAGATAGAGTTAGGAGGAGCAAAGAGGACATTCTAGGTGCTTCTCCTAGATTCGACTAGATTACGTAATCATCCTGCTTACGTGATCAATACATATATTAACCTACTAAGTTAGTAGATTCTATATATATATCTTATATAGATAATTCCTTATAATAAAGGAAATATAAGATAAAGAAGTAGTAGAGCGCTTAAGAGAGCTTCTACTTCTAACAATTTACCGATAGTATATCGATCTAGAAAACTGAGAATAGAAATACTAATATAAGCTAAAAAAGAAGTAGATAGATAACAGGTGGACCTTATAATAGTTTCTTACTAAATAGTTAACGATTTATTATAACCTTAAAATTAAAGATATAGAGAAGTCTAAGGTAGAGGCCTACTAGTACCTTTTTAGGCTGTTATTTATATTATAAGATAAAATAATTAGATAGAAAGTGTCTATCCTTTAGGTAAGAGATATAGTCTAAGAAGCAGACTAACTATAGTCCCTAAGGGACTAAAAAGTTAGTAAGGGGTTATAAAAAGACTTTAAGAAGCGTCTTATATCTATAAGCAAGCAGCTATAGAGGCTAACGCTATATTAAAGGAATAAGTATAAGGGAACCTTAAAGGATATAAGGCTACTTAACTTGCCATATAGATAATTAGGAAGCAACCGATATAACAGTTAATTATTAAGAGGTTAGTTAGACTCTATAAAATACTTTAACTATAACTAGATAAAGTATTTTATAACTATTTACCTTAGACCTAAAAAGCCTAATAATAGGAGTAATAATAAGCTATTCATTTACCGACTAGACAGGCTGATTACTATAGTATAATAAGTTAAAGTATACCTAAAAATCTATAAGGTTAACTTATTAGAAAATAAGTAAATATAAGTGTTATATCTAGCCTACTTATACCCTAAATAGGAAAAGTACTAATAAGGCTAACCACTATAGGTATAACGATTATCCTATAAGGGTATATTAAGAAGATAATAAGAGTATTAATAAATACTTACTTTAAGGTAGACCTTATTAATAAAAATCTAAAGTAAGACTTAGATCTAAAGCTAGTAAAGGCTAAAGCCTTAATCCTTAAGTCCTTTATAGATAAAGTAAGAGGCTAAAGAAAGGTATACTAGATTATATTCTTCTTAATTAATAGTAGAGGCTAACTATAAAAGATTTAGCGACTATTTATTAAAAGTAAAAAAGATAAAGGCTTACTAGAGCTCCTTATAGCTAGACACTCTATAGGCTAAAAAGGTATCTAGATAAATATAGCTATTAATAAGTAGTACTATAAAGCAGTCTTTATTACAAAGCCTAAAATGATTACTTATAATATTATTAAAGATAAAGAAAAAGTATATATATATTTTACCTTTTTTATAAAGTCGGTAAATGAAAGAAAATAAAGCAAGTAGAGGCCCTTCTAGAGGAGCTCTAGAGTAAGGCTACCACCTTTAATGAAGGCTTAGCGATAAGTCTATAAGTCTATAGTAAAGCTAAACACTTAATTAACCTTATTCCTAGAAAGAAGCCGCCGTATAGACTAATCTATCTACTAAATAATAAATAATTAGAAAAGCTTTACTAATACCTTAATAAGAACTTAATAAATAGATATATTATATAATTAGTTAGTAAGACTAGAGTATTCATCCTATTTATACTAAAGAAGAACGATACGATATACCTTTATATAGATTACTATAGCCTTAATAAGGTGATAATTAAGAATTAATATCTATTACCAGTAATCGGTAAACTGTTCGATAGGCTTTATAGAGTAAAATAGATATTAAAGATAGATATTTATAATATATACCAGTATATTAATATTAAGCAGAAAGACTATTAAAAGGCAGCCTTTTAGACTAGATATAGTTACTTTAAATATATAGTTATACTTTTTAGCTTAGTAAATATACCTATAATATTCTAGACGTTTATTTACTAAGCGTTTAGTAAGCTTCTAGATATATATTATATTATATATATAGATAACCTCATAATTTACTCTACTATAAAAGAGTAATATATAGAGGACCTTAAAAAGGTCCTTGAGAGGTTATAGATATTTAGACTATTTATAAAGCTAGTAAAATACTTATTCTACTAGTAAAGAGTCAAATTCCTTAGTTGTATAATCACCCTAGAGGGGATTAAAATAGATAAATTATAAGTATAAATAATTACTAAATAGAAGGCACCAGTGATAATAAAGGACGTCTAAGTCTTTCTAGGGTTCTATCACTTCTACTATAAATTTATTATAGGGTATTTAGATATTATAGCGCCTATAATAGCTCGACTTAAAGGATATATAAGGGTAGGCTATTTATTTAAATAGACTAAGAAAGCTAACAAAGCCTTTGATTAACTAAAGGTCGCTTTCTTATCGGTAACTATACCTATATATTAAAACCCTTAATACACTATACATATAGAGATAGATATATCTATTAAAGCTATTATAGCTATCCTGTTATAATAAGTAGAAAGGTAATAGGAACTAGTTGTCTACTGGTTATAGAAGCTTAGCGATATAGAGCAGTAATAGGCTATAGGGCAGTAAGAGCTATTAGCTATAGTTAAAGGATTAAAACACGAGGCTTATTACTTTTAAGGGCTATTAAAGAAATTTACTATCTTAATAAACCATTAAACACTAAAGAGTATTATTAGTATACCTATATAGGACCTTTATAGAAGGCCTATACACTAGGTATATAAGTTATCTATATTTAATTTTAACCTAAAATATAGGCTAAAGAAGATAAACCCTATAGATAGACTATCTAGAAGGCCAGACTATATAGGGAGGGAAGTACTATATATCGACGTCCTTTTAACATTAGTAAGAAAGCTTTAACTTATCGGTAAATTACTGCCTAATATATACTAAAGAGTTATTAGCCTTAAAAGAGGAAGTAAAATTATAACAGTATATATTTAAGCAGTAAAAGCTTCTCTATTAATCCCTGGCTATAAGGTAGATAGCTCTTAAGGTAAAGGATTCTCTCTTTTTAAGTATTAGTAGTTTATAGGGTATATTAGTTACTTGATAATAATTACTACCGTTATAACCTAAGGCCAAAAAGTAAAAAAAGTATTAATAAATATTTAATAAAGGGTTATTAAGGCGACTAAGAAACCTAATAAAGCTAGAGTTATTATACTAAAGTAGTATACTCTATATAAGGTCATAAAGGAGCTTATAACTAGTAAAACAGTATGAATATTACACTATATAACTAAAATAGAGGAACTTATTAAAGGGCTATAGGCTAAAGATAAGTTTTATCTGTTATAAATAGTAAAGGTATATATTATAGCTAGTAAATCTCAAATATATAATATTAATAAGGAGGACACCTTATTCTTTAAAGGAAGACTGGTAATCCTAAAGGTAGAATCTCTAAGAATAGAGATCCTTTACTAACACTATCATAACCCTAGGGTAGGCTATATAGGGGCTATAAAAACTCTTAAGCTGGTTATAAGGAAGTTCTATTAGGAAGAGATTAATAAAGACGTATAGTAGTATATTAGAGGCTATAAATATTGCCTTAAAGTTATAACCCTATAATATGAGCTATATAGACACCTTTAGCCACTTTTACTACTATTATATCCGTGCTAGAAGATTTCTATAGACTTTATTATAGGGTTATCACTAAGCGTTTATAATAATAACGCTAAATATAATTATATACTTATTAGTTTATATCAGATAACTAAGTTTATAATATTTATTCCTACTTATAAAACACTGAATAGGGTATAAATAGTAAGAATCCTATATAAGAGAGTAGAATATAGATTTAGAATACTAAAGGGGATTATAAGCGATTAAGATAAGCTGTTTATAAGCTTTTTTAAGAAGAATTTACTAAAGTAAGGGTAATATATTATTAACTATCTACTATATACCACCTATAGATAGATAACTAAGTAGAGTAAACCTACTAAATATTAAAATACTACCTATAACTATATACTGACGGCTTATTAAGGAGATAGACCGTATAAATAGATAAGACTAAGTTTATATATAATAATAGCTAATACTCTACTATTAGAGTATCTCTATTTATAGCACTATATAGGTATTATCCTAGATATATAGAATATATATCTAGCTATAAGGGTTACAGTATAAAGGGTTAGTAACCAAATTAAGAAAATTACTAAAGTTTAAAGGTAAATAGTAGAAATATAGGTAAAAGCTATAGAGTCATAAGCCGCCTATTATAACTACAGATACCTCTAAAAGGAGTTCTATTATAGAGAGGTCGATAGGCTTTTAATAAAGAATGTACGCTTTAAGAATAAAAAGCTAACACTATAATATATTAAGGTAGTAATTATAAAGAGAATTAATAGCTAGACGTAATATATCTACCTTTTAGAGTAATATAGACAGTTATATAATATATTTTTAGTCTCTCTACTAGAACCCTAGGGAACCAGCCGACGGTTTACTAACAGCTTAGTAAAACTTCCTAAGTTTGAACTTCAAAAGGCTAAAAGAATAGTTAGTAAGTATAAAAAGTAAAGAAAGAGAGTCTATAAAAAATAAGATAATTATATCACTAATAGTAACTATTTACTAAATATAAGACTATTATAAGCTACCTAAAGAACCCTTTTATGTATACTAGACGCTATATATAAACCCTAAATTAATATAGTTAATATTATAGAATAGTTACTAAAGGACAGGTAAAAAAAAAGACTACCTTTAGGAATTAGGGTGAAAAGGATTAAGCTATAGGACGCCGGCAGTATAAACAGTGCTAATAGCTATAATATAGAGGTTCTTATACTTCTTATAGGTGGAACCTTTAATAGGTATAAAAGGTATAACGGTATAATATTTATCTTTAGCCTTAATAGACTAAACCTACTTATTAAAAAGGTGTTAGAAGTAGAAGCTCTCTTAAGCGCTCTACTACTTCTTTATCCTATATTTCCTTTATTATAAGGAATTATCTATATAAGATACATATATATATAATCTACTAACTTAGTAGGTTGATATATATATTGATTACGTAAGCAGGATGATTACGTAATCTGGTCGAATCTAGGAGAAGCACCTAGAATGTCCTCTTTGCTCCTCCTAACTCTATCTTTCCTATAAGGTTATTGCTTTAAGTTAGGGTTATTAATTAGGGTTATGGAATTACGCAATCCTTAGGTTGATTTATAAGCAGCTTACGCAAGTATGGAATCTTCTAGTAAGCTGGACATGTCTATATAAGAGTTGGAATTCTTCCTGTTTTCTAAGTCTCTTATTGTCAAGCAAGCAAGCAAGTTAGTAACAAACAAATCCAACTATTATACTCTCTTTAACTATATATCCTTATATCTTCTATTTACCTATCCTAGGTATAAGCTTAACTACCTCTGTTATATCTTATATTCTTGCTTCTATAAGATATATCTTTATATATAAGAGATCTATTCTCTTATATACTTTTAGGCTATATTTCTCTATAAGAGACTAGCCTACCTGTTGTGCTAACAAAAGGTAATAGTTTACTAATACTATAGCGTTTTTAGTAATAACTATCTCTATGATTATATAATAACAACCTATAGAAAGAGTATTAAAGTCTATCTGGATATTAATAGTAATATAGAGTAAAACGTTAGTAGTAATAATAGTTAAGTCGTTAGGGTTTACTAAGTTGTTACTAATAGTGTTAAAAGGGCCAATAATAACTCTATCTATAGAGAGTATAACAGTAGAATATAGGCTGGTTATAAAGGCAGCCTTATTAAAGGTCTTACCTTTGGCTCTAGCTATATTCTCAACAATAGTAAATACCTTAATAAGTATTTAGATAACAGTTGCCTATATAGGATTAATATTATAACTAAAGGCTTTAAGGGCTATAGTATTATAGGCGTCTACTAAAGTCTAGACGTTAAGGCGGTATAAAACACTATATATAGGATAGCTTAATAAAGGGTCACTATTAAGATAGCAATACTTACGCTTATAAACCTACTTAAAGAGGGATTTAGGCTTAGACTTAAAAGCGTTCTTATTTTTACTATTAGGGATATAGGTGGTCTCTAAGGCGTAACGTTTGAAGGGAGTTATAATACTATAACTATAGCTAGTAGGGGTAATATTATAAATAGTAATAATATAGATAGATATATTATTTACTAAATATTTATTAATAAGTTAACAAAACTATTAAACTTTAGAAAGATATTAAGATATTTAATCTTATTATTAGGCTTAGTCTTACTATTATAGTCCTTAAGACTTCTAATCGTTAGCTATAGGGTAATAGTATAGCTATTATTATATAGATAGGCCGGCTAAAAAGTACTTAGGTAGAAGTAAATTTTATCTTTATTCTTAAGGTTAAAAAGGTTAAACTATAGAACTATTAGCTATAGCAAAGTTATAGAAGGCTTACTAAATATACCGGAAGCTAAATTATTAGGGCAAGATACTTATATATAGAGGAAAACTTCTAGAGAGTTATCTATTCTAAATAAACCTTACGACCGTCTATTAATAGGTTAATAATATAGTTATTAGTCTGCTTTTAGGTATAGATATAGCGGGAAAAGCCCAGGAGGATACAGCTATAGTTAATAGAGCTAAGCTTACTATTAGCTTTAAGGGTATAGTAATATATTATTATAATCTAGGTATATTAGGTAGCACTAAAAAGCTCTTAAGGGACCTATGAAGAAACATTAGTATTAGTAATAAAAGCTTACCAAGAGGTTAATAATTTACGATAGAATATTTTTTCTCACTAACCTAATAGATAATATATTTAGCTATATAGTAACTAGTAATACAGATAAGACTATTTATATTATAATAAATACTTATAAGGCAGTAGATATAGAGAGTATCTCCCTTAAGGCGGTTAAAGCCAGTATAAGGGTTATATTTATAGTTAAGGACTATCTAGATATAAGAAATAATAGATATTATAGTGATTATTTAGTAAAGACTAGATAAATAGAAAGAAAACCTAAAAACAAGATTGACCGAAAAGAAAGATAAAAATAAGATATAGTAGATAAAAGGAGATTATAAAGAAAGGTTATAGCGGTAGAAAATTATAGAAAAATTATTAAACCTAAAGAAGAGAAAAAAGGAAAAAGAAATAAGTAGCTAACAGTAAAAAAAACCTTTTCACTTAGGCAGTTAATAGGCTAGAGAAAATAAGCCAGGCAATAGGCTGATATATTTACTTCTATATAACTATTTACCTATCTAATAACTTACCTTATAACCTAGTAACTGTTTACTAATGTATTATTAGATAAAATAAATAAAATATATAAAGTATATAATAAAAAACAAAAATAATAAGGCTGTTATATTTCAAAAAAAGAGAAAAAAGAATTAACGTTATAAATAAAGATGCTATAAGGCTATTTTAGGCCTAAAAGGACTATATCTTATTATTATTATTAAAGGATATTATATGATAACTTTAGGATAAAGTTATATAGAAAGGGAAGTAATTATAATAGTATTCCTAACAGAAGACATAGGTCTTAGCGATAAGTCTTTAAGCTTCTAGCGACCTACCCTACTTATAGGGCGTTACCAGGTATGGAGGCCAGCTGGTTAACGTCTCTACAAGCTTTAGTCTTATAATACACTAATACCAACCATTAAGCCCTACCTAGTCAAGTGCCCCTAGCCAATTCTATTACACGTTTATCTAACTAAGTGGGAAGATAAAGATTAGGGAAAAGTAAAGCTAAAATAAAGATTCTTTTTATATATATATAACTAGTTTAATAAGAATAAATAAGAAGGTAGATATAAAAGATAGAATTCTAATAGCTTAATAAGATTTACCTTTTATTTATTATCAGAGATAAATAAGTCTAGAGTTTATTTTATTCATTTATGATTTAAAAAAGGCTAATATATAACTAGAAGCCTAGATATATATAAGGCTATTCTAAAAATAATTAGTATAATCCAATTAGTCATTATAAAGGGATTATATAGTTATAAAGAAAGTTATAAGTATTAGAATAATAATATTATATAACTATATAAAGTAAAAATAATAGGGAGTTATTTAGAATAGTTATAGAGTAAAATAGAGAGAATAAAGGTAGATAGAAAAGGTAAAGATAGTATTAACTATAATAATCTGAAAACTATCTTATAAGGGGGGAAGTCTCTAGTATATATAATATAGTTATAAAAGGCCTAAGAGTTATTAGGGTTATTAAAGCATATCTAAGAGTATCTAAGTATAACTAAGCGTTAACTAGGCGTAACTAAGTGTAACTAAGCCCCGGTATATACCTATAGGTATAAGCGTTAGTATTAGTCTCTAGGTCTATGTTTTTATATTAGCTTATTAATTATTTATAGACATACTTATAAATATAAAATATATTATTAGAATCCTTTTAACTTAGAGAATCCAATAGTAATACTTACTTTTAATATAACCTTGAATTATAAAATTATATAGAGAATTTATATTATAAGACATAAAGACATTAGTTCTTTAATTCTTAGTTTCCTTTTTAAGTTATATATAGTTATATTGTAACTTTAAAAATTAAAACCTTATATATAAGAAGTGAAAATATATATATATATATATATATAAAACTTCTATAAGGGGAAACGTAGTATTTAAGCTGTAATACTTTCTTTTTAGATAGTATTTCTTTATTATCTATAGTTCCTTTAGGTAAAAACCCCTTAATATTTAGATTTATAGTCTTTATAAAGTATTTAAATACTTCTTTATTAATAGACTTAGTAAATATATCTACTATATTATTTCTAGTATATATATAATATAGAGAGACTTTATCTTTATTAACAGCTTATCTAGAGAAATAATATCTAACATTAATATACTTACCTTTTTTATATAACTTTAGGTTTTCTATTATCCTTTAAGCTGCCTTGTTATCTATTGAAATAATAGGCTTATTTAGCCGTAAATCTATATCTAAATTTATATATATATATATAAAAAGAAGTTATATAAATATATAAATTCCTTTATAGCTTTATATAGAGCTATATATTTAGCTTTATAAGTTAATAAAGCAACTGTTTTCTATTTTGTATTATTCTAGCTTATTATATTAGAGTAACTAAAAGCACTAATATATCTAGTAGTAGATATTCTATTATCTAGGTCTTTAGCCTAATTTAAGTCTAAAAATACTATCAACTAATAGTCTATATTATAGTTAAATACAAGGCCTAGATTAGGGTATTTATTATGATACCTCTATATTCTATTTAAAGTATTAAAATATTTCTTTAAGGGGTTACACATATAGTAAGTATATATATTAACTAGATATATTATATTGGAATCGGGCGGGGTAATCTGCCCTGTTTTATTGCTTAGATGAGGAATTTATAGCATAAAGGATATAGAGACAAGTTGTTTAGATTAGAAGAATTCCGGTATAAGAAGGCTAGATCGGAAGCTTTATAGACAGTATAGAAGTCAATAAACTTTTCTTTTTTTTTCTAGACCTATCCTTATAGTCTAATTAGACCTAAAGCCTTTCTTATAATTTGTAATCTAACGTAATAATATAAGGCGATCAAGAGAGTTATTCCTTAGAATAAAGTATCTTTTTATACTAACTAAAGAATATATATTATTCTAATTAGAATAAGTTAACCTTTCATTCAGGGAAGTATCTTATGTTATCTATAGGGTTATTAGTGTTTCTTTTAGATTACTTTACTATACAGGCCTTTTTCTACCCTATACACCTTTAATAGTTTCGCTTTCTAGAAACTAAGATAAAACAGATAATAACGGTAAAGAGATAACATAATTTCTAAGCGACCTAAAAAGCGGGCCCGCCACTTGGTCGTGACGGAAATGGCCTTAAGTATGAATGTCGCCCAGTTGACATTCCAACATAATTCAAGCTAAAATAAATAGCTATAAGCTAGATTAAGATAATAGATAACAGATAATAGATAATAGGATAAATACTAAATAAGATAGATCGGTTAATAAGAGAGTAATCAAAGGATAATATAAATAACAGGTTAAAAAGATCAAAATAAATTAATAAATAACAAAAATAAAAAAGTATATTTAGAAATAAATAAGCCTTAATTACTATAGAAAATAACGATAATATAACCAACTAAAGATAGAATTAAGGGCCCTAGCTCTAGAAGCTTTTAAAAGTAATAACTAGTTATATAATTAAACCGTTTACTATTAATCGGTATAACTTAAAACGTTAGAAAATACCTAATCAGGATATATAGGTCTCTTAGATTAAAGGTATTTATAGATTAAAATACTTAACTACCCTACTTCTCTTTTATTAAGAGACTATAGTAGACTAAAAAGAGGTCTTTACTAAGATTATAGTAACTATTATACTAAGGACTTATAATAGCTTTATAAGCAGCCTTAATCGGTATAGCTATATTAACTTAGGTATTAAGTTAAGCTATATCTATACTATAAAAGCTTAATCTAATTATACTTAAGTAAGATAAAATTATATAAACACTTAAAGAACTTAACGGATTATTTTATTATTAACAATAACTTATTACTATAGGTAATAAATACTTTATTTTTCCTTAAGACGTTATCCTAAATCAGCCTTAACCTCTTATCTTAATATTATCCTAAGAAGATATACTAGTTATTAGGCTAAACGTTTTAATATATAGAGAGCCTAAAGGGATTATATTCTTAGATAACGATAAAAATAGTAATTCCTTAAATTAGCTAATACTAGTGGCTAATAAAGAGAAAAAACCAGCTCTAAAGCCTTTTCAAAATAATAACTTAATTAATACTCTTCTAGAAGTAATTTCTGCTTGAATTTAGACTCATATTCTATAGAGTTAGACACCTATTAATTAGATAGATAACTTAAACTTCTCTAAGTTCTCTTTGCCTAGATAAAAGGGTATAGCCGTCTTTATAAGGGATAATACTATAAAGTTCCTAAAGAAATTTAAGGATTAATATAAGATTACTAGGGCTTTAGACTGATTTAGGGGAAAACTTACTATATATACTATAAGAGAAGACTATTAGACTCCTATTAAGGATATAATTAGAGGTATATCTTAAGACTATATAAAGGTTTACCTATTGGAAGAGTATAGATAACAGGATATTAACCGATTTCTAGATAAGAAAGAATAGATTAAGAAAGCTATTAAGAGAGCCCTAATTACTAGTATTAACTTAAGCTCTACTTAGGCTCTCTTTATTAGAATTAATAATATTATTATATATACTAAGCGATAAAACCTATATACTATTTCTAATAAAAGCCTAATTAAAGCTATTTATAAGTATTTCTATATTAATATTATAGAAAAAGCAGCTAAATAGGTAGAAATAAGCCTAGAAAACTTTATTAGATTAATATAGTATATAATATTTAAGGGAAATCTATTTAATAAGATGACTTATAAGAAAGAATATAGACCCCTCTTTATATAAAGCTAGGAATTAAGTGACTTTAGTTTTTAAAACACTCCTTAATAGTCTTATATAAACCAGCCGTATAGATACTAGAATCGCCAGTAGACTTAACAACTAACTATAGATATCTAGATTAATAGGCTAGTTCTAACTAAGGTTAATTAGGATCTAGCTAACGGTATAAGTAAGCTAAAGATTTATTAGAATATAGTATAAATATATAGTCTAGCTTAGGTCTTGAAAATAAATATAATAAGCACCGATCGTTCTAACACTTTTAGACTAAGAGATTAATATTAATACTACTAGTCTAAAGATTATTATTTTATTTAGAAATACGATTAATACACCTTAAATAAGGATATCTAGCTAGTTATCCTGATCTAAAAAGCCTAATACTATAGTAAATATAATAGCTAGAACCCTATAATTAACATTTTATTTCTAGTAATTAAAGATAGATATAAGTATACTATTATTAATCAGGTAACCTTACTCGCTTATATGGCTAATATAGCTAATATATTAATAGATAAAGACTATAAAGCTATTATATAATAGATTTTAGATAAGTAAATTGGCTTCCCTTAATAGAATAAGGCTTTATTTCCCTTAAATCAGGCAACCTTAGTTAGATATATCTATATAGTATATCTTAAGTCTCTTAATCAGGACTATATAGACATATAAACTATATAATACAGAAGGCCGCCTAAAAACCAAGTGTCCCTAATAGACTAAAGAAGCTAAGGGATATCTTAAGAAGCTTGTAGGGTAAAAAAGCTAGACCTTATACTACTAACTAAACTAAAAACCATCTTATTTACTAATAATAAAAAAAGCGCTATAGTTATAGATAAGTATAATAAGTTAGACGTCCCTTAAGCTGTTAAGCTGTCTTAAGTAGTAAAAAAGAATATAAGATTAGAAGTTATAAATTTTTAAAGATCTAAAGGTAATAAGGTCTTAATTTATATTAAGTAAGATAGAAAAAAAAGCAATTAAGATAAACTATAGCGAGAGATCTCTAGATTAATAACCGTTAAGTAGCTATAAGAGTTAGATCTCTATTTAGAAGCTAAAAAGCTAACAGAAAAGAAACTTAATACCCTAATATCTCTCCCTATTGGTCTTTTTTAATAGATATAGCTAAAGTTTAACATTGTAGTAGGCTTTATCTTATAAGAATATAGATATATAGAAGTAGATAAGGTCTCAGTTAAGGCCCTAAAGTCTTTATTAGAGCTAGTAAAGTTAGAATAATAGTAAGCTAAGATAAGAGAGCTTTTAGACGATTATAACGGATTAATTATAATAGGATTAGGTTAAACTATAAAGGTTAGATATATAAGAGGTGTTAAGGCTATAGTAATACCCCTAATGATAATTCTTTTAAATTTTTATTTATAGCTAGAGGTCTAGATATCTAGACTAAATTAGATAAATAAAGGCCTTATAATTATTATAATCTTAAATACTAACGCTTAAGTTAATATCTTATTAAAATAGTATATTAAAGCTATAGGAACTCTATATACTTATATTAAACTATAGATAACGACTTTTAAGTTAGATCTAGATAGCCTAACTATATTTAATAGATTCTACTATATAGATATCTAAATTAATAAATATAAAGTCAATTTATACTTTTTTATTCAAAATAAATATAAAACGATTAATTTATTACTATTCAGTCTTTTATTTATATAGGATATAAGGCTCTTATTTATTTATAGTAAACACCTAATTACAGCTTATATCTATACTAAAGATACCTTTCTATCGATTTTAATAGGTATAATTAGGATAAATAGGCCCTCTAAAGTAGTAGATATCTTAGTATAGCTAGATCGATATATTAAAAAGGTCTTTAGTTTAAAAACCTAAAGACTAATAGTATAACTAGAAGTACTACTAGAATAGATAACCTCTACCTAGAACCTAAGCAAGATAAAGATAAGCGGATTATAGTAGTTGTAAATTAGAATTAGACTAAAAAACTAATATTAAGAATTATATATAAAGCGATTTAGCTATAAGTTATATAGATCTAAAGGATAATAGCGATTATAAGAGGTAAAATATAGAAGTCTAGTCTTTTAAATAACTATAAAGATATCTATTAGGAATTTCTAGAGAAACCTATCCCTGGATAGAAGAAACAACTAGTTAAATAAACGTTAGATAAACACTAAAACAAAATAATATATTCGTTTAATATAATAAAAGCAACAATTAATGGGACTTTATAGGCTATAAAAGTTAACACTATATATAAGCGGAAGAATTAGAAGGTCTAACTAGTAGATAACGCCTCTTTAGACAGATTAATACCTAAAAAAGACCTATATTAGAAACTTAAAAAGGTTCAAGAAGTTAAGGAGAGGCTTTTTAGAATTAATTAAGACCTTATAGAGACCTAATTACCTAAAAGTCTTTTGATATTAAAGCTACATTAAGGCTTATAGTAGACTAATAAAATATAATTATTAAGGATTATAGCTACCTCTTACTAGAAAAAAAAACTTTTTAGGTAGATTTTACTTAATAGAGAGAAAGCTTTAGTATAGGAACTCCCTAAGTATAGGTATATTAACCTAATAGTAGCCTCTCCTTAAGAGATCTAGATAATTCTATATAAGGTATAGTAAATAAAAACGATTCTTATTGTTAAGATATTTCTCTTAAAAGCTTTTAAGGTAATTAGATAATAAGTTATATAAGGAATTATTAAGGAAAATTATACTGTTTACTAAAATCTAAAGTTCTTAATTATAAAGAAGGATAGTAGACTTTAACTAATTAACTTAGCGATAAAGGTAAATAGAGTTACCTTTTAAGATATCTAGTAACCTTTATCTATAGATAGACTTTCTAAAGATTTTACTAGATAAATATTTATCTCTCTACTAAACTTTCTTTTAAGACATAACTAAATTCTACTTATGGAAAAAACTTATAATCTAACGACCTTTTTAACCCTACTTAGTCTATTTTAATACTATATATTACTAATAGCCGTTATAAACTCCATTATTTAGTTTTACTAGATTATAATAAGAATCCTCTATAATCTAATCTCTAAATACTATAACGCCTTTATTAATAATATTATAGTTAAAGGTTTTTACTTTTACTATAATAATAAAGAGCTATCTAACTACTCTAGAATCTAGAGATTTATTGATAAGTATCTATATTATATTAATTAGGTTTTAGTTAATATTAAATTAGTAGACTATACTGTTTTAGGTATAAAGTCTTGTTAGAAGTATAAGCTCTCTTAAGCGCTCTACTACTTCTTTATCTTATATTTCCTTTATTATAAGGAATTATCTATATAAGATATATATATATATAATCTACTAACTTAGTAGGTTAATATATATATTGATTACGTAAGCAGGATGATTACGTAATCTAGTCGAATCTAGGAGAAGCACCTAGAATGTCCTCTTTGCTCCTCCTAACTCTATCTTTCCTATAAGGTTATTGCTTTAAGTTAGGGTTATTAACTTAGGGTTATGAAATTACGCAATCCTTAGGTTGATTTATAAGCAGCTTACGCAAGTATGGAATCTTCTAGTAAGCTGGACATGTCTATATAAGAGTTGGAATTCTTCCTGTTTTCTAAGTCTCTTATTGTCAAGCAAGCAAGTTAGTAACAAACAAATCCAACTGTTATACTCTCTTTAACTATATATCCTTATATCTTCTATTTACCTATCCTAGGTATAAGCTTAACTACCTCTGTTATATCTTATATTCTTGCTTCTATAAGATATATCTTTATATATAAGAGATCTATTCTCTTATATACTTTTAGGCTATATTTCTCCATAAGAGACTAGCCTACCTGTTGTGCTGACATTTTTCCTTTTAGGTTAATCTTCCTTTTAGTTTTTTTTTCTATTTATTTAGTCTTTACTAAATAATCACTATAATACCTATTATTTCTCATATCTAGATAGTCCTTAACTATAAGTCTAACCCCTATACCGGCTTTAACAGCCTTAAGGGAGACGCTCCCTATATCTACTGCCTTATAAGTACATATTATAATATAAATAGTCTTACCTATATTACTAGTCACTATATAGCTAAATGTATTATCTATTAGGTCGATAAGAAAAAATATTCTATAGTAAGTTATTAACCTTTTAGTAAGCTTTTATTAGTAATACTAATATTTCTTTATAGGTCCCTTAGGAACTTTTTAATACTACCCAGTATACCTAGAATATAATAATATACTACTATACCCCTAAAGCTGATAGTAAGCTTGGCTTTATTAACTATAGCTATATTCTCTTAGCCTTTACCCGTTATACCTATACCTAAGAGTAGATTAGTAACTATATTATTAACCTATCGATAGATAGTTATAAGGTTTATTTAGAATAGGTAACTCTCTAAAAGCTTTCTTCTATATATAAGTATCTTGTCTTAATAATTCAGCTTTTAGTGTATTTAATAAGCTTTTTATAACTCTTCTATAGCTAATAGTTCTATAGTCTAACTTTTTTAACCTTAAGAATAAAAATAAAATTTACTTCTATCTAAATACTCTTTAGCCGGCCTATCTATATAATAATAGCTATACTATTGCCCTATAGTTAATAATTAGTAATCTTAAGGACTATAATAATAAGACTAAGCCTAACGATAAGATTAAGTATCTTAATACTTTTCTAGAGTTTAAAAAGTTTTATTAACTTATTAGTAAATATTTAGTAAATAATATATCTATCTATATTATTACTATTTATCGTATTACCCTCATTAGATATAGTTATAATACTATAATTTTCTTTAAGCGTTATACCTTAGAGACTACTTATATCCCTAGTGGTAAGAATAAAAACGCTTCTAAGTCTAAGCCTAAGTCCCCCTTTAAGTAGGTTTATAAGCATAAGTGTTACCGCCTTAACGGTAACCCTTTATTAAGCTATCCTATATATAGTGCCTTATACCGCCTTAACATCTAGACTTTAGTAGACGCCTATAATACCATGGCCCTTAAAGCCCTTAGTTATAATATTAATCCTATATAGGCAACTGTTATCTAAATACTTAATAAGGCGTTTACTACCTTTAAGAATAAAGCTAGAGCCTAAGGTAAGACCTTTAATAAGGCTGTCTTTATAACTAGCCTATATTCTATTATTATCCTCTCTATAGATAGAGTTATTACTAGCCTTTCTAATACTATTAATAATAATTTAATAAACCCCAATAACTTAGCTATTATTACTATTAATATTTTACTTTATATTACTATTAATATTTAGATAGACCTTAACACCCTCTTTATAGATTATCGTTATATAATTATAGAGATAGCTATTCCTAAAAACGCTATAGTATTAATAAACTATTATCTTTCTAATAAGTAGGTCTAGTCTGTTAAGGCTAAAGGTAAGTATTATACCGTTATACCTTTTATATCTGCTAAAGGTACTACCTATAAGAAGTATAAGAACCTCCATATCACAGCTATTAATACTGTCTATACTACCGGTGTCCTATAGCTTAATCCTTTTAACCCTAATTCTTTAAGGTGGTCTTTTTTTTTATTAGTCCTTTAGTAACCGTTCTATAACGTTAACTATATCGATTTAGGGTTTATATATAGCGTCTAGTATAGATAAAAGGGTTCTTTAGGTAGCTTATAATACTCTCATATTTAGTAAATAATCGCTATTAGTAATTTAATTATTCTATTTTTATAGACTTTTTTTTTTCTACTTTCTATACTTACTTACTACTCTTTTAGCCTTTTTAAGGTGCCTTAATAGTTCCTATATATTATATTTAATAGGCTAACCAGCCTATTCAACTAAGTATTAATAATCTTCGCTACTGTCTTAATAAGTAACAATCTTTTCTACTTTCTAGATATCCTTTTTAAGTTCTAACTTAAAAAGTTTTACTGAACCGTTAATAAACTGTTGGCTGGTTCCCTAGGGTTTTAGTAGAGAGACTAAGAATATATTATATAACTATCTATATTACTATAGAAGATAGATATAATACGCCTAGGTATTAATTCTCTTCATAATTACTATCTTAATATATTATAATACTAGCTTTTTATTCTTAAAGCGTATATTCTTTATTAAATGCCTAATAACCTCTCTATGATAGAACTCTTTTTAAAGGTATCTTCAGTTATCATAGGCGGCTTACAACTCTATAGCCTTTACCTATACTTTTACTATTTACCTTTAAACTTTAGTATTTTCTTAATTTAGTTGTTAACGCCTTATACTATAACTTTGTAGTTAGCTATCTATTCTATACACCTAGGATAATACCTATATAGTGCTATAAATAGAGATACTTTAATAGTAAAGTGTTAGCTATTATTATATATAAACTCAGCCTTATCTAGTTATATAGCCTATCTACTTAATAAGCTGTCGCTATATAGTTATAGGTAGTATTTTAATATTTAGTAGGTTTACTCTATTTAGCTGTCTATCTATAGGTGGTATATAGTAAATAGTTAGTAATATATCGCTTTTACCCTAGCGAATTCTTTCTAGAATAAGCTTATAAACAGCTTATCTTGATTACTTATAATCCTCTATAGCGTTCTAAATCCATATTCTACTCTCTTATGTAGGATTCTTACTATTTATACTATATCTAGCGTTTTATAAATAGAAATAAATGTTATAAAGTTAGTTATTTAATATAAGATAATAAGTATATAATTATATTTAACGTTATTATTATAAGTATTTAGCGATAACTCTATAATAAAGTCTATAGAAATCTCCTAAAAGGGATATAATAATAATAGAAATAGCTAAAGCTGCCTATATAGCTTATATTATAAGGTTATAACTCTAAGGTAATATTTACAGCCTTTAATATACTACTATATATCTTTATTAATCTCTTTCTAATAGAACTTCCTGATAACCAGCTTAAGGGTTTTTATAGCCCCTATATAGCCTGCCTTAGGGTTATTATAGTGTTAGTAAAGGATCTCTCTTTTTAGAGATTCCACCTATAGGATCACCAGTCTTCCTTTGAAGAATAAGGTGCCCTCTTTATTAAGGTTATATACTTTAGATTTACCGGCTATACTATGCGTTTTTACTAATTATAATAGATAAAACTTATCTTTAGCCTATAGTCCTTTAATAAATTCCTTTATTTTAGTTATATAGTATAATACTAATACTGTTTTACTAGTTATAAGCTTCTTTATAACTTAATATAGGATATATTACTTTAGTATAATAACCCTAGCTTTATTAGGTTCCTTAGTTGCCTTAGTAACCCCTTATTAAGCGTTTATCAATACTTTCTTTACTCTTTAGCCTTAGGTTATAACAGTAGTAATTATTATTAAGTAATTAAGGCGCCCTATAACCTATTAATAGTTAATAGGAGAGGATTCCTTACTCTAAAAGCGATCTATCTTATAGCTAGAGATTAATAGAGAAGCTTTTACTACTTAAATATATACTATTATAATTTCTTTTCTTTTTTAAGACTAATAGATTCTTAGTATATATTAGGTAGTAATTTACTAATAAGTTAAAGCTTTCTTACTAATATTAGAAGGATATCTATATATAGTATTTCCCTCTCTATATAGTCTGGCCTTCTAAATAGTCTAGTATAGGGTTTATCTTCCCTAGCCTATTTTCTAAATTAAAATTAAATACAGATAACTTATATACCTAGTGTATAAGCCTTCTATAAAGGTCCTATATAGGTATACCGATAACACCCTTTAACGCTTAATAGTCTATTAGGATAATAAATTTCTCTAACAGCCCTTAAAGGTAATAAGCCTAGTGCTTTAGTCCTTTAACTATAGGTAATAGCTCTTGTTACTCTATAGCCTATTACTGCTCTATATCGCTAAGCTTCTATAACCAGTAGACAATTAGTTCCTATTACCTTTCTACTTATTATAACAGGATAGCTATAATAGCTCTAATAGATATATCTATCTCTATATATATAGTGTATTAAGGGTTCTAATATATAAGTATAGTTGCTAATAAGAAAGCGATCTTTAGCCGATTAAAGGCTTTATTAGCTTTTTTAGCCTATTTAAATAAATAGTCTACCCTTATATATCCTTTAAGTAGAGCTATTATAGGTATTAAAATCTTTAAATACCCTATAATAAGTTTATAGTAAAAGTTATAGAACCCTAGAAAGACTTAGACGTCCTTTATTATCACTGGTGCCTTCTATTTAGTAATTATTTATACTAATAATTTATCTATTTTAATCCCCTCTAGGGTAATTATATACCTAAGGAATTTAACTCTTTACTAATAGAATAAACACTTTACTAGCTTTATAAACAGTCTAAATATCTATAACCTTTAAAGGACCTTCTTAAGGTCCTCTATATATTACTCCCTTATAATTGAGTAAATTATAAGGTTATCTATATATATAATATAATATATATCTAGAAGCTTACTAAGCGTTTAATAAATAAACGTCTAGAACGTTATAGGTATATTTATGAAGCCGAAAGATATAACTATATATTTAAAGTAACTATATCTAGTCTAAAAGGCTGTCTTTTAACGGTCTTTTCTTTTAATATTAATATAGTAGTATATATTATAAATATCTATCTTTAATATCTATTTTATTTTATAAACCCTATCTAATAGTTTACCGATTAATAGTAATAGATATTCATTCTTAATTATTACCTTATTAAGGCTATAGTAATCTATATCAAGGTATATTATATTATCCTTCTTAGTATAAATAGGATAGACGCTTCAGCCTTACTAACCAATTATACAATATATCTATTTATTAAGTTCTTATTAAGGTATTAGTAAGGCTTTTCTAATTATTTATTGTTTAGTGGATAGATTAGTCTATACGGCGGCTTCTTTTTAGGAATAAGGTTAATTAAGTGTTTAGCCTTACTATAGACTTATAGACTTATCGTTAAGCTATTATGTCAAGGCAGGTATATCACTAGGGTGAAGAGCGAACACACTGTGTCCTTGAAGATAGGTTGTAGTAGTTGTGTATACTAAAAGCTGCTTCCTCCTTTTACTTACTCCTCTCTTTTTCCTTTTATAGGCTTATACGCTGTATACTAGCCTTTTTTTTACTTAGACTGCCCTATACAATATATATAGCCTTATAACGCTGGGCCCCTTGCTTTCTTATATATGATATAATGCCTCCTCCTCCAGGGTTTCTATCCTAGAACCCCTGGATAGTTATATCTATACTCCCTACTGCTTTACTCTATAATGGCTTTATAGTCTGGTGTATGCTTTATAGGTGCCTGCTTCCTCTCTATGTGGTTATATAGGTTATAGTGCTTTCTTTCTTTATCTTGCTGTAAGGGTGTCTCCTCTTATTGTTTAATAACCGTTTCTTTCTTTAATATTGCCCTATTAGATTTTTTATTACCTATATAAGGGCCATTTCTTTCTAGGTAGTTCTTTTGTTTTTTTTCCTCTTTTTAACCTATTATTAATATTATATATTACCCTCTTACTAGATCACTATATTATTATTACTTATTATTATATAGTTATTACCTTTTACTATATTATTGTTCTGCTTACTAATTATTATTACTTCTAGTAGTAGTGCTATATTACACTGCCACCTGCCGTATTATCACTGTAAGCGATCCTTCTATACTATAACTTAGATTCCACATATAGGTAATGATCTTGTGTCAATTGATAACATCAATGGCGCGCCACATCTTTTGTGCAGTTTCATTTCTTAGTCTATATATTATACTTATCTTAGTTATTTACTTACTTATATTATAGAACCTGCTTATTATTTATAATATTGCCCTATTTTTATTATATATACTTATACCCTATATATATACTGTTTACTTACTGATATTTTATAGATAGCTCCTGCTTATAGCAACGGTAAAGAGAAGTAACAGTATAAGGTCTATACTTACAGCTAGGTCTATAATATACCCTATACTCTATATATATACTGTCTTACTACTAATACGAATACTAAGTAGTACTTAAACTAAGCTAGTATATTATATAGTTTAAGCTGCTTAATTATTACTTCCTTACTCCTTAGGCGTCAATACCTATTATATTTATTATACTAACAGTAGATATACCTATTCCAGTCTAATAGGCTTATTACCTATACTATATACTTACTATTTATACCTTGCTTACTTATTACTAGATTCCTATAGCTGTACTGTTCTACTACTATATCCTTAATACTGCTATATATATCTCGGCTATAGCTCTTACTAATACTAATAATACTGTTAAGGTATATCTCTCTTATTACTCTTTTTATATACTTAAGCTGACTGTTAGTAGCTCTATAATAACTTTTATCTTACTAATAGTGCCTTTTAGTATACTTTGAAAGCTTTTAATATAACTATTCAAGCTGTTAGTACTACTATTTCTATACTTATACCGCTTGCCCCCTCTACTGGCACTGCTATGTCTTACTATACGGCCGCTCTGCCTGTATTGCCCTCTACTGTGCCCCCTGGCACCCTTACTATGTCTTTAGTGTCTCTCCTTAGCTTTAACACTAAATAGGCAGGTCGCCTTATTTATGCCTTTAAGATCTTTGCCGCTATATATATATATATATATATTGCTTTCATCCTGCTTATATATTGCTCTCTTGTTAACTTATAGTAGTACTATAACGGTGCTACCGTTAAGACTGAGGCATACACTGCCATGCTTGCTTTAGCTACTGTATATATAGAGTATAATAGTATCACTAATATTAAGCCGCTTATAGAGGATAAGGATAATATACTCTCTAACCAGGAGGATATTACTCCTAAAGAGGAGGTTATTAATCCTAAGTATCTCTATTGCTATAGTAGTAAGGAGGGTTATCTCCCTTACTGATTATATGCTGCTAGGGTATAGCCTTTATAGTGTTTAGATAGTGCTTATATACCGTTAGGTTATAGCCTCCTCTAGTTAATTTTTACTTAGATAATACTTTTAAGCTATGTTTTGCTTGCTTTCTGTTTTTACTATAGCTAATACCCTTAGTCTATAGAGCTTAGTTATTAGGCCTATATACCTTTAATATTACTATTTTAATACTTCTTTAATATTTATACTTATTGATAAGTAATTAGCCCTTAATATAATATTATAGTTTCTATATATCTTTTTTACTGTTATAGCCTTTCTATTAGACTAGATATTATTTATACTTTATTAGCCTTTAGTGATTTTTAATTATATTTACCTTATAGGATAATTCCCTCTTGATTTTATCGTTAGATAGCTGTTCTAGCGGTATATTATCTCTACTTTAATATAGCTTTAATAGGGAGATTAAAAAGATGTGATAAATTCAGTATTAGGATAAGATATCTAGTTAGTATATTAAGTTGTATAACCTAATAATACTGAGTATATAGAAAGGTCCTAGCTACTTATATATGAGCTTTCTATTTAGGCGCTTCTATTTTATATTCTTGCTTAATAAAAGTATCTAGTTGTCTACTATACATTATTTAGGGACCTTTTTTTTATTATAGGCCTAGGTCTAGCAAATACATGCTTTATATAGTAGTAACTTAAGCTTTAGCTGTTCAGTATAAAGCCGTTATATTCTCTCTTTAGCTAAGATATTTACTAATATTACCTCTATAAAGCCTATAATATTAGTAGGTAAAGTGAGATTTTATCCTATTAGCGCTTTATTTAGGGATATACTAATTAATAAATAAAGGGTAATATTATATATAAATTAGGCTAAGTATAGTTATTAAGCCTAATCTGTTTAGTTATATATATAGAAGCAGTAGAGGTAGTGCTTAAGGTTTTAATTCTATCTTTCTATCTATATATCTATCTATAGGTAGAAGGCGGTACTTAGGTGTTACTTAACCTCTAGTAGATAGTAGAGATAGCTCTAGAACTTACTTATAAATAATATACCTCTGTCTAATATAATCCCTTCTAGAATTCTAGATATGAAGAATACCTAAGTAAAGAGTAAATTAGTTAGGCCGCTTGCTATAAGCCGTAAGGTGGTAAGGATATAGATACTATGTTTTATATACTAAATAATAACTATGACGATTAAGTTATAGGGTTTACGTCTTAATAGTATAATTAAAGCCGGAATGCTAATAATAAAATCTATTAACATTTTAGTATAAGGGTGTCTTAGTATTCATAGCAATATAAGGTACCTATAGGTGTAATACTGCTATGGCTTTATTTTCTAGTATACTATATATATATTAATATATCCCTTTATATCTTTTTTCAACCTATCCTAGTAATAGCTTTATTATAGCAGCTTAATTATTCTATTTATATTAAGGTGTCTAGTGTACTGTATATTATAGTAGTCCTCTATATCCTTCTTTTTAATTCCCTCTCCCTTTAGTATATATATCTATATATGTTAGCACAACAGGTGGGCTGAACTCGTGGAGAGTAATAACAGCCTCTGGGGTATATAAGAGAGTATATCTCTTATATAAGAATATATATCCTATAGAAGCAAGAATATAGGATAACAGGGGTAGATAGGTATAAGGATATAAGGATATATAGTTAAAGAGAGTATAATAGTTGGATTTTTGACTACTGACTTGCTTGCTTGCTTGACAATAAGAGACTTAGAAAACAGGAAGAATTCCAACTCTTATATAGACATGTCCAGCTTACTAGAAGATTCCATACTTGCGTAAGCTGCTTATAAATCAACCTAAGGATTGCGTAATTCCATAACCCTAAGTTAATAACCCTAACTTAAAGCAATAACCTTATAGGAAAGATAGAGTTAGGAGGAGCAGAGAGGACATTCTAGGTGCTTCTCCTAGATTCGACCAGATTACGTAATCATCCTGCTTACGTAATCAATATATATATTAACCTACTAAGTTAGTAGATTATATATATATATATCTTATATAGATAATTCCTTATAATAAAGGAAATATAAGATAAAGAAGTAGTAGAGCGCTTAAGAGAGCTTATACTTCTAACAATATATCTTTATATAGTAGTCCTTTTATATTAATAAATTAGGCTTTCTTGTTACTTTTATCCTTATTAGGCCTAGCTTTATTGTTTTACCACTACCTTTTAGACCACTACTTCTTTATTATAAAGATGTCCTTTTATTATAACTAGAGTAAAATGGTAATTATTAGCTTTACTTTAGCTTTTACTATTTTAGGGTTATATTAAATATTACTTGTCTATAGAATATATAATTTATAACTTATAGCTCTAACGATAGGCTTAAGCGGTTAGCCTTTTACTCTGTTGCCTCTTTAGTGTCTCTCTTATACCCCTTGGTTGCTTCTTTCTATTTAGTTAGGCTAGGGTTAGATACCTACCCTTAAGTCCTAGCCCTCTATCCCCTCATAATCCTTCTAATTATCTCTCTTGCCTTATTATCTCCTTATTATTATAGCGACTTTTAGTGGCTTCTATACTTCTTCTATATACTATAGCTACTTAAGGGCTGCTTTAATACTACTACCTAGCCCCTTTTTATTATTACACTTTATATAGTCTAGTCTTTTTAATAGCCTGTCTACTAGATTTTATTTATCTAGCTTAAACTTAATATTAATATTATATACTATAATATTGTTAAGCTAGTGTAGCTATTATAGGTTTAGATACTTCTTAGTATTAAGGAATTAAAGGTTGAAATAGTCTATCTAGACCGCTATAGTACCTCTATAGCCACCGATATATTAATACTAGTTCTATGAGCTATTAATAATTATAAGTAGCT
Source organism: Colletotrichum eleusines (assembly GCA_016807845.1). NCBI lineage: Eukaryota > Fungi > Ascomycota > Sordariomycetes > Glomerellales > Glomerellaceae > Colletotrichum > Colletotrichum eleusines. The sequence continues at coordinate 3,405,901 of JADEZO010000009.1, forward strand.
CTATATTACCTATACTATAGTATATTTTTATACCTTATAGCTTCTATAATTAGAATATAACTAGATACTATCTTTCTTTATAGAGTTAGGTTAGTATTACTCTAATTATAAATTTTAAAATATCTATATAGATAGCTGTTGATAGCATTAGGTTAAAATGTTACAGTATTAGCGCTTTCTTAAAGGTGGTAATAAGTTGCTTAAACATAGCGACTATCTTCTATAGGGGCTCTAGCTGCCCTTTTTTATTCCTCTTAAGCTTATCTATAAGGGGTATAGCGATCTTAGAGTAGTTCTTAATAAACCGTCTATAGAACCCTATAAACCCTAGAAACGTCCATATATCCTTTATACTTTATAGCAGTAGCCATTATACTACGGCTTTAATATAGTTTTACTCTATAGAGATACTGTTAATAAAGATAATAAATCCTAGAAATCTAATTATTGTCTTATAGAATTTATGTTTTTTAACGTTTAAGTAGAGCTCTTACTACTCTCATCTTATTAGGACGCTATAAATATACTGCTTATGTTCCTTGGGGCTGTTACTATAGATTATAATATTGTCTAAGTAGGCGATATAGACTATATCTATTAGGCCTATAAGGGCCTTGCTAATATATACTTGAAATGTTACTAGTATATTAGCTAATCTAAAAGGTATAACAAGATACTTAAAATATCTATAATAGGTATAAAAGGCTGTCTTCTACTTATTGTTTTTATAGATATATATCTAATAGTATATATTCTTAACGTCTAGTTTTATATAGATTTTTATGTTACTAAGACGGTTAAGGATTTTATTAATCAGCGGTAACAGTATATAGTCTCTTTAAGTTACCTTATTAAGCGTATAGTAATCGATATAAAGTTGTAGGTTACCTTTTTTCTTTAGGATAAATAGGATTAAGGTGTCTATTACGCTGGTTAATAGCCAGATCTATCCTTTTGCCTCTATCTTTATTAGGTATTTATATAGCACCTTAAGTTATCTTATAGATAAGGCGTAGATTGGTCCCTATAGGGTATCTATTCTTTTCTTAAGTGTAATATCGTGCTTATATATAGAGCGTTTAGAAAGGCTTATTGTCTTGCTCTCTAAGAATAGTTCTTTAAAATCCTTATACTTACTGATCTATTACCTCTATTTCCCCTGGCTTATTTTCTTCTCTAATTTTAATAGGGTAATATAAAGTATATATACTATAGCTGTAACTTAGAGGTAATAAAGCTTCTTCTTTAAGCTTACAAGCCTAACAGTCTACTTATAGAAAGGGTATTACTATCGCTTTAACTGTTAGTCTACTATAGGGTTTACTTCCTTTAACCACTCTATACCTAAGATAAGTGTTAGCTGTTATAGCTCTACTACTATAAAGCGGTATAGCTAATATTATATAATACCTTTACTATCTATTACCTTAATATAGAGATAATAGGCTTCTATTATTAGGATCAGCCTATTATCTATATCTATTAATAAGGGTAATAGGAATATATATAGCCACTTTTTTCCTTTTTCTAGTATACTTGTTAATAGTATATTTGCTTTTAATCTATAGTTAATAAGTACCCTTATCGCTACCTATACCTTACTTTATTACAGTATAAGTAGGATCTTAACTTAACGCCCTCAGCTCTATACCCCTCTTATAGCAACAACTAGGACTTTATTTATATTAGTGGCTTCTTTACTATAATTTCGCTATATATACCCCTTCTTGTTACACCTTCTATAGACTACCTCTAGACAGCTGTTAGTATAGTGTCCTTTTATACTATAGGAGTAATATATTCCTATTAACTTTACTGCTTATAGGCACTCTTTTATAATATAGCCTTGCTCCCTATAGCCATAATAGCTCTTAAAGGTATCCTGTTTTATATCTTTACAGTATATCTAGGGCGTTACACCCTAAGAGCTATTTTACTCTCCAGACGCTTATGGTTTAGGCCTATTATATCTAAGCCTACGCTATAAGTCTTATACTTATTTAATATATCTTATAACAAGATTAGCTTAATATATATCTTTAGGAGTACTATTTATAAGCTAATAGCTTAGTATATGCTAGATTATAGCTTAGTTAGAAGGGATAAGATATATTGCTCCTTAGGCATATTATAAGGCAGCTCTATCTCTATTACCTTATACTCCGTTAGGAAGTAATTAAGGCTCTAGGTTGGTCCTTAGTATAAGCGGTCTAGCTAGAGTGTTACAGCTACCGTATAGCTCCCTAGATCTAATATCTAGTCCCTAAGGAACTCCTTTAAGGCCTTTTATATTTAAATTATAGTAATTATTAAGCCTTTTTTTGTCTCTATTAGCCGCCTTATCTATATTACTTTAATATAGCCTTATAAGCAGCTAGTTATAAAAGCTATCTTATTATATTTACTATAAATTTATTTTTACTATAGCTTAAATTATATATAATAGTTAAATAGGAATACCTATAGATCTCTATACGATTTACTAGAGTAGGTTAAGGTAGATAGGGATAACGGCTTATAGAGATATAAACTATTGTTAGGGTTAGTAATAGTGATTATTATAGTGCTTATAATATCCTTACTTTAGGCTGCTCTTTATACTTATGGCCCCTTATAGGTGAAAGGTTACTAGGGGTCCTTTACTATCTACCAAGCATGGCTACTGCTTTATAGTTACTTAAGCTCTTTATATTATCGGTATAAATGGTCCTTACGTTGTGTGACATCTAGCTTTTCTTCTAGCTGTTGTTCTTCTCCTTATAGTATCTCTCTTCTTAAGGATAAGCTGTGGGTTATAGCGCTTTAAGGGGATAAGAAGGCTATAGGTGGTAGGGGTATATCTGGGTTGGTTGCTGTGTTATTGATATAGTCTTTATGCTCTAGCGTATAGACCTTACGGGTGATATAACAGGTGTTTATAGGCATGTTGCTCTATAGGCTAGTTAAGGTAGATAAAGCTTTTAGACTGTTAAGGTAGGTATATCACTAGGGTGAAGAGCGAACACGCTGCGTGCTTGAAGATAGGTTGTAGTAGTTGTGTATGCTAAAAGCTGCTTCCTCCCTTTGCTTACTATTCTCTTTTTTCTTTTATAGGCTTGTGTGCTGTATATTAGCCCTTCCTTTGCTTAGACTGCCCTATGCAATATGTTTGGCCCTATAGCGCCGGGCCGCTTGCTTTCTTATATGTAACACATTATTAAAGGTGGCAGCCTTACTCTAGGCTTCTCTAGAAGGGCCTTTACTTACTTTATGTCTTTTTATTTATTAACTTTATAAGAAAAGTAGAGTAGATATATTTCTTTTTTATCTTTAATAATATTATAAGTAATCACCTTAGGCTTTATAATAAAGACTGTTTTATAGTACTATTTATTAATAGCTACATTAATCTAGATACCTTTTTAACCTGTAGAGTGTCTAGCTATAAGGAGTTTTAGTAAGCCTTTTATTTTTTATTTTTAATAAATAGTTACTAAATCTTTTATAGTTAGCCTTTATCATTAATTAAGAAGAATATAAGCCAGTATACCTTTCTTTAGCCTATTATTTTACCTATAAAGGACTTAAGAATTAGGGCCTTAGCCTTTATTAGCTTTAGATCTAAGTCTTATCTTAGACTTTTATTAATAAGGTCTACTTTAGAGTAAATATTTATTAATATTTTTACTATTTTCTTAATATACCCTTATAAGATAATTATTATACCTATAGTAGTTAGCCCTATTAATATCTTTGCTATCTAGGGTATAAGTAGGCTAGATATAATAATTATATTTACTTATTTTCTAATAAGTTAACCTTATAGATTTTTAGGTATATTTTAACCTACTATACTATAGTAATTAGCCTATCTAGTTAACAAGCAAACGGCCGATTATTACTTCCGTTATTAGGCTTTTTAGGTCTAAGGTATATAGTTATAAAGTGCTCTATCTAGTTATAGTTCAAGTATTTTATAAAGTCTAACTAACCCCTTAGTGATTAACTACTATATCGGTTGCTTCCTAATTATCTATATAGCAAGTTAAGTGGCCTTATATACTTTAAGATTTCCTTATACTTATCCCTTTAATATAACGCTGGCCTTTATAGCTGTTTACTTATAGATATAGGACGCTTCTTCAAGTCTTTTTATAACCTTTTACTGACTTTTTAGTCCCTTAGGGACTATAGTCAGTCTATCTTTTAGGCTATATCTTTTACCTAAAGGATAAATATTTTCTACCTAATTATTTTGTTTTATAGTATAAACAGCAGCCTAAAGAAGTACTAATAGACCTTACCTTAGACTCCTTTATATCTCTAGTGTTAAGATTATAATAAATTACTAACCACTTAATAAAAAACTATAATAGGGTCGACCTGTTATCTATCTACTTTTTATTTAGCTTATATCGGTATTTCTATTTTTAGGTTTTTAGGTTAATATACTATTAGTAAGTAAACACTAAAAAGTCGCTCTACTTTAGGGGTTTAGTAAGCCCTTTCTTATAGTTATACCACTATATCTATAAAATTATAGATATTTTTAAAAAGGCCTATTTAATATACTGCTCTATAGTGTTTTCTAGCTAGAGTCCATTTACTATTTCTATAGTGATAGTCCAGTCTGCTACTTAAGTACTTATAGATTCTTCCCTAATAGGTCTATAGTTATAGAATAGAGGTTTCTTAAATTCCTTTTAACTAGGGTATTACGCTAGTCGGTTAGTAAGCTGTTATAGAAGACGCTTATAACACCTTTATGCCTTATAATATTCCTTAACTATAGTCTTTATAGTCTCTTAAAAGTATAATATTATTATCCATATAGGGTTTAAGATCCTCTACCCTAACGCTACTATACTAACACTTTAATATGTACTTATATTTTACCTACTCGATAACCTTTTAATAATAAAAGCCGTATTTACTTCACTACTATTAATTATGAAGTCTAGTATATTAAGGTCCCTTAAATATAACCTTCTATATATCTCCTTCTTATTAGGTTTTTATATAAACCCTTCTTAAGGTAGAGGCTGATTTTTACCTTTAGTTAGTTATATTAGGTATTTTATTATAGATAGGTATAGCTTGTCTATACTAGCAGCCTGTTAACATAGCGTCAGCAGATAGTCAGTATATCTCGTGTTGTTTTAATCTATTTCATCTATACTGGTTACTCTAAAGAGATAGAAGCTTTAGAATTATAATAGAATTAGCTAGAGACATTTAACTAGGTAGGGCTTACTAGTAGGTATTAATATATTATAAGACTAAAGCTTATAGAGATGTTAACTAGCTGGCCTCTATATTTAGAAACGCTCTATAAGTAGGGTAGATCCCTAGAAGCTTAACGACTTATCGTTAAGACCTATATCTTCTATTAGGAATACTATTACACCTAATCGGTTAGTAAAGTATACCTAATCTAAACTAAACACTGTTAATTCTTTTATAACACCTAAAGATTATTTATATAATTAAGAATTAGGTATATCTAGTTATCTTTCTATTATATAATAACAACCCTACACACTTTATAGCGCTTATTATTAACTAAAAAGATAGAATAATCTACTAATATAATCCTTTATAGTTAAGTAGTTAATTAAAGTTTCCCTTTATTAATAATATCTAGACTTTAAAGCGATTTTATTAAGATATTAATATACCGGTTTATAATCGGGACTTAATTAATATAAGTATATATATTATTAACTTAATTTAGTAGCTAGATAGATAGAAACATAGTTTATATATCTTAAAATAGTTTAAAACGGCTATTTACTGTAGAGAGATATACCTGTCTTATAATATATTATAGTAAAACCTTAACTTTTCTAATAGCTTTAGTAATTATATATAAGCGGCCTAGATTAACTAGATAAGTTATAAATTCCGGTATAATAAAGAAAGACTATATAATACTATATAAGATATTCTTTAGCTATCTTTAGAGTAGTTAATAACACTCTAGTTAAATAAGCTAAAACTTCTATTATCTGGAAGTAATTTTAACATTAAGATATTTATATTATATAAGCTAACTCTATAAAAGCATTAATTATTACCTTAACTAGTAGTAGAGTCTTAATTACCTATTCTTAAGCTAGAAACTTCTACTAGACCGCTATCTCTATATCTACCTTTTCCTTTTAATTAAAAGTGTAACTAACAGTAGTTAACTCTAGTGCCTTATATACCGCTTCCTGGTATTTAAAAACTCTCTAGATTTACTGAATTTCTTTAGAGGCCTCTATTAAGTAGGTTATCTATGAACCAATTACTAATAAAGGTGAAAAAATATGATATCTTTTATACCTAAATAGATAATAGAAAAATATAATGAAGGTATGTATATAAAGATAATTCTATCTTATAATACCCCATAGACTTAGAAGCTTTTATAGTCCCTATCTAACTTAATAATAGAGATTAACTTTTCCACTCTAAAAGGCTAATTACTGTAACGGGCTGGGCCCGAAGAAGCCTTGCTGGATATCGCGGCCAGGAAACACATCACCTTTGATCGGAGGCACGGAACCGCAACAACGTCAACCCGACGGCCTGTGCGCTCCTTCGCCCTGACCAGACCTGAGAAGCGGTGAACCTTTAGGGAGCTTTTCTCCTTTCTTCCCTAGCTTTAGATACTCGTATGTAGTCGCCATAGCTGGTTGCAATATACCTCGCCTTGGACCGTTACATTATCTAAAGCTTAAAAGAAGCACTAGAATTCTCTAGACTAGACGTGTGGTCCGCTAGTGAGAATTAATTAGGTACACTGTAGCTTAGGCCTTAGTGTAAGCCTTTACGCTATAATAGACCTAGAGAGGGAGGCTAAAGCGATATGTCTACACAGCTTAGTTATAAAAGGATTCTATTAACAAGAATAGCTGCCAGAAACGCTGTATCCTAGGTCTAATTAGATTGAGCTGATTAGCCCTGGAGGAGCTGAGAACGGTAGGCTGCGCATCAGCCTACGTGCTCCAAAAGAGCTCAGGTTTCCCTATCTGGCCAGATACAGGAAGGATTTTCCCTGATCGAAGTGAGGCCCATAAGCAAGGATAAAAAGAGCCCCAATACAACTAGAGCAGTTAAGGGAGCTATAGACAAGATAGACGGCAACACAGAAGCCCAGCCATCTATGGGATTGCAGTAGTTACTTAAAGTGGTAAGCCAGCTAGCCACTCAACTGCACGAGATACAAACCTCATAAGCCAACGAATTATAAGAGATACAAACTGCCCAGGCCAACAAGCGAGAGGCTCAACAGGAGCAGATACGCCTGCTGTAAGAAGCCCTTATAAGCATGAGGCAACCCATGACGACACCTACCTCAGTCACCATAACAAGCATACCAACGCCTGTCCCTGATCAGACCCCAAATACTGCAACCAGACAAAGAAAACACCAGATACCTAACCCCCCTAAGTTTAATAGGACACATAAGAACTTCCAACGATGGTTCCTAGAGATAAAAGGGAAGATCCGCCTAGATAGGATGGCTTTCAACTGTAACGCCGACATCTTTGGATATATATACGCTTGACTTGAAGGGGCGGCCCAGACGATGGCCTCAGCCTACTACGCCCACAGGGGAACCAATGGAATGGAATCCCCTGACCAGTTTATAAGCTACCTAGAAAGCTGTTATGGAGACCCTGATGCCCAAGCCCAAGCTTTGACTCAACTACGCATAATTAAGCAGAAAACCCATAAGAGCTTTGCCTCCTTTCTACCTAGGTTTAAGAAGGAACTAGCTGAGAGTGGGGGTAGCGACTAGGCGGATAAAGTAAAGATCAACTACTTAGACAGAGCTATCAACAAGAGCCTTTGTAACGCCCTAATCAGTGTAGTAGACATCCTAGACATATACTTAGAGTACACCAGGCTCCTTATAAAGATAGGCTCCCGGTTAGACAGTTGTAATTACCAGGAGAAGCAGGAGAAGTATAAACAGCGCCCTCCTACACCTGATCAGGCCAGGCCTAAGTCACCTGCAAGCTCTAAGGAGGACAAGATGGACTGGGAACCCACCAAGGTTACTAAGGTCCAGCACCCTAGGGGGCGGAAGGGCCCAGAGCATCGCCGCAAGTTGAAAGAGGTCGACTGCTATAGCTGTGGCAAGACAGGCCACTTTGCAAGGGACTGCCCAAAGAGACAAGAACCTTCAGAAGCCAAGAGATCAAAAGCAACAGAACCAAAGGCTAAGAAGTCTTCAGCTAAGAAATTAAAGTCCTCCCTAGAGACCGACACTGACTCTAGCTCTGGGGAATGGAGTGAAGCTAGGTCTGGCCAGACCTCAGACGACTCGGGAAAAAAGTAACTCCTGGCCAAAAGCGCGGCCAGGAGGACGCAAAGAAGGAATGGAGGCTAGTCAGAAAGACCATGGACAGTGACCCCTTTTTCATCAATATAGGAATTAACCAACTTGCCTATACCTACACCCTTGTTGATTTGGGATGCCTTACCACTGCCACCATGAGTGAGGACTATGCCAAGAAGCTTCGTTTGCCGCGTATCAAAATCAAGCCTAGAGCGCTTGAGACCGTTAACGGAATTATCCCTGACGCCATCACTGCAGTTACATATGGGGAAATCGATCTTGATAGTTATAAGAGAAGCCGCTTATTCTTCTACGTTATCCCCAATCAGACTAAGGACGTTATCCTTAGCAAGACTTGGATGGTAGAGGACAACGTCACAATCCATCCAGCCAGGAACCTGTTACATATTGGTGTGGCCAACCATACAGTCCACAGACAAGACCCAAGCCAGAAGGAAAATCGTTCGTCTATCCGCCAGCAGATAGCCTCGGTTTTCATGGCCCTAATCAGGAGGGGAAGGAAGTTAAAGACTCAACAACCCCAACAGAGGACACAGATTTTCACCACAAGTCTAGCAGATATAACAAAAGCCTTAGCGCCAAAGAAAAGGCCTAACGTTAAAGCCCTACTACCAAAGGAATACCACCAGTTCTTGGACGTCTTTAACCCTGATCAGGCTGCTAAGTTACCACCGCACCGTGATGGTATTGACCACAAGATACCCTTGGAAAAAACAAAGAACGGCGCTGATCCTGAAGTCCCATAGGGACCACTGTATGGGATGTCACGAGAAGAACTGATAGTCCTCCGGAAGACCCTTACTGAATACCTGGATAAAGGGTTCATAAGAGCTAGCAGCTCGCCAGCATCTGCTCCTGTATTGTTTGTGAGGAAACCAGGAGGAGGATTGAGGTTTTGTGTGGATTACAAGGGCCTAAACAGCATCACTAGGAAGGATAGATATCCATTACCGCTGATCAACGAAACCCTAAGATCACTAGCATAAGCAAAATGGTTAACGAAACTAGACGTTATCGCCGCTTTTCATAAGATCCAAATCAAGGCTGGAGAAAAATAGAAGACAGCCTTCCGCACAAGGTACAGACTATTCAAGTGGCTGGTCACCCCCTTCGGCTTGACTGGTGCACCAGCTACGTTCCAGCGTTATATCAACCATGCCCTGCAAGGATACCTGGACGAGTTTTGCTCAACATACATCGATAACATCCTGATCTACTCTAATAGATCATTAGCAGACCACCAGGACAAAGTCAAGAAGGTCCTGATTAGGTTAAGAGAAGCCGGCCTACAGATCGACATTAATAAATGCGACTTTGAAGCAAAGAGCGTCAAGTACCTAGGATTTATTGTTAAAGTCGGCCAAGGGATAAAAGTTGACCCTGAGAAGATTAAAGCGATATAACTATAGGAAACCCCTAAGTTAATAAGAGGAATACAATCCTTTGTGGGATTCACCAACTATTACTAACAGTTTATTCCTCAGTTCTCAGCACTTGCAAGGCCACTTACGGAACTAACTAAGAAAGACACCGCCTTCATATGGAGCAAGGAATGCCAGAAGGCCTTCGAAGAGCTCAAAACCTGCCTGATCAGTGCCCCAGTACTGGCACACTGGGACCCAGAACAGGAAACAATCCTAGAAACAGACTCCTCAGGATACGTAGTAGGAGGCACTCTATCACAAGTTAACGACAATGGACTCCTACGCCCTGTAGCCTTCTTCTCAAAGAAGAACCTCCCTACAGAATACAACTACCTAATCCATAATAAGGAGCTACTAGCTATAGTACGATGCCTAGAGCAGTGGGACGCTGAGTTGAGGAGTATAAAAGAGTTCACTGTAGTGACCGATCACCTTAACCTTAAGTATTTTACAAAGAAGCAGAAGCTGAGCGAACGACAAGTCAGATAGGCCAAACTACTCTCAAAGTATAACTTTAAGATAGAGTACCGCCCAGGCAAGCTAGCTATAACGCCAGATACCCTCTCAAGGAGAGAACAAGACATACCCTTTAACATAGAGGACACTAGGTTAAAGGGACAAGAACTCCAACTCCTCTAAGGATCAAAGAAAGCCTTACAAGTCAATAAAGCTGCCTTGACTAGACATGATCAGACTGCTACATCTGTAAAAGCAGGATTTACAAGTGGCACAGACGCCGACGAAGAGGGGGACAACTCCCCAGAGGATAGGACACCCCCAGAGAACCCATTTGGAGAAGAACCTCTAAAAGCCCTATAGGATACCGGCCTTCAGAACAACGCCCGATACTACCTAATCAGAGAGGCAGTGAAGAAAGGGACATGACAACTACCCTCAGCTTAGGGACTACCTATTATGTTGTTAGAATACACTATAGACGACAAGAGAAGGCTAAAGTGGAGAGACCGAATTTGGATCCCGCACTATGAGCCTCTACGGACCAAAATCATCCAAGTAATGCACGACTCTACCCTATCTAGGCATCCAGGAAAGGATACGCTTAAGGCCTTGATCAGTCGGAGCTTCTACTGGCCAGGCTTATCGCAAGACGTTCAGAGGTTTGTGAAGAACTGTGACGTCTGCAGAAAGATAAACTTCTGGAGAGAGAAGAAACAAGGCTTACTAAAGCCACTCCCTATACCAGAGCGTATATGGGCTGAAATATCGCTCGACTTTGTGACCGACCTACCACCAACCAGGACATATAAACAAACCAACCTCCTGGTTATTACAGATAGGCTATCTAAGAACGTTGTCCTTGAGCCTATGAAGGAAATCTCGTCAGAAACCACTGTATCCACCCTACTTACAGGCCTAATCAGACACCATGGATTACCAAAGGCAATAGTCTCAGACCGAGGGACTCAGTTTGTTAGTCAAATGTGGAAGCGTCTCTGCCAACTGTGTGGCATAAAACAACGGCTGTCTACAGCCTATCACCCCGAGACAGATGGAGCAACTGAGAGGGCTAATCAAGTGGTGGAGACCTACCTAAGAGCATTCTGTGCTTACGCCTAGGACGATTGGGATGAGCTGTCACCAGTAGCTATGATGGCAATTAACAACAGACCAGCTACTTCCACAGGAATCAGTCCATTCTTTTTCAGTCACGGATACAACATAGACCTGATCAGAGTCAAGGAGACACTTAGGACAAAGGGCACTACCCCTATCGCAAAAGCTGAGAATCTGGTATAGAAAATAAAAGATGCTACGGCATGGGCCCAGGCTGCCATGGCCATGGCGCAAGAAAAACAAGAGCACTATACGAACGCCCGTTGTTAACCCTCTGATCAGTTTAAACCAGGGGATAAGGTATGGCTACGGCTATCAAACGTTAGGATAGACCGGCCATTTAAGAAGCTTGACTAGGTTTACGCCAAGTATATAGTCCTAGAGGCCGTTGGATCCCACGCATGCCGCCTAGATATACCACCTGGGATATATAACGTCTTCCACGTCTTACTCCTAAAACACATAGGGGATGACCCTTTTCCATCTCAACAACAAGATGACAGACAACCTGCCGCCCTAACATCCGGGCCTGATCTGGAGTACGAGGTCAAGGAGATATTACAGATGAAGCGTAGAGGAAAGGGTTGGAGAGTTCTAGTAAAATGGACAGACTACGCCAAACCGACCTGGGAACCGCTAAGCAACCTCAAAGACACAGCAGTGTGGGCTGCCTTTCAGCAGAAGGAGACCCCTATCCCTAGGAGAGGGAGAAGGGGGGTATTGTAACGGGCTGGGCCCGAAGAAGCCTTGCTGGATATCGCGGCCAGGAAACACATCACCTTTGATTGGAGGCACGGAACCGCAACAACGTCAACCCGACGGCCTGTGTGCTCCTTCGCCCTGACCAGACCTGAGAAGCGGTGAACCTTTAGGGAGCTTTTCTCCTTTCTTCCCTAGCTTTAGATACTCGTACGTAGTCGCCATAGCTGGTTGCAATATACCTCGCCTTGGACCGTTACAATTACTAACTAAAGAGATATATATAGCTACTTATAATAAGCCAAACGATAATAAGAAAGCCGATTTATTAATAAAAGATAAGCTAACTAAGGTAGAAAAAGCTATATATAAGATATAAAAAAGGACTAATTAGCTATATAAGAAATCTATAAAAAGATATAATAACATTTTTAAACGGTATAAGAAGTTTAATTTAAATAAAAGAAATCTAGATATTTATATATATACTAGATAATAATATACAGACTAATATAATAATCTAGTTAATAAAGCGATATAGTCTATCAATATTAATATACTATAGGTATTACTAACTATAGAGATTAGTTAGAAGGGATAGGTAAAAGAGAACCCTAGTTATAAATAGGATAAGGCTTAAGCGGTAATCGTTCTGGCTAAACTAGTAAAGAAAGGTAAAAAGAGGTCTAAGAAATAATAATAAAGGCTAGATTAAAAGAGCTTTTTTATATATTTTCTTTACTTAAGGGTTTAAGGTAAAAAAACTAAGGGATAATTAGAATAGCGTAAAGTAATTTATCCTATCTTATTATTTAGATTAGAGATTTATAATATAAAGGATATAGAGATAAGTTGTTTAGATTAAAAGAATTCTAATATAAAAAGGCTAGATTAAAAGCTTTTTAGATAGTATAGAAGTTAATAAACTTTTCCTTTTTCTTTTCTAGACCTACCCTTATAGTCTAATTAGACCTAAAGCCTTTCTTATAATTTATAATCTGATATAATAATATAAGACGATTAGGAGAGTTACTCCTTAGAATGGAGTATCTTTTTATACTAAGCAAAGAATATATATTGTTTTAATCAGAATAAGTTAACCTTTAATCAAGGGAAATATCTTGTGTTGTCTATAGGGTTATTAGTGTTTCTTTTGGATCACTATACCGTATAGGCCCTTTTCTGCCCTATACACTTTCAATATCTAGTCTAGTTTTTAAACTAGTAAATAGTACAAAGCCTACTTCTTATTAGTATATATTTTTTTCTTTTTTAGTTACTTACCCTATATTTTCCCTTAGTTTTATACCAAGGTCTATACGTATATTATAAAGATATATATCCTTCTTATTTTACTTTTCTAGTATTTTATTTATATATTTGATTTAGTGTATATATAAGATCTTATTATTATTATCTATATATATTTTACTCCTTAAAAACGCATATAGAATCCCTAAGTCTTATATCTATAATTCTTTATTTACAGCGTTATAGAAATAATCTATATCTTTATTATTAGATAATACTATCATTATATTGTCTATATAACAAACTATTATAGCCCTTATATTATCATTATTAGCTATAAAAGTCCCTTTATTGTAAGATGATTCTTTAAAGCATATTTTACTTATAATAGATCTTAACTATTTATACTAAAGTCTAGGGCTCTATTTTAATCTATATAAAGCTAGCTTATAGTATAGTTTTTATTTATAGGATTATTTATATACTCTACGGTATTTATTTTATTAATATAAGAAAAACCAGTAGGTATTCATACCTATATATCTATATCTTTATCAGTATAGTAAAAAGTATTAGACATATTATATTACCTAAATTTCTAGCCTAACTTTATTTTTATAGTAAATATAGCTTTATCATTTTCTAGTTTATGAGTAGTACTAAAGGTCTCTAGGTAATCTATACCTATATATTAGTTAAAACCTTATACTACCCATCTTGCCTTATATTTTATAGGCTTATTAATGATATCAGTTTTTAACTTATATACCTATCTTCCTCCTAAGGGTTTTATTCCCTTGAATAAAGGAAGTATAGTCTAAGTATTTATATTATATAAATTATTAACCTCTATAACTATTACTTAAATTTAAATATCTCTAAATATAAAGGTTATAGCCTTTTTATAGGTTGTAAGGTCTTTTATTATAGTTATAGATAAGATATATAAAGCTCTATTAAACCTATTTATTTTATTATTATAGTTATTTTTAGCGGAAAGTATTAGTTTAATTATAGGGCAGTCTTTTCTAGTATATAAAGCGCTTTCTTATTCTACTACCTAGTTAGAGTCTTTAAGCTTTTCCTTCTCTAGCCTAGGAATTTCTACTATTATCTTGGATTTTATATTATTATTTTTATTATTGTTATTCTTATTATTATTATTTCCTTCTAAACTTAAGGCATCTCTTCTATTATTATAGTTATATATGGTTATATTATTATTATTATTTATAGAAGATAGTATAAATTCATTTTTAAAAACTATTATATCTCTAGTTTAAAAGCTAGCTTTCTTTTTGGAGTTATATACTTTATATATATTACTTTCAGTGTTAAATACTATTACCTTAGTAGCTTTATTATCTAACTCTTTTATTTTAGGATTTCAATTCTTATAGTAATATATAGATCTAAATATAGTTATATTATCTAAGTTAGGTTTATTTTTATTAGCTATTTGAAAAAGTGTGTTATGCTCTAGAGCGTTATAAGGAGTAATATTATATAAGTCCACTATAGTTAGAGCAGCTTCTCACTCTGGGTATCAAGGTAAATTAGCCTATAGTAATATAGCTTTTATTTTGTCAGTTATAGTCCTTATTACTCTTTCTATTATACTATTAGGCTTATAAGTATAAGGGAGCTTTATATTATAGTTTATTCCTTTTATTAAACAAGTATAATTTATAAGATCATGATTAAATTCTGGAACTCTATCTATATTAATGTTTTTTATATTATTATTGTCTATATTATTTCTATATATATATTTTAAAACAGCAGTACTAACTTCTTTTACTTCTTTTATTTTAAGTGACTTTTTAGATATTAGTCTAAACTTTCTTTTTAAGAAAATAATGAACTATCTATACTTCTTATAAATAGCAGAAGTTATAGCTCTATAAAGGTTAAAAGAGACTTTTTCTATATATTTATATTCCTTATTATAGTTATTAGAATTTTTATTACTTTTAGTAGTAGAATTTACTTTTATATACGTATTATAGGTATAGTCTTTTTCTATTATATTATTAGTTATATTAGTATTATCCTTAAGCTTTATTAAGACTTTTCTATTTATATATCTAAGTCTATTATACTACTTCTTATAGTTAATATTTTTATTATTATCAATCTTTTTAAATTTATATATTTTTTCTCCTAAGATTTATAGTAACAATATATTTATTATTATTATCTAGTTTCTCTTTATTTAATACCTTTATATTCAGGTAATATAGACTATCTTTTATCTCCCCTTTATAAAGGGTCTCTTTATTATCTTTATTTATAATAGATACTTTTATATCCTAGAAAAGAGGGGCTATCTTTAACTTCCGTAATCTATTTTAACTTAGAAGATTAATACCTAAATTAGGTATATAATAACAGTCCTTTAACATATATATATTGTTATTCAAAGGGAAGGTTATAGCAATATCTCCATATAAGGTAATTTTCCACTTTCTAGTATCTCTCTAGTTTATAAACTTATTTATAGAAGAAGTCTTTATAAAAAGAGATTTATTACTTATTATATTTATAGTAATAGCAGTATTTAGGCAAGATATAGTATATTTACTATTCCTAGTTTTATATATAGGTCTTATATTATTACCTATATTATTATTATTAACTGTAATATTTATAGAGGTTTAAGGCAGACTTATATCTTTAAAATCTAAGTCTATTAGGTCTTTCTTTTTATTATATGTTTTATAGGTATATCCTTAGTTATAGTTATATGTATACTTTTACAATTAGAATCTAACTTTTCTATAATAGCCTTTTTAGCTATTAAAGCTTTTTATAACATATAAAGCTTTTCTTTTCTATATATTTACCTATCTTATTTCTTTTTTATCTATATTATTTCTTTACAGCTTTAGAGCCTTATTTAGATACAGAAAATTATAATCTTTAGCCTTATAGCTTTTTAGCTTATAATATATATAGTATATTCCTTTAGTGTCTTTAAGGTTTTTTAGAAGCTTTTTTAAAGCTTAAAGTATATAGTACTATAAAAAAGCCTTTTCTTTTAGCTTTATTAATAACATTTATAAAAAGAGTCTTTATAGTATAAAAGCTAACGTTTTTTCTAAAAGCCTATATTATATTAGTTATAAATCCCTTATAACTATTATCTAGACTATTTAATACCTAAGGTATGATAACTTGTTTTAGTAAAGCTATATCTTTAGAGGATAAATTATCAATAAGTCTTTTTACCTTATTAAGGTAATTTTCTATAGAGGTAAAAGATTCTAAAGAAGTATTAAAGAATCCTTTATAGATGACATATTTATTAGTAAATCTAATAGGTTTATATAGATACTTTAGTTTTTCCTAGGCTTTAAATCCTATATTCAAGTCTTTTAATACCTATAACGTAGTTGATAAGCGAGTGAAACAGACAAGCGAGTGAAACACAAAACCGCGACCACAACACACCAATATAATCTTCTATATTTCTCCCGCAAGAAACAATGCCACATACTACGAACGAAACCGGTCTACAGCTTGCTCTTCAAGCTATAAAAAAAGACCCAACTCTTAGTGCGCGGGCCGCAGCAAAGATCTACTCCGTTAGTCACGTCACGTTGATACGTCGTATCAAGGGCACCCCATCACGGCGTGATACTGTGCCTAACTTGCGAAAGCTAACGCTACTAAAAGAAGAGAAGCTAGTAGAGTATATTCTTAACCTAGATTCCCGATCGTTTCCTCCCCGGATTAGTGGTGTGGAAGATATGGCCAATCGACTGCTGGCCGACCGCGACGCACCCCCGGTCGGGAAGCGCTAGGCTTCAAACTTCGTTAAGCGACAACCATAGCTCTAAACGCGCTATTTTCGCAAGTATGACTATAAGAGGGCCTAATGTGAAGACCTAGACGTAATAAACGTGTGGTTTCGCCTTATAGCGAACACAGTTGTGAAATATAGTATTATGGACTTAGATATCTACAACTTTAACGAGACTGGGTTTATAATAGGCCAGATTACATCCGGAATGGTTGTTACAAGCTCTAAAAGACGTTTAAACACAAAAATAATGCAGCCTAGTAATCGTGAATAGGTTACAGTTATTTAATCCATTAGTTCGTCAGGCTACAGTGTTCCGCCATACATTATCGTTATAGGCCAATATTACCTTTCTACCTGGTATATAGAAACCGGTCTCCTATGCGACTGGGTTATTGCAACGTCTGAAAACGGATGGACAACAAACGAAAGAGGCTTAGATTGGCTCTAGCACTTTGACCGGCATACAAAACCGCGTACGCAAGGCAGTCACTGCCTCCTTATTGTCGATAGGCACGAAAGTCACCACTCCACAGACTTTGAGATATATTGTAAGGAAAATAACATTGTTACACTCTGTATGCCAGCTCATTCGTCTCATCTGCTTCAGCCCTTAGATGTTGGGTGTTTTGGGCCTCTGAAATTAACGTATGGTCGACAAATTAAGGATAAGATACGCCGGGGTAATACCTATATTATAAAAGAAGACTTCTTCCCTGCGTTTCGCAAGGCTTTCATATAAGCCCTGACGGTCAAAAATATCCAGGGAGGTTTTAGAGGGGCTGGCCTTGTTCCTTTAAGTGCCGAAAGCGTGCTTTCAAAACTTGACGTCAAGTTATACACTCCAACGCCGCCAGGGTCCCTCCCAACAACACCACCACCTTGGACTTCCCAAACACCAAACAACCCAACAGAGGCATCTTCTTAATCAGAACTTATCAAGAATTGAATCTCCCGCTATCAGAATAACTCACCTACTTTAATTATTGAAGCTGTAGAGCAGTTATCAAAGGGGGCACACGGATTCATGCACCAGATTGCCTTATTAAGATCTGAGAATAGGATCCTTCAAGAGGAGAATAATCTACTTAGTAGGCGCCGGAGGGCCAAGAAAACGCGTCTTAGATAAGGAGGGAGTCTTACTGTAGCAGATATAGAGGACATTCAATCGCAGAGAGAGGCTACAGCTCAGATCAAGGAGGAAACACGCCAGAGTAGTGGTCACCAACAGAGGACTGAGACGGGCCAACGGCGGTGTGGCGTCTGCGGGAACACGGGTCATAATGCGTGAACGTGTCCAGCGAATGGAGAAATGTCAGAGGAAGAGGAGTCAGAGTAGTTTCAATTAATCCAATGGTTTTGGTGCTGCTTTTGGGTCCCATTCGTAAAGTGGTCGCGGTTTTGTGTTTCACTCGCTTGTCTGTTTCACTCGCTTATCAACTACGTTAAAAGGGAATCCTTATAAAAGAGCTTTATAAAAGCTAATACCTTATTATTACTCTTCTATTAAGAAGGTATAGTCAAAGGTATTATAAGACTAAAGTTTATATTGTTACTTATAAGTAAAGCTTTAAATCTAGTTACCTAAACTAAGTAGTTTAAACAATCTAAAAGGTAGGGTATAGAAATACATTTATATATAGTATATAATGTTAAATCGGTTTATAAGTCGGTTAAAAGGAAGATATATTAAGGTTTTATTAAATATAGGGTAGAAATCTTAGGTATTTACTAGTATAGATAGATGTATCTTAAGAAATAGATATTAATGGTGGTCTTTTTATATTTATTATCTTATATTACATTAGGCTATTAATAGTTAAATACTTATAGGTTAAATCCACTAAAGATCTTCACTAGCCAGACAGTAGACTAGTTAGTCTAATAGTTTAGTTAACTACTATACTAACTTAATTAATTAACTACTAATTAAAAGGTCTTAGGTGTAATTCTAGCTAACGGTAAAAGAAAAATCCTTTATTAGTTAAATTTAAAATAAACCGATAAAATAGTGTTATAGTGTTAAATATATAAGGGGTTAGTTAAATAGTCTAGAGCTATAGTGACTTAAAATAAAGCACCGGTGGTATAATTCACCTAGTAAGTCGATCCCTTTATTCTGTTAAATATAGGCTGCTAGGTATAAGGTGTAGTTACCTTAGAGTTATATCTCTATAAAACTCCTAGTTAATATAGTTTATCCCCTAGCTGGTCAAGTTTTTATAAAATATAACTAAGATATTTCTTCTTAAAGAAATATTCTAAGTAAAAAGACTTAATTAAAAATAAAGGTATAAGGTATAAAGAGTAAAGTATAAAGTATAAAGTATAAGACTTAATGTATTTTTCTTTATTAAGCTAGGCTTATAACTAGTAAGAATAATAGAGAGTTATTTAGAATAGTTATAAAGTAAAATAGAGAGAATAAAGATAGATAGAAAAAGTAAAGATAGTATTATCTATAATAATCTAAAAACTATCTTATAAAAAGGGAAATCTCTAGTATATATAATATAGTTATAAAAGGTCTAAGAGTTATTAGGGTTATTAAAATATATCTAAGAGTATCTAAGTGTGACTAAGCGTTAACTAAGCGTAACTAAGCGTAACTAAGCATAACTAAGCGCCGGTATATACCTATAGGTATAAGTGTTAGTATTAGTCTCTAAGTCTATACTTTTATATTAGCTTATTAATTATTTATAGATATACTCATAAGTATAAAATATATATTATTAGAATCCTTTTAACTAGGAAAATCTAGTGGTAATACTTATTTTATTATATAACCTTTAATTATAAAGTTATATAGAGAATTCATATTATCAGAAATAAAGATATTAGTTCTTTAATTCTTAGTTATAATAACCTAATAACTTAACAACGTTTAGAATAAAGGTTAAAGATTAGGTATTTAGACCTTGGTTATAAAAGGATAGACTAAGCGTACAGATTAACTTAGTAAGACTAAAAAGATATATCTGTCCATATAACAGCTAAGTCTTATATTCTAAAAGTTAGTTATAGATAATAGATCTTTAGTTCACTCTATATTTATTTACCTCCTTACGTGTAAGGGAGTCTTATAGATAGGAGATAGTCTATTTAATAAGAAAGATATATTCTTTTAGCCTTATTAAGTTATTTTATATATTTAGTGTATCCTTTGGTAAGTAAGGTCTAAGTATTCAATCTATAACTTTTATCTTAAATCTTATTAAGTTATCAAGTTATTATATAATTATATATTATTATTATTCTAATAGTTAGATAAATATTAAGGTTAACTTACGTGATAAGAGTAGTCAAAACATTATAGTTAGATATCTACTAGTAGGGCTATTTCTAAAAGTAAAGTAAGGTTAATATTTCGTAATAGTAATGTTAACTCTTTAGTCTATTAATTATCTAATAATTAATTTCATGGTTAAAGGTTATTAGTATAGCTTATATAGCTTCTTATTAATTAAATTACTAGAATAGAATATTAAAAGATATTCAAAGAATATGGTATAAATTAATTATCAAAAAGCTATTAAAGTGTATCCTTAAGTACCTATAAGTCTATTCTATATATATATCCTACTATATAGTGTTATCCCTAAATTGTTATCTAACTATCTGATACTTATAGATAATTATTATCCTTATATAGGGTAAATATTTAGTAGATATTAGTAAAAATTTACTTTTATAATGATAATTAATTACCTTATTATGTGATCACTCTTTTTTATCTTTATATAAGCTATACTATAGTTCTTTTGTTCCTTATAAGCGCCTGTTTATGCTTATAAGGTCTACTACCCCCTGTTCCTTCAATAAGGGGTTATTCCGGGTGGTTACGCCAACCAAAATTTCTTAGGTCGTAACAATTTCCTTAAAAAGAGGCTGTAGTTTTGGTTTAAGATCTATATAGAAAATCCTTATAATTTCCCTTGGAACTCGCCCAGGAAATCGGAAAGAAACTATAAGATATTTAGTATAGAGAACCTGCTTTATACCTGGACAAGAAGAGGGTACTTACCTTATTACTTTTTTACTTTAACCTATACTTAGTGTAATACCTTCTTTTATTATAAACCTAATCTTATTAAAGTTATAAACTCTATTATTTTACAACTTATGCTTTATACTTATATCTTATATAAAAGAAAACTATCTATAATTTAAACTTGAATTCTTATAAAGACTCTTTCATAGTTAATTTCTAAGTAATATATATCTTAAGCTTAGTTTAATATTATATAAAATTAGCGTCTAGTTTAGCTTATTGTATTAAACGCTATATTTATAAAAGAGTTAATTAGCTATAGGCATAATGCAAACGCTTATAGTTATATTTTTATGATATATTAAACAAGAGTCTCCTCTTTACATAACGTTAAATTCTAGCAGGGTGGCTCGATGCTATGTCTTCTAGTTTGGGTGTAGTATTGTTATTGAATAGTTGCATAAAATACCTTACAGATAGAGATAGCCTTTCAGACGCTTCATTTTGAACTGAATCTAAGCGCTTTAAGCGCTAGAACTAAATCGCTTTCGTTTAAATATTGTGACATAGTTATAGGCAGAGAAGATCGAAGGAAAAGATAGGGTGTACAAAATTCTAGGAAAGTGACCTGCTTACTTGTGTGACCCATTCACTTATTTACTACATTAGTCTTTAGTACCAGACTAGTCTCTAACGCTACTACACGCAATTGCCGCCAGTAAAAGCATCATCTATATAGCCACAGCCTTGATGGTACCCATCTGGTAGGTCACAGATGCCTAGTGGCAGGCTGGCGTTAGACGACGTGTACCCGTTATGGTTACAACTGCAGTGATGGCAGTCGTGAGACTCATACATAACATCGCCACAATAACACTTAATACACCCGCCAACGCAGTAATGCTTTGCGGTGGCTCCTGTCGCTAGCGGTAGGATAAATAAGAAAGTGGCGAATTTCATCTTAATTTTTGTCGGGTAGTAAACAAGGCTTTTAAGATTTTGTTGTAGCGACCGGCTTGGTAATTCTGGTTGATGGTATAAATAACGTAATAAAACAAGCGTAGTTGTGTGATAAGGAGTGTGGTTGTCTAGGAACGCATGCTTGAGGAGGGCTTCTTTACGTTGGGTGTACTGTCCTTAGGTGACATACTTATATCCCATCAGCTACGGTTAGACCCTATAACCCCTGACCCACTCATACCCACATTTTCCCCTCACCTTAAGGGGCACATAAATAGTTTGTTGTTTAGTTATATATTAACTGTGCTGCTTCTATTACATTGCACTATACTTAAGATGAATAGCCATATTGTAATTCGTTGTCAATCCAAATCCTCTAATACCTCTGCGGCCTATATAGGTAGCATCTGGAGCTAAATTATAGTTACTACTATGGTAGAATATAGCGGTTATATAGCCAATAGTTACGTAAGTAGGAAAGCGCAGCAGCCTTATATGGTAGAGGCATTATTTATTAGCATAGCAGACGGAGGCATTATAAGTAGCACCGCTACCTTAATTTTGGCGTTTAGTCTAGGTGTGCTAGGTTTTTTTCTCCTTTTCTTTCTTTTTTTTCCCCGACTCTTTTTGATATAGGGGGGGAGACAGATTGGTAGATCGGTGTTACGGTTAGATATCTAACAATAGGGTTTCCGTTATAAGTAAGCAGGGGTCAATACTTAGGCATAGTAGTCTTAGCTAGTTAGTATATTAATTACTAGTAACTAGTTATATAGCCCAAAGTTATAGGTAATGCTTAGGGTGCAAAACATTACGACACAACAAGTAGCAACTTGGCACAGGTTTTTCCATGCCTCCTGTGGGCTCCAGCCCATCTAGGCCCACTAGGGCATATAAGTGACCCCTGACACATATATGCCCCATAGTGCCTAACACCGCCTGCCTGGATAACGTTCCAGCCTGGTGGCACCTTTTGGTGCAGTGGGTTCGGCACTGCCTTTCCAGACTGTGACACAACTGACGGAGCCCTACCAAACAAGCAAGACATAAGCGGCACAGCACTTAAGGGTCAGGGTGATATAGGATGGCTCCTCCAGAAGAGAAGAACTAAGGAAGGATATAGGTTATATAGTAATAAGAAGGACCGATGTATAATAAGCGGTCTAAGATACAGACTAATAACGTTAAGGCGGTCTATTAAGATAGACCGATATTTAAATGTTACTCTTAATAAGTAGAAGATAAAATATTAAAATACTTATTCTAAGTAGACAGAGTTTTTTCTGTAGCTTTTTAATAGTAATATATAAAATATTTTTTAACTATCTTTTAATATTAAGTCTTAATAATTTAATTAATAGGAGGCTATATAGGCTATAACTATAACTTTTTACTATATAATGAATTATTAATAGTAATTAGACTAATAGGCTAACATTATTATTATTAGGTTTTAATGTTTATTTATTGATACTCAAACTTTTTCTGTTGGATTAGTAGATATAATCTTTAATTATTTTTATTAAATAGGTTAACCTTAGCTCTTGTCTTATAATATAAATAATTAGATATTTATTCTAAAAATAGCTTTTTTTTTAAGTTATAGCTAAAACAAGATTTTAATTATCTCTACTTGAAAGTTTAAATAAAGAAATAGTGTTAGAAGTAGAAGCTCTCTTAAGCGCTCTACTACTTCTTTATCTTATATTTCCTTTATTATAAGGAATTATCTATATAAGATATATATATATATAATCTACTAACTTAGTAGGTTAATATATATATTGATTACGTAAGCAGAATGCTTACGTAATCTGGTCGAATCTTGGAGAAGCACCTAGAATGTCCTCTCTGCTCCTCCTAACTCTATCTTTCCTATAAGGTTATCTATTTAAGTTAGGGTTATTAACTTAGGTTTATGGAATTACGCAATCCTTATGTTGATTGATAAGCAGCTTACGCAAGTATGGAATATTCTAGTAAGCTGGAAAGGACTATATAAGGGACTGAAATCTTCCTGTTTCTTAGTCTTCTATTTCTCTCCTTAAGCAAGCAAAATAGTTCTAAAAATAAGACTAGCTATTATACTCTCTTTAACTATATTCACTCTATATCCTTATATCCTTATATCTATTATATCTACCCCTGTTATCCTATGTTCTTGCTTCTATAGGATATATTCTTATATAACAGATATACTCTCTTATATACTCCAGAGGCTGTTATTACTCTCTACGAGTTCAGCCCACCTGTTGTGCTGACAAATAGGTAATATGAAAGTCTAATAAAAAGCTAAATTCTACCTAAGGTACATTAAATAAAACTAGTAATTATATAGAGAAATTAATAATAAGAAACCTTAAGTATAAAACATAATTAATAAGTTTTGTATCTAGCTTAAAACTGGAAAATATACAATATAATATATTAAAGACATAATTACTATAACCTTTATTAAAGTAAAGAATAAAATAATAAGACTTAAGAAGATATTAAAGCCTTATAAGGTATAGTTAATATTATTATAATGTTGATTAGGGATATAATAGATTTAAGCTAGAATTACCTTATACCTATAATAGTATTACTAAGAAATGAAACTGCACAAAAGATGTGGCGCGCCATTGATGTTATCAATTGACACAAGATCATTACCTATATGTGGAATCTAAGTCACCTCCTCAAGGGCTATAGAGACTATTGGCCTTGCACAGTTATGTTATGATAGGCAAGAACCCTAGGTAAGCAACTCCTAGGTAAGAATCCTATTTTTTATGCGTGCGTGCGACCGGACTCGAACTCGCACACTCTCGTGCACAGAGCTAAGCTGGGCTCATAACCACTAAGAAATGAAACTGCACAAAAGATGTGGCGCGCCATTGATGTTATCAATTGACACAAGATCATTACCTATATGTGGAATCTAAGTGTATTAATTAATAAATAAAGAGGTTTCTAATTTAAAATATATCTATGAGGTTTTTAACACTAGTAATTTTAAATATAAAACTCTAAGCGACCTAAAAAGCGGGCCCGCCACTTGGTCGTGACGGAATTGGCCTTAAGTATGAATGTCGCCCAGTTGACATTCCAACAAAAACTCAAACGTTTATCTATATAGAAATCTTAATACAGAGAGAAATATTTATTTAATATTAATCTTATTTAAAAAATGATTTCTTAAAGTTAATAGGGATCCTATAATAGTCTAAGGTATATATATTTATTATAGGCTATAGTTACTACTATAAGTATCTTGAAATAGAGGAAAAAAAGAGAAAATTTATTAACTTAGGCTAACTAGTAGTATAATTAGGTCTATACTATGTAATTAATCATATAATAGGTATTATAGATTCCATAATAGGTTTAAACTAAAATAGTGATATATAGGTTAAAAGGTTTAATAAGGCCTTATATAGGTCTAGTGTTAAATAGACTCTCTCCTATCTATAAAAGTCCCTTATATATAAGGGGGTAAGCAAAATATAGGATAAACTAAATATCTATTATCTATAACTAACCTTGAAGATATAAGACTTAGCTGCCGTATAGACATATATTTCTTTCTCATCCTATTAAGTCAGTCTAAACGTGTAGTTTATCCTTTAAAAACTAAGGTCTAAATATCTAATCGATAGCTTTTATATATATAAAGATATCTAAGCCTTTTATATAGTTATTTAAGCTGTAGTTTTATAAAGCATATTTTAGCTCTTAAGTCTTATTAAGTGATTAGGTTATTAAACCGTTATATAATATTCTTATTCTAATATCTAGCATATTATAATACCTCTTTTCTCTCCTCTCTAAAGGGTTTATTTTTCTTCTTATATTTAGCTAAGGCTATTAAATTCTTTAGGTGATATAAGACTTTTAGGTTGGTTTTATTTAATGTATCTATTCTATTAAGATATATTGTTCTTAATTAAATCCTTTTTTCTTCAAAATCTTTAGGCCTTATACCTTTTATAAGGTTTACCAATTTAAGCTAGTAGATATAGGTTGTTACAATACTAAAAAGAGAGAATGTTATTTATTATATAATAGAAGAAAGAGATATAAAAGGTATTATTGATCCTAAATAGTATATTTAGCCTATAACTATAAATTCTTATAATTCCTATTATTATATATTTAGTATTTATATAATTCAACCTTTTTAATAGATAGTTTAACTTTATTCATAGGATATTTAATTAAAGCTTAGCCGCTAATTAAAACCAATTCATAGGCTATTTTTTTCATTAGTATATAACTCCTATCTGTTTTAAGCTATAGCTATTATTACCTATATATATTCTATATTATCTCATAGTTTTTATATTACATCTTTAGTTATGGCTGTTTATAAGAAACCCTTTAGCTATAGTGGCTTATATATCTTAATAAGGTTAATATTATAACTTTAAGTAGTAAAAGAGTGGTTAATCGCTAAAGAAATAATAGTCTAGTTATTAATAGTTATTATTACTACTAGGTATTAATCGTTTTCGCTATTTCAAGTTTATATATAAAAAGCTAATGAATAGGTGTCTAATATCTAGTCAGCTTATATAATAGTATTCCCAGTTTTAGAATAATAGATAGTTAAAGTCTTTACTTAAACTTAATAGGCTTATAGATATATATCTATATAAGGCTAATAAACTATATCTTATAATAAAATATTATTACTTTTAGTAATCTATAGTGTTTAATAAGGGCTATAGCTAATATATATATGTATGAAATATATCTTTAGGTTTTTAAAGATATAATAAAACTTTTTACTTTCTATAAAGCTTATACTTTCTCTTAGAAGCGTTATCAATAGTGATATTAAGTTTAAAAACTAAAGAACTAATTAACGATGATGTTTTATATATCTAATAACACTTATACTTCTTGTAGTAATTAACGGACTTCTTATTATTAGATAGGTTTAATCTTTTCTACATTAACTTTAGCACTTCATTTAGTCTTAATAATACACCTGAGTTATTTTATGTCTTTTTGTTGAAACAGTATTTTCATTGATTTGTATGTATGAGCCAGCAGCCTAGAAGGTATATATAACTGGCCACTTTCAGCCAGCTAGATCTTAAAGAAATCAAGTCCTTTTACATCAATCGTCTAGAGGCATAAGCCTATCTATAGTCCTTCCAAGACTTTTGCCTTAGAGGTATATTTATTAATATTAATACATAACTTTGTTTCTTTTGTATAAATTAGAACTATTCTTTTTTCTAATGGTCTATTAACAATCTATTAATATAAAGTTAAATATAATTAAGAGATATAAGTAAAGCGTTTTCGACAGCTATATAAATATAATCGATATAGTACTAAAAAATAGCTAATACGTTAGTTAATTTTAAAGATATAAATAGCTATTCAAATAGTCTATATCTTATTTAAGAGGCTAGTTTTTATTTTTCTTCTATTCTAATCTTAATCTTTTAAAGGATAATAATAATATTTAGCTTTCCTAATTACTTTGCTTAGGCTATAGCTCTTGAGGCCTTACTAATTAAAGATAAGCATAATCTATATATAGTGAGTAATATATTATAGTAAGTGATATATACCTCTTTCTCTTTCTACTTTTTCTATAAGTTTATTAAGCTACAACGTATAAAATTAATCAAAACTACTTATTACTATCTTCTTTATTACCATCTTAATATATCTCATAGGCTTATACGTTATATCTAGTCGTTTTAAAATTATTATGTCGTTATATATATAATTTACTACCCTCTATATAAGCCTTCTTTTAGGATATTCTTTTACCTTTAGCTTTAATATCTTTTTTTCTCTTTATAATACCTCTACTTTAGCTATATTAAGTAACCCTTTAAGATATAGTTAGGTCTTTTTAGCCTTTTAGTATTTACTTAGTATATCTTGCCTTATATAAAGTCTCAAGTTCTTAACCTTGGTAAGAGTAGATGTATATACTAACTTCTTAATATCTTTAGCTTAAAATATAATAAGCTTATATATTATTATTAGAGAGCTATCTTAATATTACTAGATCCTCTTTTTAAGAGAACTAGAGCTGTATATACCCTTAATTACTATAGTTAATATCTTTAGGTTGTAAAAGCTATTACAATCTAAAGGTTAACTAAAAGGTATTAGTATCTTTAGCCTAAAATTTAAACAAAAAATTAATAATTTCAGGGTTAAAAGGTATAAGATTAGCCTATCTAAAGCTAGATTATATATTTCTTTTCCCTATTAAAATAGAAAATACTGTTTTAAAGCTAAAAAAAGGTTTATTCTTTATACTATATAAAATCTATATCTATATTATCTTTTTAATTTTCTTACTAGATAAGTATTTTAATAGACTAAAATAACCTATAGTAAAAGGCTAAAGCATATAGAATAAATAGAGAGATATATAAATAGTAATAATCTTTTATTACTTATAGAAATTATTAAATGTTAGTATAACAGGTAGGCTAGTCTCTTATGGAGAAATATAGCCTAAAAGAGTATCAGAGATTATATCTCTTAAAAGAATATATCCTATAGAAACAAGAATATAGGATAATAGGGGTAGATATAATAGATATAAGGATATAGTGTTAAACAGAGTATAGTAGTTGGACTTTTCTTATACTAGTTTGCTAGCTTATAGAAGAAAATAGAAGACCTAGAAACAGGAAGAGATCTAGCCCTTATATAGACCTATTTAGCTTACTAGAATATTCTATACTTACGTAAGCTGTTTATAAATTGAGTTAACTGCTACATGACTTAATAACCCTAAATTAATAACCCTAACTTAATAGATAACCCTAGTAAAAGGATAGAGTCAAGAGGAGAAGAGGGGTCATTCTAGATACTTCTGCTAGATTCTATATAACTACGTAATCATCTTGCTTACGTAATCGATATAGATATTAATCTACTAGTATAATAGGTTATAGTTATATATACATATATCTTATATATAATTCCTTATAATAAAGGAACTATAAGATAATATAGAAGTAGGGAACTTATTAGAGCTTCTACTTCTAATACTTTTTTTCCTTATATATTAATAATAACTTTAACTATCTTTCTATCTATTTATTTCCTTTTTAAATATTATTATAGTTTTACTCTTAGTAATCTTTTCTTTTTAATTAGACTTCTCTTTTTCTAGCTACACTCTTTTTCTCCTATACCTTCATTTTAAGCTATAAATAGAACTAAAGGTACTTAGATTAATACTGAGTTTAATAAGATACCTAATATCTAGAATAAAGTAAGAAATCGATAAACTAAAAAATAAATATAGAAATATAAATACTAAATTGAAGCTAACTGATCTAAGTAAAAATACTAAAAATCTAATATCCTTATATTAGGTCTTAAAAGGTAATATAAAGCCTATTAAGGGACAACTTAAACCGAATATTAGCCTAATATCTGTAAGAAAGCTATTAAACTAGCTATAATAATCTAAATCAGGTAATATATAAGCTTTTCTCTAGCTCCCTTTAGATATCACTATAAACGTCTAGTTCCTTTATACTTATTAAGTAGAAAGATTTCAACTTAACCTCTCTTAGAAAGTCTAAAACCTATCTTAAGCTATTTAATATCTTTTTAATCTTTATAATATTATTAGATATTTAGTTAAATATAAATAGTCAGCTTTTAATAGAATAAAGCCCTTTATAGTGTTTACTATTAGGGATAAAAATATTAACTACTTTATCTCTATTTCTTTAGCCTAATCCTATAATATTACCTAAGTCTTAATCTTTAAAAGAACTATCTAGTAAGTATATTAGGCTAAGTATATTACCCTTATTCTCTACTATTAGGATTACTTTTATATTCTCTTTATTAACTAAATATTAGATAAGGCTTTTTAGTATATTAGTAATTAGAAAGATAGAAAAGCTAAATATAGATTTATTTAGAACATAGATAGACTATATAAATAGTATTTTACTATTAAGTACTATGACGATATTTTTATAATTCTAAAATAGTAAGCCTAGATTATTAGGAGACCTCTATAGCCTAATAATTATACCTATAGCCTATATACTATTGTGTTTATTAAATACGATTCCTATAATAAAATTATTGACATTAAAAGAAACTTGACCTAAATATCTAACTATAATCTAATAAAATAAGCATTTATCTATTTTATTTCTAGCTGATAAAGATATTAGGTTACCCTTAAGTTTAGTCTTAATAAGAACTATATTAAGAAACTATAAAATAAGGCTAAAATAACTATAGTACTTTTTTTATAAAGCTTATAATAGAGAAACTAAAGATAGTAATACCGGCTAACAAATAGATACCTATAACTATTTTTAATCACCTTAATCTAAACGCTGTAAAGTTATAGCATTTTAATAAGCCTAGGCCTATACCTAAATTACTAGACAAACTAAAATAGCCTCATAAGGCCTAAAAGTAAACAAAAAGGTATAAAATAGTGTTTTTAGCCTTAACCTTAACCGTTTTCGATATAACCTTTAGGGTTACCTTTATACTGATAATATAAATACCTTAAAAGACCCTTAACCCTAATTAAGAGCTTTTTAAGCTACTATTAGGTTTATTAAATAGTTAACACTATTAACTTGAATTTACTATTTACCTTTTTAACTTATATAGTTTTATTGATATAGCTTTTTTATCTTTATAAAAGCTAAACATTAATATTTTCCTTTATACTTTTACAGTCAAATACTAAGGATATTTAGAAAAACGTCGCATTACAAAAGATTATAAATATTATAAAGAATATTCAAAAAACGTATATTAAGATAATTAATATTCCTTATAGACTTATAGTCATTACAACTAATAACTAAGACCTCTTCCTTTAACCTATTAAGATTTCTAGATAAAAGAGATATAAGTAATACTATTAAGGACAGTTATAGAAAAAAAGAAAAAAGAGAAAATAGAGAAGAGAAAAAAAGAAACGAAACATAAAAATATAACTAGAAGGTATTCCTTTAGAAATAAAAAGGTCTTAATAGATCTAATTAAGGATATAGACTTACTATTCCCTTAAATTTCTTTATAGTTTTATTGTTTTTTAATTATAGATAATAAAGAGAAGATAAAGAATAACTAGAATAAGGTAGAGTTAAAGGCTACCGTTAACCCTCCTTTAAATATCTTTTTCTTTGGTTATTATAACGCTAGATAGATATATTGGAATGTGAACTGGGCGACATTCATATTTAAGGCCAATTCCGTCACGACCAAGTGGCGGGCCCGCTTTTTAGGTCGCTAAGAAGATATTATAAAGAGGTATTTATATAATAGATATAGAGGTATAGGAGAGAAAAGGATATTAGATACCTATATATATATAAAAGATATATAAGTAAATAGAGGTAGGGATTATATAGCTCTAATAGTATATAAAGCCTTATATTTTAACCTTTCTAATAATCTTTTAGACCTAATTAGATAGATTAAGACCTAATTATTGAGTTATTTTATTAATTTATAATACTTAATATTAGCTTTTCTATCTAACTCGCTTCCTATAACCTGTCCCTATACTAATGTATAAGATTGATAATAGTAACCTAAACAGTCTACTAGTAACTTTACTATAGACTTATTAAAACCCTTCCTTTAGCCTTAATCAATGTTACGACCCAACAAGTTACAGGCAACGAAGCCCTACCTGAGGAACAGGGCGCAGAGGGCGTGACACTTAAGGGATATCGTTACATAGGATAACCCCTCCGGAACGGAAAAGCTGAAGAGGGTTATGTGAAGATAAAAAGGACTGACACATGATAAGCGGTCCATGGTTAAGGACTGACATATTACAGGCGGTCTACCCCTATAGGACCGACATCTGGGTATTGGTCCCGACATCAAGACAATAGGATATAAGGACATTCATTCCACTAGATAAATTACCTTCTATAGCTCTTTAGTAATTAACTTATAATATATTCCCTAAATACCTTTTAGTATCCCTCTAGTAACTTATTAACAAGAAGCTATATAAGCTACCCTTATAACGTTGACTGTACGGCTTATCACCAGGTGATTAATAGACCAATAAGCTAATAATACTGTTACTAAGTATTAACCTTAGCTATACTATTAGTAGAAACCCTACTATCAGAATACTGACCGTAATACTTTAATTACTCCTGTTAAGTAAGTTAACCTTAATATTTACCTAACAGTATTCTATAATATCTACTTTTATCCTATACGCTGCTGTTTTAACTCTAGTTATAACCAGACTAACTAATTAATAGCTGCTTGAAATAATTACCCAGCTATAGGAATAAAATCAGTAACTGTTAGCCCAGCTGTTAGCACCCAGACCTACTCTACCCCTATAAGCCAAGTACCTAGATCTTAAACCCTATAACGGGACCCTAGGAACCCTATAGGGATTCCTTACTTAAACCAAGGCCTACTTTAAGTTCTATAAAAACTCCTTTACGACTAAGGCCGATAAGGTGTTATATGCCGCCTTATTCTTAAAGAAAGACGCCTTAGCTTGGTTTAAACCTATAATATAGGACTATCTAGATAATAATAGAGAAAACTAAAAAGATAATACTAAAGCGATCTTTAGGAAGTTTAAGAACTTTAAGAAACAACTTAAAGAAGTCTTTAGTAGCCTTAATAAGGAGTATATAGCGGAATAAGAGCTTATAAGCCTTACTTAGAAAGGATTAGCTAGTAAATATGCCGCCAAATTCTAACGTATCACCTCTAAACTGGAATAGAGAGATAAAGCCTTAATAGCCAAGTTCTATTAGGGACTTAAGGAAGACATTAAAGATAAACTTAGTTAAGACAACCAACCAGATAAATTCTATAAGTTTATAGATAAGGCCATCAAGATTAATAACCAACTATATAAATAACGGTTCAAATAAAAAGGATAATAAACTTAGCCTAATAAGGTTAATGCTAACACCAGCCAGAAGTATAGACTAAAGATACCATAATAAGAAAATGTTAGAATGTCACCTGGGCGACATTCATACTTAAGGCCAATTCCGTCACGACCAAGTGGCGGGCCCGCTTTTTAGGTCGCTTAGAGAAAACCATGGCAGCACTACCTATAGACATCACGCTAGACCTATAGATATTAGTATTACTAGAAGACAAGATAAACAATTAATATAGGATCTTAGCACTGTTAAATATTTTAATTATAAAAAAATAGGACACTATATATAAGACTGTAAACAACCTAAGCGACTCTAAAATAAACCGCTACCTAAGCATGCTAAGAGAGCTAATACGGCTACTAAGGAAACGCTATATAATTAACTCGCTTAGACTGCCTATTATAACGATAATTGCCTGATGTATTAAGACAGTAAAAAGCAAGCGGGATGATACCTTAGGGGACCTTACCACAAGATTCTTATAATAGTGGAAAAAACAGGAAAAAACTAAGTCACTAAGTCAAACAAACAAAATAAAAACGTTATTATAACACTTATTAAAGCCTGTTAAGAAACACTTAAAAAACCACTTAATGTTTATAATTAATAAAAACTTAACCTAATCGATAAATATTCGAAATAATAAAAAGATACTTATAATAACTCCTATAAACAAAGGATTCTAGATAAAAGGAATCCATCTATAAGTATTTTAATTAAAATGCCTATAAGAACCATTGTAATCCGTTATAAGAAAACCGTTAATAGCGATATATTCTATGGTAATAGAATAATAAATCAAGCGATAGGGAAACATAATAAATACATCCTAGAGAACCTTAGGAGAATACTTAGGAATATATAACAATAAGCAAGATACCTCTAGAACTAAGTATAAATTAAGGAGGAGGCATAAGGCAAGCCCGCCAGATAAGCATAAATCTACCTATAACTCTATAAGAAACTCAAGAGACATATTAAGAACCAGGGAAAGTTAACTAATATATTAGAACTTCTAGAACTTACCTAATAGATATAGGCCAAAACCTAGAGAATCGCTAGTATACCTATCAGGATTATAGCTATAGTTAGAAAGGTCACAAACTTCCTAAAACCCAGACTTTCGGCAAAAGAGAGCCCTAGCTGGAACCAAGACAACGACTTATATACTAGAGAGTCCCTTAACAAATTTATTCCACCAAGCAAGATAGAACAATAAGCAGCCAAACAATTAATAGAATTAAAGAACGCTATAACCCCTATATTAAATAAAACTAAGACTTATTCTTAACGTATTTAAATATAGATAGAGAACATTTCTTCACTATTAGCCTAAAAAGATGACCTATATAATATATATAAACCCCTAACTACACCAACCTCTATAAGAAACCTACTAATAAGAAAAAACAAGACATCAGGGTTTAGAGAAATCAGGAAGGACACTAATAATTAAGAAATCTGTTTCTATAGAACCCAAAACCTAGATCAAGACCACATACTAATCCTTGAAATTAAGGAAATATCTATATTTAGGGATAATAAACGATTAGATCCTGATCACCTTATATATTATAGTGTATTCTAGGCAAAATATATCTATAATGATTATAAGAAACATAAGGAAAAAAAAAGACTGTTCTCTTTCTACTTATAAAGACAGAATAAACAGCTAATTCCTAAAATCTAGACAGATCACAAATTACAAACATAGAAAATTAAAAAATACTATAACAATTAGCTTAGCTTTTAGCCAAGCTTAAAGAAACTAATAGCTTATATATATAAGATAACTAAATATTAATCTAACTGTATATATAACAGATATATCTTATACTATAAAGAAGAAATATATATATAGCGAACCTAGTTACAGAAGGATGCTTCCACCAACAACGATAACGCCAAGAAACAGTCAAAAAACAACAAACGCTAACTGTAATAGGACCATCAAAGGCAACACAAGATAAAAAGTCCCTATACATAACAACCATAAATAATAACAATATATACCTAATGCTTAAAGTCTAAATTAATAGACAGCCTGCTTAAGATATAATAGACAGTAAAATATAGGTAAACCTAATATCACCCTAACTAGTAAATTAATAGAATATTAAATAGCGATATAAGAATAACCTATACACCCTTTAGACGGTTAAAGGAGAAGTAGTTATATATAGCAAGGGAACTATTAAATTAGAAACTATATACCTCTCTATAGCTACCTATAACTATTATAAACAACTAGTCTTTAATATTACGGTAATAGGATAACTAGATATTATACTTAGTATCCCATGGTTAAGAAAGAATAATCCTAATATAGACTAAAAGTCTGGCTAACTTCAGTAGAGAGATTTAACGGTAAGGCAGCAATATATACCGCAACCCCTACATAAATTATAGATATAACTAAAGTATATTGTATATATCTAAAGGATTAAACCTACTAAGGAAGAAGGATTTAGATCGATAAACTAAGAATAAAGAATAATAGAATGACTCCTAGTGATCCCTAAGATCTATAGAAAATACGTAAAACTGTTTACTAGAGAAGTAGAAACAGGGTTACTAAGACATGGTCTATATAACCATAAAATCGAACTGCTACCTAGAATACACCTTAGGTTAGAACCGATCTATAACTTAAACAAGACAAAATAAAAAACACTTAACGAATAGCTAGATAGAAATCTCAAGAAAGGATACATCAGACTATTAGACTTACCAATAGGATACCTAATCCTGTTTATACCTAAAAGAAATAAGAAACTATAACTATATATGAATTATTAACAACTTAACGATATCACTAAGAAAAACATATACCTACTACTATTTATCTTAAAGCTATAAGACCTCCTATATAGAGCTAAATAGTTTATAGCTCTCAATCTAAAAGGAGCCCATAAACTAATCTATATTAAGGAAGAAAATAAATAGAAAACATTATTCTAAGTATAACAAGGCCTATGTAAAACACTTGTTATACCCTTTAGACTTACCAATACACCTACAGTATTCTAGATAATAATTAACTATATTCTCTAAGAAAATCTTAATATCTTTATTATCTACTACCTTAACGATATCCTTATCTTCTTAAAAACGCTTAAAGGTTATAAAAAACATATATATTAGGTACTATAAAAACTTTGAGAAGTAAAACTACTAGTTAAACTAAAGAAAAGTAAATTCTATATATAGAAAGTCAACTACCTTAGATCAATTATTACACCAGGTAAAATCTAAATGTAAGAAAGGAAGATTTAGGTAGTCAAGGACTGGCCTATACTATAGAATATTAAAGATATATAATCCTTTCTAGGATTTATAAACTTCTATTCAAGATTCCTTAAGAACTATATAAGCTATATTAGAGGACTCTAGAAACTTATATATAAAAACACCGAATTTATATAGATAAAAGAATATAATAAATCCTTTAACAAGATTAAGAAGCTTATAACTTCCAAACCAGTCACTTAAATACCTAACCTAAATAAATCCTTTAAAGTTGAGACCGATGCCTTAGACTTTACTATAGGCGGACAACTAGTATAACATGACAAGGAAAAAAGACTCTATCTATATATATTCTACTCTAAAGCTTTCTATAGACCCAAATGAAACTATTAAATCTATAGTAAAGAACTTATGGCTATTATTAAAGCATTGCAAGAATAGAGACCGCACCTATCAGGAACTAAACACCAAGTCTTGGTATATATAGACTACAAGAAACTCTCCTATTTCACAACCTTAAAGGTTCTTAATAAAAGGTAAATCTAATAGTTAGAATTCCTTTCAGAATAAAACTTCAAAATTGTCTATAGGAAAGGTATTAAAAACAGAAGAGCAGACGCTCTCAACAGAAGACTAGACCATAGGGTCCCAGTATTAAAAGAAACATAAGTGATTCTTAAGTATTACAACAATAGAAATATTATACCAGTATAAAGACTTATTATAATCAGCAAGCATGTTAATATCAGCACGACTAATAGAATAACAGTAGACTAGATCTATAAGATATATAACGTAAGGGCATATAGACACTAAGGAATTATAAAAACCTTGAAATAAATCAGACAATATTCTGATAAAAAAGTTGTATAAAAAGAAGTAGCTTTAGTAATTAAGGACTATAAAATATATAAGAAAAGTAAAAACAGTCCTTATAAGCCATATAGATAAGTCTAACCGCTACTAGTGCCCCTAAAGGCATAGTATTCCATCTCCTTAGACTTTATTATTAAACTACTAAAGTTAAGAGAACCACTTATAAAAACCTATTATAATAGTGTTCTTATAATAGTTGACAGACTTATAAAGTATACTTATTTTATCTTATACCTAGAATCAAGTATAGCAAAAAACCTAACATATATATTCCTTAAGTATATTCTTAACAACTATAGATTACCTAAGGAAATCGTGTTAGATAGAGACAAGCTGTTTATATCTAAGTTTTAGAAATCCCTGATTTTACAACTTAGAGTAGGCTATAAATTATTAATATTACTTTATCTATATACTAATAGATAAACAAAAAAAATTAATTAGATACTTAAACAGTATCTCTAATACTATATCAACTATAACTAAAATAATTAGATACCACTACTACCTATAGCCTAATCCACCTATAATAATGCCATTAGACAAAACATATAACACTCACTATTCTATCTAAACTATAGATTCCAAACTACCGTATATAGAGAACCTTAATAAGGACTATAGGCCCTATAGGCCATGGCTAACTTTAGCAAACTTTAAGAAATCTAAGGCAAGGTAGTTAATGACCTGGAATTTATCAGACAATAAATAAAGAAATACGCCAACCAAACAAGGATTAAGGGACCAACCTTTGAAGAGGGGGATAATGCCTATCTCCTCTAATAAAATATTAGAACCAAGCGACCAAGCGATAAACTTAACTATAAAAAACTTGGACCTTTTAAAATCCTCTAAAAAATCTTTAATGTTAACTATAAGCTTAACTTACTAGAAATAATAAAGATCCACCCTATATTCTATATTATACTACTAGAACTAGCACTATAAGGATTAAAAATAAATAACTATATTATAGTTAAACCTAATAAGCTAGAATATAAAGTTAAAAGGATTATCGATAAACGCTATAAAAATAACAAGAAATAATACCTTATTAAGTAGAAAGATTATAGATATAAAGACAATTTATAAGAACCCACTCAGAACCTCTAGCACTCTTAATAGGTGCTTTAGGAGTACTATAACTCCCAGACAGAACCCCTAATAATAGACCTAAATCTATAAATTCTTTACCTAAGCTATAGGAACCCTAGTCAATATTATTAGAGACACCAAGCAACTGTAAGTTATATACTATCTAAGACTTATAAGAATCTAAAAAAGAAGTAATGTTATCTTCCTTATCTAATTCCTATATATCCTATTAAAAAGTCTCCTATTAATGCTTCTATATTTTCTTATAAATTTTATAAATCTATAATAAACGACTTATAGCTTTAGCTATTTATAACTATATCTCTATAAGCTTTAAGTGGAAAGCTATAAGCTTTTTACCAGCTTTTTCTTCCTTTTCATTTTACTCTTTTTGTTAAGTATTGAGTTTTTAAACTATAAATATGATTAACGATAAAGAAAACAACTATAAGGATAGAATACCTATAAGTAGAAGCCACCAAGATATTATTATAAGGCTTTTTTATCTTAATATATATCTAATAATAATATAATTCTTTACTTAAATAATAAGCCACCTTTATATAAAAATAACAAGTATAAGGTATATTAGTAACAAGAGATTAGGCCTTAATAAACTTAAGTAATATAAGATATTTATAATCCTTAATGATAGTCTTCCTTGATTTTAATTTTTCTATATAACCTAATATAGTGTTAGTGTTATAGATAAATCAGGAAGCAAGTTTAATAACTCCCTAACCTGGGAGATATAACCTACTTATATAGGCCTTAGGGACAAGACCTTTTAGAAGAGAGACCTAATATTATAACCTAATAAGTTACAGGCAATAAAGCCCTACCTAAGGAACAAGGCGTAGAGGGCGCAACACTTAAGGGATATCATCACATAGGATAACCCCTCTGGAACAGAAAAACTAAAGAGGGTCACGTAAAGATAAGAAGGACCGACGCATAATAAGCGGTCCATAGTTAAGGACCGATATGTTACAGGCGGTCTACCCCTATAGGACTAATATCTAGGTATCAGTCTTAACATTAAGACAATAGGATACAAGGATATTTATTCCACTAGATAGATTACCTTCTATAGCTCTTCAGTAATCAACTTGTAATATATTCCCTAAATACCTTTTAGTATCCCTCTAGTAACTTATTAACAAGAAGCTACACAAGCTACCCTTACAACGTTGACCGCACGACTCATCACCAGGTGATCAACAGACCAATAAGCCAACATTACTGTTACCAAGTATCGACCTCAGCTATACTGTTAGCAGAAACCCTACTATCGGAATACTAACCGTAACAATCAGGTTAAAGGAAGTTAAGTTTCAATAGTTATAACTATAGTTAACGCCTATATTAGCTACTTCTTGTTTTAGACTTAAAGTATACTAGGTATATAGTTATTATTATTGTTAAGTTATATAGTTATATAACTATCTACTATCTAGCTATAGCTTCTATATATAGCCTAGTTTTAATATCTTATTATTTATATTATTAGATATATATTAAGGTTGAGTTACTTAATAGAAATAATTAACGTATTATAGTGAATTATCTAATTTGGAGTTTGTATTAAAAGTAAATATAAGTTATTACTCAGTAATAGTAATCTTAATTTATAGGTCTATTAATGATTTAATGATTAGTTATATAGTTCAAGATTATTAATATAACTTAAATAGCTTTTTATTAATTAAATTATTAGGATTAAATACTAAAAGATATTTAGAGAATATATTGTAAGTTAATTATCAAAAAGCTATAAAAGTCTATCTTTAACCATACCTAAGTCTATACCATATATAAATCCTAATATATAGTATTATATCTAGAGCCTTTATTTAGCTATTAAATAATTATAAGTAATTATCAGCTTTATATAAGGTAAACGCTTAATAGGTACTAGTAAATGTTTACTTTTATAATTTTAAGTGATTACCTCATTATGTGCTTACTCTTTTTTATCTCTGTATAACCTATACTTTAGTTCTTCTATTCCTTATAAACGCCTGCCTGACGTGTTTATAAGGTCTGTTGCCCCCTTATTCCTTTGATAAGGGGTTATTCCAGGTGGTTACGCTAATAAATATCTCCTAGGTCATAATAATAGTATTATAAGCTAAGACAAAAAGGAAGATAAAAAGGATACATAGCTATATAGAAGTAATATATAATTTATCTTCTTAATTAACAAAACTAAAAATGGCTTTTTATAGTAAAAGCTATTAACTTATTTTCCCTTTTGAGGTAATAAGTAGTAAGAAGAAAAAGGTTTTAAAATATATTAAGATTTTACTTAGAGATAAAATAGAGATATTAAATAGTAAGTAGGGTATATCTTATATTATTAGCTAATAAAAGGCCTTAAGGAATCCGTCGAGATTTCTAAGTTAGTCGAGGGGTATAAAGTGGGGCAATAAATAGGTTTGGCTAATTGTTGTATACGGACGGCTGTATCTTGACGTGTTCCCATAGAGAATACTTGAGTAGGGAAGGTTAGTTATGTAAAGGAGATATTAGACCTGTCTGGCCTTGGCACCGGAGGTAAAGACGTAGTTATATGTGCGGTAAGGTAGGAAGATATATGTAGGGTCTCTTGAGCGGTACTACAAGGAACTACCCACTGACACACAAATCTTTGACGTATTTCCTTGTGTGACACACTTCTTTCGGATGATCTGTCCGCAATTGTAGCACGCAGGCTCTGATATGGGTGCTTGCTAGACGGCGTGCTATGCTGAAGGACGGAAGGACGAGCAATGCAATTGGTGCATCAGATGGAACCAGGGATAGAACGAGGGCATAGTGACCCTAAAGCAGAATGTGGGGGACTATAGTAAGGGACAATGCATTGTAAGGTAGATAGGATCGACCTTTAGCCCTCCACGCCACATACCCCTCGGGAGGACTACCGTAAGGAACGCCTGCACCCTTACCGCCATGGCGTTAAGTACAACAACAACAGTAATAACTGTATTCTAGTCTCTACTTATTACTCAATCCCTATCTATATTACTCTACCATCTCTTTCCGCCAATTACAGTGTCCATGAGTAGCGTCGTCATGTTGTTCACAAAGCTTTCAAACACTTAGTATTGATTTACACTACTTTGCAATATAACTTACCCTTTTGAATAAGGTCATGCGCGGATGCCACCTCGACATTTTACACTCATCACCATTACTAGCGCTAACCATATAGGCACCTAAAATCTCGCCACAAGCTTCCCTTGTAGCGCTACTAGCGTAGAAGCCACTATTCAAGCAACTACACCATTGTTAGCATAAGTAAATATAAGAGAGAGTTTACATACTAGCAATGATAGGTACCACCAGCATTAACACTAGTAATAGATAAAGAAGTAAGTGTAAGAAAAGAAAAGAACTTCATGTTTTAAGAGATATTAAGTAAGTTGTTTCTATAAGATAGAAAATAATGTTTTGAGTTTTAATCGAGGTATAAAACGTATTTATATAATAAGTTACAGGTTTATATTCTTATTCAATCAGAGTAGGATTGTTATACACAGTAAGCGGAGTCATAGGACCACGCGCACGTGACCAGGGCGCCACGGCGGCAAAGTAGAGGCACAGCACACATAATAAATTAAAAGTAGCAAGGCAGGGGGGAAAAGGGGGTTCAACTTTTAGTATTATTGCTATCAAGATTATACCTTGCAGATAACAAGCATCGTGTTCTCAGGTGTACAGTTTGGGGGGGGGGAATTCCAGGTTCGAGGGGGTATCCGGAAAGTGGCGCAAAGGTTCCGGGAGGGGGGGGGGGGGAGGAGCCCTAAGCACTGTGTGGATTGAATAAAGTAACTAAAACAGTCTAGGTATATACTTGGTATATACTTCATATATCCTTTAAAATATAGTGTTGACCTTCTATAACTATAGAAGACATAGTCACCTTAATTCTTACTAAGTCTTTTGTAGTTATAGAAGGTAATTACTATATTCTGGAGGATATACTAAGTATATACTAAAGCTATACTAAGACTCTGTAAGGGGTCGATACTATCTTCTAACAGGTGTATAGTAACTTGATACGATTAATCTAAGCTAAGGAGAAAGAAATATCTATATTGGTTTATATTGTGTACGTAAGATTAAATGGGGGTGTTAATCGAGCGCTAACTAAGCGTGAGGGCGTACGTTATAGTAGGTAAAGCCCTGCTACACTTATTATGGCCTTGGCCTATAACAGGCTCTACTAAAGATTATAGTGCTTACCCTCTATAGCTATAGAGGACTTAGCTACCACAATCTTCTATAGTTATAGAAGATAAACACTATATTTTAAAGGATATACTAAGTATATACTAGGTATAAATTAAGAATATACATAATTCTTATACTCCTTACACTCTAAGCTAAGCCAAACAAATGTTAACCCTAGCCCTCGGTCTTTAATCCCTCCCTCTCCCACCCTATAAATTTTTACCCTATTGGCCGGATACCCCCCTTGAACCTGTAATTTCCCCCGCTGAACTGGGTCCCCTGTATTTACCTATCACTCTAGTTAT
Organism: Colletotrichum eleusines; assembly: GCA_016807845.1. Lineage (NCBI taxonomy): Eukaryota > Fungi > Ascomycota > Sordariomycetes > Glomerellales > Glomerellaceae > Colletotrichum > Colletotrichum eleusines. Next base: position 3,448,603 of record JADEZO010000009.1, read on the forward strand.
CCTAGGATTCTAATAAGAACGTAATATAATAAAACGTAATATACTATATAATTATACTAGCGGGTGATTTTCCGGTTATCTTCCTTATATAGTACCACTAGCTATAAACAGCTATGCTACTACTTATTATTAAATTTACTACTAAGTCTGGAAAAACGTCTTTCTTATAGTAAATATATTACTTTTACTAAGTAATCGTAATTAATTTATATGCACTTTATACTATAACAGCCGCTTCTATTAGGACCGTTTTTGAGAAAGTCGTATTTATAGTCTAGGTAATGTAGATAGTTGTATGGACCTAAGAATCTGTTGGCTACTAATAAAACCCCTTTTACCTTAACGATGAGGACGGCAAGACATCAAGATATATAGAACTGCGCTAAAGTCTACAGAACAGAAGAGCTAAGGAAAGTTATAACATGGGTTAATAGAGACGAACAGTAATCTAGAGAGACCTTAGAGTTTAAATTAGTATATTATTTATAATAAACCGGTCTTACCTTTAATAAGTTACCAACTTAGGTATACTTAAGTTTCTATATTTACTATAGGATTACTATAAATCTATTACTTTGATTAGCTGTATTAGTTAGAATATTTTTATATATAATTATTTATAAAGGCTAACGTATAGTGGTTATTATAGGCGGTGCCACATAGAGAAATACTAGAATATATTAGATAATTATCTACTATAGATAGGTAATTGAGAGTAATTTAATAGAAATTTTCCTTAGCTACTATTTAACGTTTTGCCTATTATACTAGGTTGCTATTAATAACGCGTTAAAATTAGCTTTTTTTGTAATTATCCCTATACTGCTATCTTAACTAAAAGCTTTTTCTCCCTAAGAAAAAGAAACAATAGGTACGACTTAATATAGATTATAATAACTCTTATTAAGTATTAATTAGATAGGTAAAGGTTATTTTATATCTAGTAATAAGTATAATAAGCTAATAACTGTAAGAAGAAACCCTATATCTGTATAATAAGTATATAATCCACCTCTTTATAGATAATTCTGCCACCCTTGTTTATACCCCTGTTTCGATATATATACTATATAAGTCTGGTTGCTGGAGCCGAGCTAATAACAAATATACCGGGCAGCC